>VZRZ01004218.1:792796-897770 GCA_013398175.1 Climacteris rufus
AAAAAGAAAGGAAAGGGAAGGGAAGGAAAAAAGGAAAAGAAGAAAAATAGAGGCAGCAAGTCCATCTGGAGAGTGGCAAGCTGCCCACCACCTCGGTGCCCACAGTCAGAACAAAGGCAGGAGAGGGGAGATCTGTGGTTTGGGTATGTTTCACTTTCAACCTCCTGAGAGCTCCCCAGGCTCCTGGAGGGATGCAGCACCTCTTTGGGGCAGCTTCTCTGGAGGGAGCCGCTTTCTCTTCAGTCAGTATAAATGGAGAGTTGGAAGAGGCAGCCCTATAACGTCAATGCTCTTAGCTCAGAGTGGCTGCAGGATTAAGGCGAACATTTGGCTAGGTTGGGGTGGAAGAAATAGCTGCCTTTAGCAAATCTTGCAGCTTGGCGAGTCAAGGTGTTTTGGATGGTGGGGCTGTGCTAGGAGGGAGAGCTCAAATGCTTTTAATGTATTAAAAAGCCATATTAGTTCCTGGGTTTGAGTCGTAGAAGGACTTTTGAAACAGGTTCCTGACCACCTCTCTGCTGAGAACGTCCTCTTCTTCCTGAGTTGAAACAATTGCAAAAGAGCATTTTAAGAGGAACTGGACATAACAGAAAGAAGAAAGTTGTCATGCTGGAGTGCTCCTATGGAGGTTTAAGGACATAGAAACCGCAGTGCACAACACAAGCCCTGATAATCTGCAGCAAATTAATTCCTAACTCAGGGTTCATAAGCTGAAGGTGAACCAAAGTACAGTTATTCTAGTAGGGGTGACTTCAGCACAGGTACATACACAGGTAGATAGCTCAGGTAGTAGCAGGAGGAGGAGAAGCATTATCTGAAGAAGCTCTCCAGGGACTTGAACTATTCAGGTAACAGTTCCCTGCCACCAAACCTGCACTGTGTGGTTACCTAAATCAGGGTAAAATTGCACCTAAATCAGAGCAACTTGCACTTTGCCAGGACAAAATTATTGCTTACGACTGCCATGTCAGCATTGTTTCACATCTAGGCTGTCATTAGACTGTCTCAGGGCAAAGATACAGCTAAGCTGCCTTAAAACCACTTCTTTGAGGTCGTGGCAGTTTAACATAAGATATGCATTCAGTGCAATGCAGGAGTAAGAGGGCTTTATGGGTGGGAGAACACAGATGAGAAAACAGGTCATTTTAGCCTGACTCAGGGTGAAGGCCCCGTCTAATCCCAGGACAAAAATAGGTGAATGTAGCTACCAATGTCAGTGAGAAAACTGTTCATAGCAACTATCTGCTTGTACCAAGGAAAGAAGAAAATTAGAGGTAGTAAATCCATGAGGTGGTGGATTTTGTTCCTTGTATACATGCTCAAATTAACCTTGACTCTTGCCCCCAGTGTCATGAAAAGTCCCATAATCCCACAGGTATTGAGGAGCGTGATCAAATCCCATACATGCATGAAATGACCACACTTTACAAGTGGCACAAGGAAAATGATAGCAGGCAAAGACACCTCTCTCAGGTTTCAAAAAAGAAGTCACGGAAGCAGAGAGTGAACATTTTCTTGGCACATGAGTATCTAGAGAAGAAGCAACTCCAGAGAGATAACCTTAAAGATATTGATTGGAAACACAAAAATATCCTGCAGTCTAGGAGAAGCCTGAGGGGACCAAAGCATTACCTGGTAATAGGGTGGTAGACAGCTTTTTCATTATAAAAAACCAGAGGAAAAAGAGCTGCAATGACAACACACAGCCTTTGGAAAATAAAAACTGCAGATTGGAATATCAATCAACCAAAAAGTCAGAGACTTTACAAAACTCTTGTGTGAATGAGGTGGGAGAGGCTGGTGTCCCAGTGGGAAACCATTGGAAATATTGTCATGAAAGCTGCAAGGCAGTAGAGCAACACTTGGAAGAAATCCAGGTACAAAGAACGAGGGATAGTTTGATAAAAACCCTGAAAAGTTTTGGAAAACAACATGTGGCAAGGGTCACATGCTGCTCACAATATGATATTTGTAGGCTGAAGGAGACAGAGCAGAGGATGCTCTTAAAAGCATCTGACCAAGGAGGGTATCACTCACAAGTAGGTCAGGCATCTGGGGAAAAAAAGGAATTTCTCCACATTTCAAGGCATCTCCCTGGCATGGAAAGAGCCCTTGGCTTTGTGAAATACCGGTAGACAACCGGTATACTGCCACCCCCATGCTCATAGCCCAAGGCCTGAGGTGCTGCAGGATGTGCCCTTGCAGCTGCTTGGCTACAAACGCATTAGCAGCTGTAGCAGGATGGAGAACCTTGCTGTCACCCCCGAAAGGAACAGTGTCAAAGAAACATTGATGACAACTTTCCGGCCCACAGAGCAATTCTGAGCCAACTCCCAAAGCCATCCCAGTAGCAATCAGAATAAGGTCTCAGGAAGGGTCCAGAGCTGGGTTTTAATAATGTCCTGTTCCTACCCCCTTATTAGAAACACGGGGGATAAATTCAGTCAAAGACTTTCTGAACTACTTTAATTAATTGGGTGGCTTGTATTGATTCCAGGGGAATGACAGGTCATACGCCTGAATGTGCACAGGAGGGACTGGGAAGAGGTAGAGCAGGCTGGAATATCTCCTTTCCCAGTGCAGTCTGCATAGGCAGAGCCTGTTTGTCCGGAGACACTCTATACTGAGCAAACGGTAGCAGAGTCTCCATGTTAAATCAGAGGGCGAAATCTTGGCAAGGTTGGCCTGCTCTCTCTGAAGTTATGGGGGCACATTAAGGCTTTCAGCACTTCACTTGGGAACAGAATGGAGAATAAATATACAGGGCCAAAAGGGTGGAGCCGTGGTATAGAACTGACCCAAATCTTCTTGTTATTTTTATTGCTATTGTTTCTCTCTTAGTTCCTTTTACAGTATGTGAAAAGTCTGTTCTTGTCCCAACAACAAAACTGGCCTCTTTTGAAAAATCAGTCCTCCATGGCTGTCAGAATTGGAAAGTTGTTGCACAAGTTTAAATTTGTGTTTTGACATTACAGTTTTAGAGATTGAATGAACCAGAGATGACAGGGTGTGGGAAGGAGAGAGGAGGAGTTAAAAAGGTTACAAAAACGTAGATATGAAGCTGAGGAAAGTTAACTAACACAAATCACATTTGATAAAATGCAGAAAATATCCTTGTTTGGTTTCTGATTTCATTTCCCATTTGAAGTTGAACTGAACTACTAAATTATTAGTAAGAGATAGCAAGAGGTAGGCAAGGGTAGGCAAGAAAGAAATACCCTTCAGTTATAAATACTGGCATCATCAGTCATTAGCCATAGTGAGGTCTTCTCACTGGGTAGTGTGCAAATTAATTCAGAATAGATTTTGAACTTGAAAAGCAGGGCGTGCTCTATTCTAAAATGAGACACAGAAACATTAAAGAAAGTGACAAAATTAAAATTGTGTGTAGACGGCTCCCTGTGGCCAGACCAATAAGAACATTCAGCATAGAATTAGCTTAAAATTAACTCTAGTTTTCATTTAGAGCTGGTATGGCTCAGAGTCATTAGCCACCACACTCTGTGTCAGCTGCTGCAGGACCTGCTGAAACCTGTGTCTGGTGTTTCAGTGTCTTGGCCTGCCAAGCTTCTTTCTACAGAACAGGGAAATTTTGCAAGAAGTCTTTGCAAAATGTTTTAATAATGAAAACTTTAAAAATATACAGCTGTTTGCAAAGCCCATGTAACAAAGACTCCTTTTAGATCAGCCTCACACATGCTCTGTAGTGAATGTGCTACCATCAGTACTCTCAACGGAGACATTATGCAGCCTGGTGTGCCCTCCATGCCTCTCTCACCCCACGGGTCCCCTGCCTGGACCTTGTTCCTTTCAGGCAGTGCAGCCTGCTAAAATCCCTGCTTCAGTCCCTTTATTTGGGTGCCAGAAACTGCTTCCAGAGGTTAGGCACATTTGCCCCTTGGGGTGACTTCTCACAGGGCTATTTGTCCTGCCTTGCTGCTGCTGTGGCTTAAACAGGACAAGCTGGGGCATCATTTCGGGTGAAATTCAGCTGCAGATGAACTGGATAATGCTGAGGAAGAGAAGTCCATGAGACCTACAAACACCTGAACAGCTCAGCTCCCACTCAGCCTTCCTCCAACGTTTGCATGCTATAAGCACTGTACAGGGTGCTGCTGTTCTTGAAATGCACATATAGGTGGTTGACATCAAGCTGGATTCCTAGATCATTGTTACTGACAAGTGTTTAATAGAATCCATTTTCCAAAGTGAATAGTTTATTGGGATTTGAATAGTTGAAGGGACTTCATTGTTGTAAATAGGGTAATGCCGGACTAGGAAATCTATTTAAGGTGCTTTTAATACCACAGGGAACATGGGGATTTGGCTTTTCAGTGTTATAAGTATTTCCCTGAAGTGATCATTAGAAGAAATAAGTCCTAGATTCTCAAATGCTGGTATCTGTACAGAAGCTATGTTTCCAGTAAATTTTAATGACAGAAGAAAGCTGGCCAAGGCAGTACATGATGGCTTTCATTCTCCTAGGGAAACCAGGCAGAATTTCCCATCAGCTCCTCACATCCTATGCTGCTGTACCTCCTTGCTGTAACGTCACAGATGGGTAGGGTGGGAATCACAAACCTGTCAGGAAGGAGTAGATGGGGAGGAACCCAGACATGCACAGGATAAAACTTGTGTGTTGCTCTTCTGTGGTTCCTCTTCAGGGTCCTGAACACAGACAGGGTAAGAATAAGATGTGGTTATACTTGATGGAACTAAAGACCTGTCTATCTTAGTATCCCATCTCTGAAAATGGCTAGGTGCACTCCTCAGGGGAGAGAACAGAGGAAGCATACACCATCGTCCCTTAAAATGCCCTGCCAGACTCAGCATTCTACATCCCAGGGACTCCTGGTGGCCCCCAGCCAGGAGACCAGAGGACATTGTGTCACCAAGCATTGTGATGGGTGCTGAATTGAGGAGCTGTTGCATCAGGCTTTCAGGGGGCTACGCACTCTGTGTGACACTGATTTAGCAGTGGTAACAATTCACTTGTGTCTCCTGCTTTTTTAATAGACAAAAGACTGGAAGAGGCTCAGCTTCATCTGATCCACCACACTGCTTCAGCAAGAAGGAGTATATGACCCTGACAGATGTTATTCTCACCTGCTCTTCAGGCGAGCAGAGGAGAGAGCAACAGCCTTCCTAAGCAGACTGTGTTTCATCACCCTCGAAGTTAGGAATTTGCTTTGTAACATGGAACCTGACTATTCCTTGCTGCAAATTAAGCTCAATTCCTGTTGACCTTTTCCTGACAGCCACAGGGAACCATTTTAATCACTGGTCTCTTTGTTGCGGTCTTTGTATTCTGGAAAATGTATCACATCCCCCTTTGCCTCTTCTCCTCCAGAAAAACAAATCCCAATCTCTCAAACTTTCTTTGTAGGTTATGTTTTTTAAACTTCTTCTTGCTGTCTTTTGGGTTCCCATAAGGATGTCTGCTTATTAAAATGGAAACTTAATTTTACAAATGTTGCTATGTTACTTGGCACAGCACAAAATAATAACAAATGCTACAGTGCCACTATAAATCCAAGATAAGATCACAGAGCGAAGGGATAGGGTGGATCTCAAGAGATCATCCAATCTCTTTCCATGCACTGGGGTAAATTCAAGTGAAACAAGAAAATCCCTTAGGATTTGTCAGGTCAATGGTGACAACTTTCAGTGATGGCATGTCTCCAGTTTCCTGGCAGTCTACACTATGGATTTTACTGTCCTTGTATGAATCTATTGTATGTTGTTACAACCGTGAGGATTAAACTTCTTAAAGAAGATTTTAAAATCACATATGACTACTGAACTCCAAAGCAGAAAATAGTCTCAGGGAACAGAGGCATAAAAAGGGATAGGTTTACCAGCTGTGAAGATGAAGACTTTTTTATTTTGATTTTTTCCCTATTCCTGCAACTGGCAGTTCCATTATTTTGCCTTTAAAACATTCAACTACTGTAAATGCATAAAATAGCAATGAGATAGGTCTTTAAAGACCTGGCCTAGAGACCTTGATACATAACTTGTACCTGGCACTTTCTTGGCAGAATTTCATCCACAGAATAATTTTTTGTGGTAGAGGTGGCAAAATGGCAGAGTTTCCTGGCAGAGGCCAAACTAATTCTCCCCATCCTTCAGTTTTATTGGTTCTAGGCTGATTTGACCCAAAACCAGATGGAAAAAATAATGTCAATTATTTTAATAATTGACATTAATAAAAATAATAAAAAATTGACAATAATAAAAATAATAAAAAATTGACAATAATAAAAATAATGTCAATTATTATCTTCCTGTCAATTCCCTACCATAGTGACATTGTCAGGACTGTCAGTTGTACTGAAGGTTTCCTTGGGATTGAAGCCCATGGCAGGTTTCTGAAGGCTGCAGCTTCAGAAAACCTTTTGAAGGTTCCAACAGGAGCTGGCTGGAAGTTTCATATAGGCTTAAAATATTCCCTGGAAGATGTAAGTTTGTACCACTGTTTTTTCAAGGAACAATCTTGTGCACAAGTTCCTGTAAATGGACCCTGCATCACAGACAGAGACCCATCTAAACCACTTCTCCATGCCCTGTATTTATGGCAGGGTCTCAGGCTGGCAGATGTCACCTGTCCCAGTGTGGTCAGGGTGGAAGAGTTATCCTGTAGGGGTTGACACTGAAAGGCATCATGTAAGCCCTGAAAGCAGCGATGCAGACCGTGCATGTACGGCTGCTCTGGCTCTTGCTCGACTATTTCATTATTACCACTGCTCATAAACAGAAATGTTTCACTCCACAGGATTTCCTTGCACGAATCCTGATGTCATCTCTCTCCCCTATGCACAGGCAAGAAGTTTCTACCAGGAAAATCAATGAGGGAGCATAGCAAAATAGGAGTGGTGTGCTTTTGCTTTAACCGAAAGGGTCTTTTAAAAGCTGAAGCTAATGAAGATCCACTTAACAACTCTTCATATAGCTCTGATAAACAAAATGTTTCCAACTGGAATTTAAAAAGCTGAACATAATAATATGAAGAGGGAATAAGAGCTTCCCCTTGTCAACTGGCTACTAACAAAAGAAAAATATGAGGAGTGAATACTTAAAAAAAAAAAGACCAACAGTGCTGTAATATAATTAAAACCATTAAAAATGCTGTACTCTGGTTTTGCTCCCTGAAGCACTATGTTATTTTTCTTTTTAAAGCTGTCACCACATTTTGATACCATAAGGAATAAACTAAATCAAGACAAACCTCCATTTCAAAGTTGGAGGTTTTGCTAGAAATAGTAACTTAAACTTCAGTAACTAGTAGATGATGCTCAATCAACTGCAGCCATCAGCATCTCTCTTTCTATTTGTTGAAAGTAGGTATTCCCCAGGTATGTAAGCAGCACTGAAGTGGAAGAAAGAGAAATGCAAAGGCCAAGAGAAAGCACCCACAGAAAACCTGTGATTTTAAAAGCTCAGAAAGGTCCCCATTCAGCAAAGTGCTAAACTAGAATGATCCATACTATATGTGTAACTTAATAGTATGCAACATTGTTTTTTTTTAATTTGGCAACCCTTCAGACAGAGGTAAGACAATCTTCCTGTCCCTTGCTATCATACACCAAAGTTTTCCCAATGCCATGGAGGTGATGTAATTCTGACACATGAGCAGGGATTCCACTTGCCAGCAAACTGCATGGGGCCACCCTTCTGTTAGAGACATAAAAGTATGAACCAAGGGGTTGTAGCAACCTCATGCATTTGCCTTCTTTACTTTTCTTCTTGAGGAAAAAGGTAGTCTACTGGCATTGGGAATGGGACTAGAGGGCAATGCGCAAAGCAAGGAATGTTCTCAAAACTTATTGCAATGAATGTGCAGTCATAAAATTTTATGCAATAAACCGTGAAGAAAAAGAAAAGGGAAAAGCTATTAACTGTATTCCTAGCTAGTCAAGCAAAATTGTAAGATATCATTTTTAATACTGTGAAAAAACCAAATATTTAGGAAAGCCAGTCTACCTCACCAGCTTATAAAAATTCAAAAAGCAAACTGAGAAACATGACCATACACTAATAACAGATTTCTCACTGAATTTGTGGCACTACACAGTGACACAGACAAGCAATGCTGAACATCCCAATTGTTATCTTCCCACGGGTGAACAGGACTGTGTACTTGCACCACTCTGCAGGGCCTCTGGGCATTGCAGAGGTGGAAATTGGATGCATTGGCTCCTGCACAAACTTTTTTGAAGACATGAAGACACATATTTATTTCTCATCCTATGCCCTTATGAAAGAGAAGATGTGAAGAAATACAAGAAATACACTGTAAACCACTCTTTCAATGATAGAGGATAGGGGCCATAGTATTGAGATGACTGTACAGTCACCATATATTCATATATTGTTAGGAGATAGCAGAATAGTTGCAAAAAAATCTCAGTGTGGCCAATTACCATAAATTGGCTAGATTTCAGCAGACTGTGCTGCAGGTTTGTGTTTTGCAGAGAAGCTTGGTAAAGCTGGTGGTAGTACGATAGAATAACAAAACAGAAATGAGTGTTGCTGTTCAGGTGGATTATAGTTCATAAAATGTTGTCTCCACAATTTCTTTATCTTGTGAGCCAAAACCAAATTGTGCACCACAAACCCATGGTATACTGTGCCCTAATATTACAGTTTGTTCCAGCAAGTCATTGGTAGAAGAGACACATTGTTGATCCAAGGGCTTCACACAGATTCCAAGCTGACAATATGAAGACAAGTTTCTAACTAATACAAATGATCCCTGGCACCAGCCTAGCAGTCAAATACAACACACACACTCAGTTGGAGATTTGCAAACCTGCCCACTGAATCCTCAGAGGCCACATTTGTTCTCTGCTATGTCATGTTGAACCTTTCAGCTGCATTGAAGTGCTTGCACATAAGATCTGCAGAAGAAAACATCCCCCTTTGCTTTTATTGTTTCTTACTGCCCTGTTTTCAGTGACATCTGGACCTTTCAGCTGAGGACAAGAATATTCCATCTGTAGGACGTGATCCTTTGCCTTGACATCACCAATTTAAAAAGGAAAAGGCCTGGACAAGGCACCCAACAGAATCTGAGATCGAATCCTGAAAGTTGACTTCTTTGGCCTAGTGCTGAAGAGGAACCTCAGCCACTACTTTTTCCATAGGGATAAATCTCCAAACAGTGTTAGGAAAGACAGGCTCAGGGATTTTGTCTCAGGGGAAGAAGGTACTAAAAAGAGTTTGTGGTAAAATAGTCTAGCAGAGCACTTCGTGTCTCTTCTGACCACAGATGAAATGATGGGCCCAGCTGTGTCTCATGGGCCACTGACTAGAAAAAACTGGTTGTGAACCTTCCTTGGATCGACATGAAAGGAGCCTAAGGTTACAGAGTACCAAAGCTGCCAATAGATGAGACTCTTTGATGTTCTTTATGAAAAAAAAAAGGACAGAAACATTTTTAATGTTGCATTAGCATTTTGTGTTGTGTGGGTTTTTTTCCAACTGACTCTGTGATTGTTGATATTAATTAAAGTGACTGGTAGATTATTTTCTAAAGGCTATAATTTAAACCAGTAGTTGAATATAGACTAGAGTGTAACATTCTTCAGCTCAAACCACAAGGTATGCAAGCTGGGAATGAACTCTATTTCTTTCCTGTTGAAGGAGAGATTAAATATTTTTTATTAATTCTAATGCTAGCAAAGAAAGTAAGATCCCCATTTTTCCTTCAATTTCTCTGTACACTTAATGTATTCTACCAAACTGTCAAGCTGCTTTTAAAACCCATTCTTTTTCATAGAAATATTATCCTCCTTTTATTAGTTTGAGCTGATAAATGAATCAAGAGCCTTTGAGGTATTGTGTACTGTCAACGGAATACATCTTTCAGATGCATCCACTGCAACAGAGCTGAAAAAATATATATCATGAAACACTTAATAAAAAAGATACAATGATTTGTCTTTTACAAGATCATGGGACTTGAGTCTATCTCCAGGGAGGAGTTCCAACATGAGAAAGAAAATACATAGTTCAAAAGCCCATGTTTTCAATTTGCGGCCACATGGTTTAAATTATCCCTCTATTTATTAAGGGCGCTAAATGGGCAGCTTGACTTAGGGGAAAGGGTCATTCAAGTTGAGAATGGTCATGTTTAATCCCTCAGCTAGCTGCAGGTTAATTTTACTTTAAGATGCTGAATATTCTTTACATAGTGTGTGTTAAAATACCACATGAGAGACAGCTGGAGGGTTTTTGCCATTTATTGTTGGTTTATTTGGGTTTTGGGTTTTTTTTTACTTCTACATATCTGAATTGTAAATAACGATGGAAAATTGTTAAACACCTAGTGTGGAAGCACAGCATTGTCCTATATGCCAGGCAAAACCTATCATATTGCCATCCCTTGTACTTCAGTTTCACACATGTGCATGCTCACTCTTTTGTGGTCAACTCCTTATTTCCCTGGTACTCAGTGTTGTAGATTTTTATGTAATCAGAGCCACAAAAAAAGAGTGGCGTAAGCTGTGTTTTCCTCTTTGTGCTGAGGCCTTGAGATAGTAGGTTTTTGGATATTGCATGTACTTGCCTGTGAATTTGCTTGCTCAGCATTTCAAGAGGGACAAAAAGAAAATTAACTGAAATCCAAAAAGCAGAAATTAGAGCAAACAAAAGAGCATTTCCAAATGGACAGGCAATATGAATTTTAAAGCTTTCCCCCTAAGACATCCATTGAGATGGAAACGAGTAGCTATTGGTTATCAAGTCAGTTTATCCTAATGTTATCATCCTTTTATTTTGGCAGTTCATCTACAGACATGCCCTGGTGGGAATTTAAAACACACTTCTTGTTCTATCTTCTGTTAATTCACTCACGTGAACACCTGGATTTTGTTCATGAGATGCAAATGGATGTTTACAGACATGCAAAAAGCCCTCTGTGTTTGATGCAAACCTGAGACTGTTGCTTTTGTTCTTCAGTTGGGCTGAAGCTAAAGGCTGTGGAAACTGGGGTGGCATGGGTACTCATATTCAGTGTCAGTGTCTGAATGTTTTCAAGGAAACAAAAACAAAACCAACAACCAGAACACAGAGGATTTTTGAGCAAAGTAATGTCTAAAATCACTTCTAAATTCAAATAAATATTTGTGGGAACACTGCTTTCCCTATTCTCCTAGCGCTCATAATTTAATTATAGTAGCCGCCAGGCATCTTTAACTTTTGTGACCAGAAGATCACTCTGGGTCTCAGTGACCTTGGATGTTGTAACAGGGTAATATTTTCACAAGGATGAAATGTTCTTGAATACATTTCTCCAATGTACTGGTGTTTGCAGGCATTTCTCAGCAGATCTGACCTGAAGTGCAAACATAATTATTTTGTTTCACCTAGAGGTTTACTGACAAACTCCAGAAAAATCGCGTTCCTCTTCCATTTGCTGAATCTCACCCCCTGTGAGAAGAAAAAGCTGCTGGTATTCTTCCTTTGGGCCCTCCATCATCAGTGGGAGTCTGAACCAAAAGTCTGAGCCGTGGAGCCTTTGAAAATGGTCCAATGACCACACATCTAAACATGAAGAGAAGCAAGAAGGCAATGAAAAAGAGCAAGAAGAAAAATGGATAAAAACTCGATCCTTTGGGTGTTTTTTCAAGATATTTCAGTGTAATGTTTCATCCAAAATTGCTCCTAAAGTTCATTGCAGATGTTTGTCAACAGAGTTCAGTGAAAAAACCCAGGCAGGTGGGAATTAGTGTTTTAAAAATGCTACTCTTTCACTAATGCTTTAAGCAATAGCAGCAGCAATTGAATCATCAGCATGAGAAAGATGCAGTCACCAAAATCTCTGCATTCTTTTGTTGGTGAATAATCTTCTACTCTACATTCAGGCAATGCCACTTTCCCCCAGTTCCTCTAAGAACATCACAACCTGTTTTATTAAACCAAAGATATCTTATGTTATAAGACCTGGAGCTTATGATCTATGGCTCATTTTTTCACTTTGAGTCATGCAAATGCAAATGTTTACCTTTATCATAGAATCAGAGAATCACAGGATGATTGGAAGGGACCTTAAAGATCATAATGTTCCAACTGCTCTCCCATAAGCAGGGACACTTTCCACTAGATCAGGTTGCTCAGGGCCTTGAACACTTCCAGGGATGGGGCATTCACCACTTTCCCAGGCAGCTGTTCCAGTGCCTCACCACCCTCACAGAGAAGAATTTCTTCCTAATATCTAATCTAAACCTATTCTCCTTCAGTTTAAAGCTGTTCTCTGATACTGATCCCTGAGAAATGGCACTCATTGCTGGTCTCTTGGACATCAAGCCATTGACTGCAATGCTTTGAGTATGACCAGACAGCCAGTTCCTTATTCACTGAGTGGCCCTTCCATCAAATCCATGTCTCTCCAATTTAGACATAAGGATGTCATGCAGGACAGTGTCTATTTCTTGGCACAAGTCCAGGTAGATGACATCAGTTTCTCTTCCTTTATCCAATTCTGTCAGGGCTTTAATTTTCCCGACGTGTTCTCTGTCTGCTCAGACAATTTCTTTGTATTCCCCCCAGGCTACACATCTCTCCTTCCGCTCTCTTTAGGCTTTCTTTTTGTGTATGAGTTTGTCCAGGAGTTCTTTGTTCATCCATGCAGACCTCCTGCTGTTTTGTCTGACTTGCTCTTTCTTGGGATGCATAACTCCTGACCTTGGAGGAGGTGATCCTTGAATATTAACCAGCATTCTTGGGTCCCAATTCACTCCAAAAGATGATTCCATGCTAATCTTCCATGTTCCCTAAACAGGGCCTGTTCCCTAAACAGGCCAAAGTCTACTCTTCCAAAGTGCAGAGTAGCCAGCATGCTGTGCACTCTCCTTGCTGTCCTAATGACCTTGAACTCCACCATTTCATGGTCACTGCAGCCAAGGCTGCCTTTGAACATCCCATTCACCACCAGCCCCTCTTGTTGGTGAGAACAAGGTTCAGCATAGCACTTCTCCTTGTTGGCTCCTCTATCACTTGGGAAAGAAGCTATCATTAATGGATTCCAGAAAGCTCCTGGATCACTTATGCCCTACTGTGTTGTCCCTCCAACAGTTATTGAGTGGTTGAAGTCCCCCACAAAGACCAGGACGTGTAAATGTAAGTCTATAGAGGGACTCATCCACTCTGTTTTCCTGGCCAGGTGGCCTGCAGCAGACCCCTACTACAATGTGACTTCTGTCCTCCCTTTAATCCTGGCCCATAAGCTCTGAGTTAGCTCTTCATCCATCCCCAGGCAGAGCTCCATGCTCTCCAGCTGGTCATTGACATAGAGGGCAACACACCCTTCTCATCTCCCCTGACTGCATTTTAAATCATATTGATCTGAGCTGTCTATAAAATTTTCAGGGAAGCTTAAGAAGGCATTCTGAATACATTTGTCTCATTCAGATAAATGATGTACAGCTTACTTTTCCAAATGCCATATTTTGGCTAAGTAAGTTAGCCTTTCTCTGCTGGAAACTATCATGTGACTCCTTGAGAAGTCACAGTTGTATAACATAGCAAGCGTACAAGACACAGGCATAGGAAAAAAGATAAGGTCTTGCATTCTTGCGTGGTTAAGGTTATTTTCCTGGAGAAAGGGATAAAAAGCCCAAATCTAAGAGAAAAGAAATAGGTCTTCTCAGAAAATATTTCAGTTGTTTTTTTCAAACTCCTGAGTTTGAACAGATCAAATACTGACACATATATTCTCGTAATCTGTGGGCTCTTATGAAATGGAGAGAGAACTCCAAATCAGTTTAGCCTTTATATCTAAATCAAAGGCAGATTGGTCAAGAAAAACCAGAAGGTCTCAACTATCTGAAATGATTGCAATGTGCTTAATGGGCTTCAGACACTTTGCACCTAAATCACAAATTCAATCTGGTTCAGTTTCATAATATATGAAAATCTCCACTGCAGAAGGTTTCATTAGCTAATACAATCTCAGAGAGAACAAAGACAGGCTTGACCTGCTGGGTTTTGCCCCATACACAGATTTCTGCCCACAGTCCTGTCTTTCTTGAGAAGAGATAGATTAGTATCTTTTTATTTTAAATTAAAGGGAGTGTTTTCATTCAAATGGTGTCCCAACACTCCATTTTGTTCAAAAGAGTTATCTGACTGCTATGACTAGGTAACCATAAAAGCTACTATCAGGTAACCAAGCAGTCCAGAAAAAGTTTAGTGCTCTGGGTTGGTTTCCTGGGTAGCTTTATGAATCTGAAATTGAAACTGTGAGATTTCAATAAGAGCAAGATCTGGAGTTCTAACAGTATACTTGCAACATTCATCTACTCAGAAAGCTTCAGGCACTTTTGGCAGGCGATAAATGGTTGCCTCTTCAAATCAGGAGACTTGTCACCATACTCAAAGCTTGACTTTAAATCCCTTGAGTCACATGTCACGAAGATTCCAGGATGCCTGAATTTTCCCCCGAGTTCCTAGGTAATTATGACCCCATATTTAGTGTGCCACTTAAAAGCCAAAGTAATTAGTTTAACGTACATATTGTGTTACTAATTCAAGTATGTAGGTACCCCAAATGCCATATAAGCCTGTATTTAAGACAGACTTTCCTGCCCAAGCCTAGAGATAGAATTAAACTGGCCACATCACAGTCTTGTAAAAGTATAGACCCTCCGGGTGGTAAGAAAGTAGTCATATCTACAAGACTATAACTAATATTTTTAATATAGGAAGAATCTTCCATTCTCCTTGCTTTCTCTTCAGGTGGTTTCGGTGTGATTGACAGCAATGCATTTCATTCTACCATGCTGGATTGCAGCAATTTTTAGCAAAATAGGTAAATATGCAAGGTGTCATGTCATTTGAAGGCATACAGTCTATACAGTCTGAAATGGTCATGAGCAGGGGATAAGCAGGAGGAACAGAAAAGGTATCCCAAGTATGGATGTACCAAGCACAGACCCAGCGCAACCAAGAACAGATCATGGATTGATGGGCTGAGGCCAGTTGGATGAGGTTCAACAAGGTCAAGGGCTAGGTCTTGCACTTGGGTCACAAAAACCCCCTGTAGCACTGCAGGCAGGGGGAAGAGTGACTGGAAAGCTGCTCAGTGGAAAAGAAGCTAGGGGTGCTGGTCGGCAGCAGCTGCAAACATGAGCCAGCGCGTACCCAGGTGGCCAAGAAGGCCAATGGCATCTTGGCCTGTATCAGCAATAGTGTGGCCGGAAGGACCAGGGCAGTGATTGTCCCTCTGTGCTCATTACTGGTGAGGCCACACCTCAAATCCTGTGTTCACTTTTGGGCCCCTCACTGCAAGAGAGACGTTGAGGTGCTGGAGTGTGTCCAGAGAAGGGCAACAGAGCTGGGGAAAGGTCTGGAGCACAAGTGTGATGAGCAGCGGCTGAGGGAACTGGGCCTGTTTAAGCCTGTAGAAAAGGAGGCTCAGGGGGGGACCTTACTGGTCTCTGCAAATGCCTGAAAGGAGGGTGCAGCCAAGTTGGGGTTGGTCTCTTCTCCGAAGTAAATAGTGACAGGACAAGAGGAAAAAGCCTCAAATTGTACCAGAGAAAGTGTAGATTGGATAGCAGGAAAAAACTTTCCCCTGAAGGGCTGTCAAACATTGGCACAGGCTCCTCAGAGAAGGGATAGAGTCACCATCCCTGGAAGTATTGAAAAGATGTGTCGATGAGACACTTGGGTACACGGTTTAGTAGTGGACTTAGCAGTGTTACATTAATGGTTGTACTCAATGATCTTAAAAGTCTTTTCCAATCTAAACGATTCTTTGTTTCTATGGCTTATTTTTCTGCCAACAGCAACATTAGGGATGGATTTGCTGATTTTAAAAGCTCCAAGCAGCAGTGTGTTTGCTGTCTCATCCAATATTTTAGTCCTATGTTTGATTACCTCCACTATGGAGAGAACAAAGTATGCTAGAGGGCTATTACAGATTTAAGAAATCACAGTCAATAGCATTGTTCCTCTGCTATATTAGATCTTCTTTTAAAATTTAATTTTTCATTCATTTTGTAAATCTCTGTAGATTTCTATAGGTTTAAAAAACAGAACCATCAGTTTAACCACTGACTTGGAATAATTTAAGTCAGATTGCTGAAGGTCATAAAGCCCAACCTGCTCTAAAAAGCTGGGTCAGGTTGCTCAGTGCAGTCAGGCTTCGAATACCTCCAAGAACAGAGCCATCTAAACCTCTTAAGACAACCTGTGCCAATATTTTGCCACCTTTCTGAGGAAAATCTTTCCCGATATCCATCAAACCTAATTCATTGCAGTTTCTATCTGCTGCCTGTTATTCTATCAAAGTGCACCTCTGTGAGCAGTATAAACCTGTCTTTTCTATCTCCTCCTATTAGCTAGTGAGTAGCCGGACCAACAGCAAATCTCACCTAACTGGCTTGTGGATCTGCAGTGTCAGGAAATAGCTCTTGCCTGTCTTCAGAAACTTGTTGGACTGCCTGTGCCCTGCCATGTTGCTCATTCAGGTGGTTAAAGTCACCTGTGAGAGCCACAGGCTGCAATCAGCTCCTTTTGTCTCTTTGCCAACTTCTCACAGACCAATAAAACAAAGCCAAAAAAGCATAGTGAAACAGAAATCACAGCTGATGGGCCTTATGATCTGCGACCGTTTTTTTCCAAATTGGAACATTTCAACCACAGCATTTTGGTGATCATCTATTGTTCTCTAGTCCTTTTGTTTATCTACAAAATGACAGCAACTGTTTAGCAAAGCTTCAAAAGTCACTCATTCTCACAATTATGCTAGAAATTAATAATAATGCTTCAGATATCTCCACATGTCCATCGCATAAGCTAAGTGTTTAACATTAGCAAATTGCTCATATATCTCTTCGCTATAGCTAACAACATTCCTATCCCATGACCCAGCATTTCAGATGGGCACAGCCGAAGTATTTAGCCACCTTTCTCCCTTTTTTTGTGTCAGTGTTCATGATTTTATCACAGGTACTAACTGGCAGAAAACTGCTTTGGCTTTTAATAGACTTAAAAATACACCTTAACTTTTTTAACTTCATTGGGATCAGACCTGTTTTCTGTTCTTTATATATTTTTCAATTGTTTCATTGTTTCTTTATGTTACTAGGGAAGTGGTTTTGCTGGTATTGTTCTACCATAACATTTTTTTGTTGATGGAATCATGGGATTTGGAACAACTAGCATGATATTCTTGAACAATTCCTGATTTTTCTCAGTGCCTTCCCACTTAAAATGCATATGCTCAGTCAGTTATGCCAGCAAATGCTTTAAGCTTCGGAAAGCTGTCCCTATTAAAGTTCCAAATGGGCCGATTATTGGTCAATGCCCTATTTCATTTCTATAAAATGAATCTAAGTTGACTGTGATCTCTCGTACCTCAGCAAGTGCACTTTTTTGGGTCTGTAACTAACACTTTCTCATCCAGCAGACTTAAGTCCACTATCAAGTTACCTTGTACCGGATACAGGATTTCCTGTTTTGCAAAGAAAACATTATTATTTATAGAAACATTAAGGGAATTTGTTATTGGCCACGGGAGATCAGCACCAAATGGCTCTCTGATTGAAGTCATCCACGGTAAGTTTCTTGGTTGCCTTTTTACTGTTGTTATTTCCCACATCCCCTATAAATTATTACCTGATGGTTAACGAACAGCTACTTTTATCTCTTAAAAATTGTTCCTGAGCTATAAAAGACCCTTCTTTGTACCTATCTTTTGCTTTAAATAACTGTGAAAACTGGGCTTTCAGGTGTAAGCAACCTTAAAGATATATGTAGAGAGTCTGAAGAACTGGAGTAGAGAGATTGACACATTAGTAGAGACCCTTTGACGCAGCACAACACCTACCTCTTTAACAGGATGAGATCCAGAGGCATTTTATCTTGGTAACCTGGACACTGCACAGGAGACACTAAGTGTCAACACTGTTACCTTGTTAGTTTGGGCCCAGACAAACATGGCTAAGTTGCATCTGTGCACTTCCCTTCTTCCCCCACCACACATTCATCCAGCTCAGGTGTCTCCATATCCACCATCACCCAACTGTCCTGGCACTAAGAGCTCCAGGGTTAATGTGAAAAAGTAAGCTCTAATATCTCTGAATCTGTCACTGTGGTCAAGATCAAAATCTTCCCTCAGTCTTCGGTTTTTCTCCTTCCATTCTTCATCTGAACCTTTCTGGAGCAGAGGCAGGGAATGGCCAAAGACTGAATCAAGAAGGAGAAAAGCTGACTATACTGGTTGTCTCATCTTCCTTTTTCTTTTTACCATCAAGTATAAACACTGTTTTAAATTACACAAAAATAGCCTGTAAAGCTCTCATCAATCTCACTTGTTCAAATGCAGCTTTTCCACATTAATCATTTACTGTGACACAAGTAAACAATGCCACATGTGTCGGCCGCAGTGGTGCTCTTACATTATTCATTCAGCCCAAGGTGTGCTTGTTTTGCATGGAGTCTTACTCCCTCTTTTCTCTCTTTAAAATACTATGTGGAAAGGGGACCGTGCAACCACCTTTTCATTTAAGAGTCAAAGACAGCAATATTCAGGGAACAATTGTTGGCAGGCTGCCTAGTCAAGGAAAGGGTCACATTTCAGCCTTCCTGCACTCATCCTTCCCTTCTCTTTCTGCTCATCAAGACACCTGAACTAGCTCTAGGCACTCCTGATCAAATTTTGGAAACAAGACAGCTTCCTTAGCACAATGTGCCACAAAATCTAACTTCACCTGCCTCTAAGCAGTCATATGGCTGTACTCCTTGCTAGCCCAAACCAGCTTGCTGTCTGTATCCAAAGTTTTTTTTCCTTTTTTTTTCCACCCAGTGTAACATTTTGGTGTAAGAGAGGAGAGCATCCAGGAGTTGTCCAAGAAAACTTACTTCTCACTTGTACACTTAGTGAGTTATGTTAAACATTGTGGGCAGGTTTTAACTCTCTGTTCAGTGTGCTGTGCTTAGATAAACTTTATACTATTTTTGTATTTTCAAAATATATTTCAAAGTACAAAGAACTTCAAAAGTGGGAAGCTGAATTTCAAACCCACAAGCATTCAGTCCTGAGGTGTAAATCGGAATCCACCCCCACAAAAAAAAAAAAAAAAAAAAAAAAAAAAAAAAAAAAAAAAAAAAAAAAAAAAAAAAAAAAAAGAGAAAAGAGAATAAAAAGGAAAATAAAAAGAAAAAGAAAAAGAGAAAAAGAAAAAAGAAAAATAAAAAGTTAAAAAAACCCCACTCTCAGTTGCTACCAGCTCTCATGATTCATCCAGCACTTCACAAATGTAAAGCTGGTATTCAAGTCCCAGCTTGGAACGAAGACACTGAACACAAACCTCAACTTTCTTTCCTGCAGGAGAAGTTTCCATCCCTCCTGTTTGCAGAGGAAAGTTTGAAAACATGACCTGACTGGGCTCGAGCAAGTTGCTGGGAAGGGAGAAGGAGCTGACTCATGATTTTTGCTACCCGGGGATTACAGTGCTGGGACACTGGCCAGGCAGGAGCAGAATTTGAGACTTTGGAGCCTCATTGATTATTGCAACTGTGCTGTTGCTCTGGAAGATACCACTCTTTGCTAGAATGTTTTGGTTTTGAGGAGAGGTGTCCTCTTAAACAGACTTACCTTGGAGGAGGAAGTGTTCAGTGCAACTCATAGAGAAGATCCCCAGTGCCTTGTTCCTCCTGGCAAATGACATTAAGCAACATTCCAACCACCACATTTGCTCTCATGTCAGCACCTTCAGAGTAATGCCTAGATTTTTCTGCTCATCACATTCAGCAGGGTCCCCTTCCTAAGTCAAGGATATTGACTGTAACCTCAGTGTCATCATTGCTCAAACTTGCTCCATCATTGGTCCCTAGTGAAATATCACAAATGGCCCCATCTGTTTGTGTTGGCTACCTTCACACAGAGTTCAACCTCTTGATAAAGCTCCTATTAAAAAACAACCAAACAACTGCCTTAGTTTTATAAGAACTTCCTAATTAAAGAGCATAAAAGCACTAATACTGTGATACTAAAAGGACAATTGGATAGGAGTGATGGTATGTGGCACTCCTACCCTTATAACTGGGTAGGAAAAAATAGAGAGGGGAAAGTTGTGTCAGCTTTATTTCAGATTGCAAAGAAAGATCAGATTTCTAATAGGATTTATTGCTGTCTCAACTCCACTTCTGCTGATGCTGATAAGAATTTCACTGCCCATATTAACACATGCAGAATTAGGCCAATGTAGAACATCTCTAGAAGTGCCAAGCATGGAGTTTATTCTGTCTGTTTACATGTTAAAACCAGCAGTAACATAATCTTGGATTAAGAAAAACCCTGACTATTTAGAAAAATTTGAAACCTGCATTTAAACTGTGTATTCTGTGATTGCAAGAGGAAGACATTGGCAGGAATGGGTGAATGGCAAGAAGTGCTGCAGAAGGACTATTTGAGAGCTGACCATTTTGCTAGAGTTCCATCTGAACAAAGCATGAGGGTCTACATTGCTCCTTCAGAGCACTCTCTATCCTGAGTGCTGGCTACATGCTGGATGCTGAGCTGCTTGCTCAGGGATTGGGACTTGTTTCAACAGGCAGAGGTGCTGTACATGCCCAGGATCTGGATTTCTCTTCATAAATTCCATACAGCTAAGCAGCTATCTGGAAATCTGCTTCGGATGAGAAACTGAAGAAGTGAGGAAGGGCAGGAAGGAGAGAAATAATTTGTGTGTGTATGTGTGTTTGTGAGTCTTGGGATGTTTTTTACCAGATTACATTATTTTTCTGGCATTTCATTTCCCACTGTTGTTGTGACCTTTGGGTGTGGTGGTCTCCCAGCTTTGCCCTGTATTCCTTTAGAAACACTGTTCTCTGGGCAAAATTGCTTTTCCATGTCATTGCAGCATTGTGGTTATGTATTTATTTCATAAGGAGAGTGCGTTATTTGGCAATTTAGGTTCATATTGTGGGTGTGGTCCTGACAATAGTTTTCTTCTGTATTAAGTCGTTGTGAACTGTTATTTCTCTGGTAGGACACCAGTGAGCAGCACAACATTCTCCTGGGCAGGATTTCATTTTATCTCCCATTTTGTGAAATCACCTATTTCATCTGGGTCATCAGCTGCACTTTGTTGTGGCAGTCCTGGGCTCTTATGAGGGCAAGTGACTTGGCTACGACTATAACTCACTCAAAGCACAGAGCCTTGCACAGGTATATTTCCCCATCATTGGCACCCTGGTAGATCACTTCCAGTATCACAGTTCTCTGTCCAAAACTAGTCCAGGTGTCTCTCTTTACATAGCACTTGACTATGCAGCATAAACCTACCAACCCCAAAGATTCTCTTGTAGCTCTGGAGTGAGAAAACAGGGGAAAGGAAGGGACACAGAAGCTAGCAATTGAAAGCTGTAGCAGATGTCACACAAAGCATTTTTTTATGCCTCATGATCAAACAAGGAGCAAAGGCACAGCACTTCTGTTAAATCACAGAAGCAAGCAAGAGAAGGGGAGTATCCACACTTCCCATAGCAGGTGTTCATGTTGGGAAGGGAGTCTCCCTCTTTACACTGTGTAAACTCCGTGTACACTCCCCTCTTTACACTCTCACTTTCCAGAGTACAAATAAGTGCTTGAGCATGTTTTCACTCAGCTGACTTAGCTCAGCTGATATGGAGCTAAGGAGAACAGCCTCTTAATTCTAGGTATATCTGGTATGGGCCTGACATGCAGTGACATGAATATATCTTTAGACCTACCTGCCGAATGATTTCAGAGTATGAATCCTTTTGCTATCCAGAAACACACCTTCTGCAAGAAAGCACTAGGCAAGCACCCCAAGGTTTGCAGTGGTACCCTGTCTGTTCAAGATGTCCTGAATATATAATGGAAAAAGCAATTTCTAGTCAGTGGATCAGGTCACACCTTGATGAACCTACTCCTGGTAGTAGTATGTCTGGCAAACCAACCTGTTCCCTATTAAATTCAGAGGGGGTGGGGGGCATCACTGGCCAAACCCCAGGCAGACATCCCTCCAGCAGCAGAGGCTGTGCCTCCAGTACCAGGAATGCGACCTGAGGCAAAATTTTGCCTCCAGCTGCAACGGGAACAGCAGCTGTTGCAGAGCCATTACTACGGAGAGGCAGTAAAATCACACATATCACACCACGGTATTACAGGCACAAATTAAGTCTGGTCTGAGGCCCTTTAAAAAAATTAAAAGGGCCCATTAGGTTTAATTTAGAATCTCTTTCCTTGCAACTACAGAGCAGATTGACAAAACAGACTTTTTAAATCACCTATGAAACTTCAACAAATGACAGGATACCAAAAAGACTCTTTTGTGTGAAAGTGTTAATTATTAAAACATGACCAAACGGTTAGTTCAATTTACAGCATCGCCATTAGGAGGAAGGCTGGAAACAATGTGCACATTAAAAGGCTACGTTATATGTTCTGTTACTTTGAGAGTCTCTGAAGTGAGAAAAGACAAGTTGTGGAGCCAAGAAATTCTCCACTGGAATGGTGTTAGCTCTTTTTTATACTCAGTACAATGTCATTTATCTGAAATGCTACAGGAAGGAAAAATTAATCAGCCAACAAGAGATTCAAATCACCAAAAGGAATCCTGGGGAAGAGATTCAGCCAAACACTTGAGCAGAATGGACACTTTGGATGAAAATGGCAGTCACTCTGGCAGTCCATTATCCTTCATTGTTAGTTTGTGGCTGAATCACTTGTTCTTGCAGTTTCCCATCCAATGATCATTTGAATGATTTATAAAGGATACAGCATTTTACAGGTTTCCAAAACATTCAATAACAGATGGACGTATACTTAGCTGTAACTTTGAACATTTCCCCTCAAAAGTGTCTGTTCGTCTGTTCTGCCCAGAAGACAAGGAAGGGTATCAGGCTGAAAAAGCCACTTTACTGGCTTAGAGAGTTCATTGCAAAGTCAGACAAAGGAGAAAGATATCAAGGCTGCAACTCAAAGCAGCTAAACACCAAACTGAGATTTGGGTTCATTTTGTAGCAGCATAAATCCATCAGATGGAGACAATCTGATGAGTATTTCTGTATTGACTTGAGCTAAACAAGTACAGTATTTTTTTTCACAAAAAAAATTAGCAAGCCATACGCAAAATAGTGAAACAAGTTTAGTAACAAGTTGCATAATTATCTATTATTCATACACCAAAAAACGAAACACAGTAGAAGCCCCAAAAGCCCAAATCACATCAGCTCTTGGGACTTGTGTCATTTACTCTCAGCTGGGGATCTGTCCTGGAATCTACATGCATTTCAAAATTTTTTTTTTCTCAGAATTTTTTTTTTTACTCAGACCTATTATGTACAATAACAAAGCAGATTCTGAAGCTGTGTAGAAGTGCTTATGTCAGTGGTAGCAAACTGGTGTGAAGCAAGAGCAGAGCCAGATCCCGTGACTTATTATAGGGGGGTTTTCCCTTCATTCTTATTCTTTATTTAATTTACCACCTCCAGTTCTGTTCATCTTCCTCCATTCCCAAGTCCTTAGTAATAGCCCAATTTCCTTAGCTCTTTTCCCATAGATAATTCTCCTGAAATAACATGAGGAGAGCCTACTTTGCTAGCACAGTCCCTCTCGGAGAAGGCCAGGGGATCAATTAGTCCCATTGAAATACCACGGGAAAAGGAGAATTTCAGAACAGGATATCACACAACAGTTTATAACAACAGAGTGGGAGAAGCAAAAGCAATGAACAACTTTATTGTGCTCCCTTGCAGCAAAAAGAGTTAAAAAGTACCCAGACATCACTGGATATTACTCTTCAGTGCTTATTTCCAACTGGCTTTTTTGACAGCCAAGTGTCACCATCCCAGTGATAGCTACTGTAGCAATATATAGACAATACTGTTACATAACTGTTTAAGTTAGCATACAATAAAATCAGTCAGCTGTGCCACTAATAAACTGCTGCATTGTACTGTGAAACAATATAGAGAAAGGACTTAAAGGACTTGAAATTAATTCTGGTTCAATGGAAAAGATCTCTAAAAAAGCTGTTTATTAATTGTAGGAACTGCTTTTACTAAACATATTTTACACGATGTAATTTTATACTGCTTTTGCATAAAATGATTATTTATGTAGCAATAAAAGTCCCCCCATTGTAATTTTTGTAACTAACGTTTGTTGTGTATTTCTGATGCTGTGCAAGTCTGTAAATGCAAATAGCATTATTTCTACTTAGTGTATGGTTGAATTAGGACCAGCAAAGAGTACAGTAGCAGTAGCTTTGAATAAAAAACACACCTTTGAGAGTGGGAAAGGTAATAACATGTATTTATCCTTATGGTAGCTAAATGAACCTTTCTTGTTATTCTTCTGTTCAGGATAACTTTCAGCTCCAATTATTAGAGCAGAAATAAGTGACCTGGCAGCAGAAGGCATGTTTGAACATGTCCTCAATGATAAGGACAGTTTCTTAATTTCTCTGAAAGTTCCCCACCCAGATGCAAGCCAGTCCGTTTTAAAAATAAAGATAAATATGTTTCAAGCATTGCTCTTCTGAATCTCTCATCCAGCTCTAGGGCACTTAACTGTCCTTCTCCATTTTAAAGAGGCTTTTCTTTCCTCCAGGAACAGGAGGACCTGGACAAACAATAACGCTCTGTATTTGGATGCAGTGAATAGGCAATAAGCAGGGATGTTAAAGGCTTAGTTTAAAAACACCAGCAAGCAAGCTAAATAAGAAGCACAGAAGAAGAATTTTCTCTGCTCTCTTTCAGTTATGTGTCTTGGCACATTAATATTAATTTAAAGCAAATAAATAAATAAACAGCAAACCCCAGCAACAAAACTGTTCCTTTTAAACTCCGCAAATTGCCAGCACAGAGACAAATTTTCCACTGAGGTAGCACAGCATAACTTGATCACAAAACTTTGCCTGTTTACATTGAAGGTCTGACAGACTGAAGGTCTGTCATATAACCTACTAATATATGAAGATGTGCTGGTTCTTAAACAATGAGCAGGATATTATACTGTTTTAGAAACATCCTTTCTTTCTTAAGAACTTGCTCTCTTACTTTTCATGCTGATTAGTGCCAGTTCCATCAATTTACTTTTGAGTTTACAGCCAATGCAAAAATTGATAGGCCAGACCAAGAATATGGAGGCAAGCAGCAATTATTTGTCGCAAAAAAGCTTGATCTGTCTCAAGTGTAAAGGATTTTTACTTCCTGCAATGACATCTCCTGGCTCCCTGAGAAAACAGATTGTCAAATGCAAAACTGTGTCTTTTAACACAGCAGGTCTTAGGCAAGCAAAGAAAGTCCAAGGGGAAAGCAAGAATTTCAAGAAAAAAAACATTCTGGAGGAAAGACTGAAGGTCTGGTGCTGTTTAGTCTAGAGAAGACAAGACTGGTGAAGATAATATGGCAGAAAAAACCCCAACCTTTCATGCCATGCTGAATATAGTGGAAAAAGCAGAGCGAGAGCAGAGCTGGAATATACTTCAGCTGGTACGAATAGCTTTCCAACCACAAGAGAGGATTTGTTTGGAGACATCTAAGCATGGGACAGGCAGACATCACTCAGGAGCAAGAGTGGCCAGGTCAGTGCAGTCCTTTGCAACTCCACGGAAAGGCATACAGTGGCCAGGGAGTGAGGGAACACTCTGGTCTGAGTCAGAGAAACACATATTTTAGAGGATTAAGAGATGATGTAGGAAGTTGAGACTGCAAGTTGCCGACAATGAATACCAGACGGCTGATGCGGAGCTGCCAGCTCATCAAGGACCTGACTCAGCAAACGGCTCTGCTTTCTGCGACCGCTGCGCCAAAGGTTTGCTGCTCCCACACTACACTGCATGCCTCAAAAGCCAGAACAATCTTTCGTCTTTTTTTCTTCTTTATTTTTTTTTTCAACTGAGGGAAACCCTAAGACACTGTCTCCTAAACTGGGAAGACAGAAGATAAGTGGCGAAGGAGCTGAAGAAAGGGATCCTGACTCCAGGACTCCCTGTGCTTCATGCCCACCTATAGACATACAACTGTTCTGCAGGCATCTGTGTTCTGTAAAACAGCTGCTTGCCTGTCGTCCCCCCACCCCAGCTACAGTGGAAACCCTCCTGTTGCAACCACAGTGCCTGTGCTTCTCTTCTGCTCCACTTTCCTGGTGCTGGGCAGAGGATCCATCCCTGCAGCTGGCGTGGGCAACAGCAGCAGTCCTTTGCTACCCACCTGCACGGGGGGAGAGGGAAAGCCACCCAGTGCACAGGGAGGGGGGGAAAGAGAAACAGTGAAAGGACTTTAATAGATGATAGATTTCAATAGATGGAAGAAAATCGGGATAGAGTGAGCAAAAAGGTTTGCTGAGCAGCGCCACGAGAAGACGGCAAAGGGATCAAATGTTGGTGACAGTTTGCATCTCCCATGAATGGCAAATGAGCACCCAATTTGCCTCCTTGTTTCTTGCCAGCCATGCCCAGGCTCTCACACCGTCTTTTGTTTGCACTTTTCACCAGCACAAGGACACTTCCTACACAATGGCAGGTCCCATGGTCAATATGAAGCTCCAGAAATGGGTTTGCATTAGTGCCTCTATTGTAGAAATAGCTGGCAAATGAGGATTTTACATGTTGCATGTGAATTCTGATGTTAATAATATTTCTCCTCTGAGCTAGAGAGACAAGACTGCCACAGATCACGGTTCAAAAGGAAACACATTAAAAAGCTCTAGCTGATGTATTCAAGAACAATTAATTGGGCTGTTCCCTAAGGCTTGGACCACAGTGTCCAATACACCCAGCAGAGCTGACACAGCATCCAAGGTATCCTCACAGCCCACAGGCTGCTGTGTGCTCCCAGGGAATGAATCTGATTCCTGACAGAAACCTGTCTGAATACATAGGGACACCTGTAGATTTCTTCAAGATTCCTTCTGCAGGAAAATGCTGGTTCACCCACTCCAGATGTTTAATCAGAAAGTTTATTGGTGCATTATTCACAATCTCACCTGCAATATTTGGTCTACTTTTATTATCTATTTGATTTTAAATTGTTCATTATAAACTTTAATGCCCCACAGATAAACTTGCAATCAGGGTACCACTAAAACTATTAACATCTTCCTCTTAAGCAGCAGTAATAGGGTTAAGTATTTACATGGCTCTTTTATTAGAAAAACATATGCAAGTAACTCAAGGAGTTTTCAGTGAATTACTCTTTATGAGTTAGATTCAATTAAGATTTCTCCTGGCTTCCAGGCTGCAGTAATTGTCTGAGGTAGCTCAGCTGCCCAAGCCTTGCTGTCTGCACCAGGATGATGCTGCTGCTCATGGCAACGGAACAGGCACAGGGCCTGTGGCCCTGCTCAGCTACCACTCAGCCAAACCAAGCAGATCTCTGAACCAAGGACTCAAGAACAGTTCCCCAGGATTCCAGGTGGCCTCTTTGCCACTGAAGTGGCACAGTATCACAAAGGCATCCTCAGATCAGCCAGGTCAAGCACCAGGGAGCACCTAGGGTGGGTTGAAACATCCCACCACCTCAGAAGCACCAAATTAATTTGAGCCAAAGGTGACATGACCAGGGAAATTGTCTCACTGGTTGCACCTCTAGATCTTCCACACGGAAAAAAGTCCTGCTCAGCAAGCCTTGCCATTGACCTAACTGCAAGCACCAGAAAGTGTACTTCTCTCTCACCTCCTCCCTCAACACATTTTTCTTATTTTTGAACAAGATTAATTTGACCTGAAATAATAATTTTATTAGCTTAGATGCATTTATTCACTGTTTTTGAACTGAAGTCTTCCCAAATTGATGTTTAGAAGATGCTTTCAGTTAGAGACTGACTCTTTTTATTTATTTCTTTTATTAGGACTAAACAGGCCAAAACCAAGATGTTCTATTTTGGATTAAATAAACCATTTCAGGTTGACTACCCCTTCTCATGTACTTAAAGTATGAAAAAAAATAGGCTTTGTTAAAACAAAGATAAATCTAGAAAACACTTTCTGGCCCATTTTTCATGCAGCTGCTCTCAAAACCTCTCCTACTTAGATTAACTCTTCCCACATCTTCACCCAGCCTGCTCTATTCCAAGCACTCAAACAGAAGATGTAAAAAACATCTTCAAGTAAATAAGAGCTACGTGCCAGCTGCAAAACAAAACACTGTAAAGCAGAAATGAATCTCTTTTTAATATGAAACAGAAATTGTAAGCACCAAAATTTCAATATGTGGCCCCCCCTTAAAACTGCCTGTGTTGGCTCTGCTTTTGGTAAACCAAGCCACAAACACAGAGCCTTTGGCAAACCATGTAACTGTGGAGAAAATACAGTGTGAATGAGACGGGGCGGGGGGGGGCATTCCTTTGTTATTTTATTGGAGTGGCTTTGCTGAAGTCAAAGATGACACAGCTGGAACAGCAACAGCTGAGACCTCATGTCCTGAGGTCTCTGAATCTTGGGGCAAATATTTAGCATCCATTCCTTAAAAACTTTGCTCATTTTAAAATGAGATAGCCTCTAACAGCATTTATTCAGAGGTAGTCACCAAGACTCTGCATTCATTGAATGAATGATTTTAGCTCCTCAACATGTTCTTCACATGCTGGGGAGAACAAACAAGGTTAAATAAATAAGGTTAAAATGCAGTTCTGTTCCCGTACTGGACGTCAGAGAAATTACTGCTTACAGCAGAGACACCTCCAAGACAGGTTTCCATGGGCTCTCTTTAATGCTGTTTGTACACAGAATATGGGCCACTGTGACTGCACTGGTTACAGTTATGGCAATAAAGTCCTTGGCCAATGCGACCCAGTCTGCATCCTTTGTTATTGGTGGTGGTGGTGGTTGGTTGGTTGGTTATTTTTTTTGTTTTCCTCCATTTCTTAGGGTCCAGCACCAGACCCTAAAACACCACTTACTATAAAGCCATGATGGGCTTGCATCATGAACCCTTGGTATGCTCCTGGATGTTCTTCCACCCCTACAACTTAAAAAAGATGCAGTGCAAACTGGAGTAGGGTGAGAGAAAACCAGCAAAGAAGGGTCAGAAGTGCAGAGAGGTTTGCACACAAGGAACAGCTGAATGCCCTATAGTGCTTCAATCTCGAAAACAGAAGACCTGGGAGTAAAGCAAAGGGTTTCATAATGTCAAAAATTAAGTCATCATGCAAAGCATGAAGAGCTTGAGTAGAAAATGCCTATTCAATGACTCTTCCAGTACACACTATGGAGCTCACAGCTGATAGTTGGATCAAATCTTATGAAAGACAATGTTTTTGCACAAGAGTGTGCACTTAAACTATGGATGTTAAGACTGTCTGTGGACTCAAGGGGAGACTCGACAAGTCAAAATCCACTCAAGGTGGCTCAGTGTACTACAGAAGCTTCTACCTCAGGAAGCCCCTGGGCTATGAATGGTTGGATGCTGGGAAGCTTCTGTGGAAGTGGCGTGTGCACTTGGACCCTCATGATAAGCATTTAGCCACTGTTGACCACTGCTGAAAAATTTTTACCAGTCTAGACAGACCTTTAGTCTGGCCCTGCAGGAGTTGCTACCACACATTCCCCATGCAGAATCATGCTCTTCCTTCTTTCCCCAGGACTGCAAGTTTATTTCACTGGTATGACAGGCAAAGACTGAGGCACCAAAGTCCTTCCTCTCTTCCCCAGGGTGTGGCACACCCAGTCCCAACACCCAGTCCACTCTGCTGAGGATCAAGCCACATTTTTGTGCTACCTTTTGCTCTTCTGTCTGCTCTCTGAAGGATGACACCTCCCAACCCCTCTGCCATGTCCTAATGCTGTGTGACTCCAGCCCAGTGTGCCCAGTGAAGACTTGGCAACTTCAGAGGAACTTCACAGGGAGTAGGAGGTAAAGGCATCACCAGAGTAGGAGGTTGAGGATGTCCCCAGAGAGAAAGGATTCCTGCACCACTAAGGATTTCTGCAGCACTTTCTGCCTCTAAGGACTGGCCAACATATGTAGCTGTAACCACTTGCTGGACATTTAGCAGTTTTTACCTTGGCTGTTAAAGGCAGTTTGGGATAGGGTACCAGAGTGGTACCTGCACCTGCTGTGAAGGCATCATCAGAACCCTCACAATGGGCTCAGGAAGACAAGTCATTGCTGGGCTACCCTGGCTCAGGCAGAGCTGGACAATCATGATCTAGTTGGGGGAAAAACATTAATATAAGCTGAATTCACAAATTTCGTTTTGGGTCAGCCCAAACCACTACATATGACCCAGTGTGAAATATTTATTTTACTTTTGAAAATAAAAGCCTTTTCCCTGTGTTCCGATTCAATAAAAGGTCTTGCTTTGAAAATGTTCATGGCACAAGTGTGTTTCAAAAAGTTTATTTGCTACTTCTACATTTAAAGGGGTTTTTCTGACTCCAGCACACATGACACATTTATTAACTTCCCCCACCCTCCCACTCCACCCAAAAAGTAGTCACTCAGCTGACCTCACCAGGGAGTCTCAACTTGTCTCTTGCAAAAAACTGCAATGTGGTGCCACAGCAGTTTTTATAGCACAAATTATCATGCCCACAATTAAATAGCCCAGTGTTGGGGATAGATCTGATTGTAGACTGTGGGAGCCTAAGTCATTCAAACCAGAAGCAGCAGTAGCACAATGAGTGGGGTACAGGCAGCGCCAGAGCCCTGAATACAGGCAACACCCAGTTATGTCTTGACATGGTTCACTCTGAGGTGCCAATGCTCCTGAGGATTTAAGGGCAATTTCAGCCTTTTGCACAAAATCAGGTAGGAAGCAGGGGCTTAGTGGAGGCAGAAAGCACTATCCTACCCCTCACAGCTCCTCTGCTCCTTGTACCTGAGCACTTCAGCCCTGTCACATTCCTCCTCATGTTTTCAGAAGATCCCGTGTTCACCCATGCATGTTCACAGATATGCACTGGTTTCACTGAATTATCCTTGAAAGTCTATTTCATTCAAATTAAATTTGTTTAACGAAGTTAACTTTTTTCAGGCCAATACTACGTTCTTGTATTCAGTCTTTTTCAAGTGTGTCCAAAGGCTCTGATTCTCTGTCAACATGAGTTACTGAGAAATCCCAAGAAACTTTGGAAAAAGCTGAGTCTACATTTGAAAAGAACATGCTAAGCAGCTTGCCAAAATACCATGCCTAGCCTTAGAGAGATGTGTTAAGAGTGTGTGATATGTGACTGTAGGATCACAGGATAGTACCATAGGTACCTAAAAGCTCTGAGTCCTACAGCACTCCCATGGGTCATATAAAAAGTCTGTTTCCTATTCCCATGAAAAGAGCCCATGCAGCCCCTTGTCTAGAGTCACGACATTCCCATCCTCCCCAGAGATTCAGCTTTAATATTTCTTGTTTTCACAAAAGTGTTCACCACAGTAGTTCAGTCTGCAAGTGCACCTAATCACCGTCAGTTAATTCATCATTTCTGTTGGTCTCGTTAATCTCCCTCTCCCCTTTCACAGATAAACCATGTTTAATGGCTGTGTTAAATAACAAGTAGTATGCCAAAGAACATCTTGCATACTTCAGAAGGTCAATGTCCTACCAGATTTATCTGGGCATTTAAATCCCATTTTGAAAAAGTTTTCTTGGTTACTGAACTACTGAATGCAAATTTCATAATAATTTATTTCAGAAGGGGAAAAGAAATGAAAAGTTCTTAGTTTTTCTTTATTTGTCTATTGGTTAATATTTTTTATTTCAGATCCTCATCATAGGACTTTCCTCAGGTGCAACCCTGCATGTTCTCAAAGTATTCGCCCTGTAAACGTGTCTCTCAGTTTCCTGTTGCCAGACATATCCACTCCAAGCAGAGACCTCAGCTCAACTCGGCAGGGGCTATATCAAATCCATCTCCCAATCTTATCTGTTGCTCCTGTTATCCCAGCGAAGAGGCAATGGCATGCTGCCGTTGGATACCATCTGTGCCTGTGTCCACACACGGCCAGGGTCTGCACGGGCAGTAAGCAGCACACAGCGTTCAGCCCTCACTAAACCCTTGCTGTGTCTACCCGGCACGCCCCTACGCTGCAGAAACACCATTTCCCTCTTCTTTGTTTATTTTTTAAAGCTGAGTCTTTGACCTTCTAGGTAGTAATAATTTTCCAGCCATCAAACAGGCATAAGGAGTGTGGTATGTGCCTGCCACAGGCCCAAACCACAACTGAGAGCTCTGAATACCCGCTATCGTTAGTCCCAACAGGATGCCAAAGCCAGGCTCAGATGCTAAGCCTTCACTGTCTCAGCTAAACTTATGTATTTTGATGTTAATTATTTTTCAAGCAGGAATTGGAGTGTGCGGCAGAAGGCAGACATGGGGATTGGGTGAACCTGCCTGCAACTTTCACTTAAAGCAAGCCCACCTGAAATACAGAATGTCTTTTCACCTTGAAAGGAGTGTTTATTTGAGATCCTGTAACAGATAGGAAGGGGAATTCCATAGCCAGAAGGCAAAATCGTTGGATTTCCTCAGCACACAAACTATGATTAAAAACATGCATTTCTCACAAACACCTCCCTTCTTTTTTCCAAATAATCTTTTTATGGGTTTATTTGCTTTTAATTGCACCAGAATGTAAACTCTCTAATTAGGAAGCACAGGGAAGGAAACACTGAAAAATGTCAGCATAGGAGAATCTGTTACCAATCTTAAATTAAAAACTGCTTTGGATCCATAATCAACGATGTCTCTCCAACCTCTACTGTCCTGAGGGCTATCTGCTTCTGCCTCCCTCAGATAAGCATATCCCAGTGCGGTGGGCATATCTCTTCACAGGTTTGTTTTCAGCCATGGTCAGTTTGCTTTTTTGAGGGACTGTTTCTATTTCCCTTAAAGAATATTTGTCTAAGTGTCATATGGCTATACTGTCCCTTGGCATTTTAGCAGTCTTCACGAGCTCTGATCTCTTGTACGCTTTCATTGAACATCTATTTTGTTCCTCATCCAAAGATTTCAAACCCACATATCACATGCATCAAACATGACTAAATAAGTGTGTGATGTCTGGAAAACAGCCTGATGAGAATTTTTGGTGTAGAGATGACTGTAAGACAGAAAAAAATAAGGAATTGAATTTTTCTTAATTGGGCTTTTTCCTGTAGCATTGCAGCATGAAATAGTGTCAATTTTTGCCATGCTTTGGAAGGCTGCCGGCTCCCCATGCTGTGCAGAGGAGAGCCAGAGCCTCCAGCAGGATACTGCTGTGGCTACCCTAGCAAACCACCTGCAATTCGCCACCTGCGATGCACCACGGTCCCTGAAATGAGACAGAAATCAGGTGGGTTTGTACTTTTATAATTGCAGAGACTCAACAGACAGTTGCACCTCCTGTAAAACACATAGTAATCACGGTCAGCATTTATATCTACAGTCCCTGCTGTTTCCAAGGAGGAGTTACATATGCCTTCTGCAGCAGATCACCAGAGTGATCTACTGCAGACCAGGGTCTGATCTCATTACCCTGAAGTGAATCCAACACAATTCAGGCACTCACAGCTAGTACTTTGGACTTGCATCCATGTCACTGTGATCAAACTCTGCCTCTCTGCCTGTTTCAAAAAGTATATTTAGGAAAGGATGCCAAAAGTATCTTTTCCCCAGTACAGGCACTGGCTAAGAGCATGTCCTAGGTTATTAGAAACCTCTCACCATCTAGTCACACTTCTTTCAAATATTACCATCACCTCTGCAAAATTCATACTGGCCTGTACTATTGGGTGTTCCAGGGGGCACAGTGAGACCAAGCACCACAATGAATACAATATCACTGCCTGCAGAATATTTTGGGTCACTGCTCAGCCTGGTTGTTGACTGAGCCTATACACAGGGATCCTGGCAAGGCTGGAGAGAGGGACACAACCTATACGTGTCTAGTTTCATGCAGGAAATGGCCCCTGAACCAATGCTCTGTGTAGGGTGATTGCTCTGCCTACAACAGTGGGCTCAAGGATTTGACTGCCTGGGGAGAAAAGTGACACTTTCCTCATTGCCTTAGAAGTACAGCTGTGGGTATAGGGCATAAGTAGCCTGACTTGATTTGGTTTTAAACTTGTTTTTGAGTTAGAATTAGAACTGCCACAGCTGGTGGGTGGTGGAAACTCAGATCTACTACTGCAACACACTGAGGGCAGCAGCTTTTGGACCTTCCAAATTGCAGCAAACTACCCTTCCCTCTCATCCTCTGCTCCTGAGCTTGAGACCAACAGCAGATTTCCTCATGTGTTCACTGCTTGAAGGTGCTACTGAGTGAGATCAGATGGGAGTTAGAGGAAGCAAAATAAAGGCTGGTATGTTTGCATTCACATAGTGTTTGGAGAACTAATTAGTCTTGGTTTTGGTGAACACACTTGGGGGCAATGATACCAGTCAGCCAAGCTGACTTGCCATTTATTGGAGACCTTCAGTGCATTAAAGAAAAAAAAAACTTTATCTTGTGTTTTTTACACCAACATGACTCCATGCACATTTTGTACACAGCACCGTTACTGGCTGTTTGTGGAGGAATTCAAAAGCGTCTCCATATTTTTGAAGTGCAAGTTCCTGTAACAGCCGTGGTCCTGGATGTCCATGCTTTTCCCTGCTGGCTACCAGAAGCCATCATCATCTGGAATTAGCCTGGGCAGTTTGCCATAATTAGGGCCCTAGTTAGTGCTGCTGCGGGAGCAGGAGCCCTCAGGAAGCACCGTGCCTCTCGGAGTGCAGTCCCAGGGCCGATTAGGCAACACGAGCTGGTGCAGAAGAAGGCTGAGAGCCAGAACAGCAGACACTATTTGAACACCATGAAGATGAGTAATAATGCAATAACACCAAGTAGGATCTACTTCAATGACTGAGCAATAACAGTTTTTGCTATAAAATATTCCTCAGTATTGAAACACCGAGGACAGAAGTCTGAGTGTGCTGCCAAGTCCCAGGATAAAGATGCTACAAGGATGCAGGGGAGCCTTGTGCCATTGGGGCACACCAAGAGAGACATAAAGATCTGCAAGGCTGAAGAGCCCTAAAGACCTGGCACCATGCAACTAGAACAACCCTTAAGAGCAACCTGTCATAGCAGAGTCAGGCAGCCAGGAGGAAATCAGGCAGATCAGCAGCAAACCTGTAACTAAGATGCCCAGATCATAAAATTAAATTAGAAGCAAGCAAAACATTTTAAAGCAAGTCAATAAATACTGTGAATATGCAAAGAGAAAGGTTTACAGACCTGAGGGCAGTGAAGAGACCATCATAATGAAGTATAAACAGAAATAGGTGGGGCAGCCAGATAGAGTGCCTGTCTAATCCTTTCACAACACAGCACCATAAAAGGTCTTGAAGTAAGGCTGGTCAAAATTTTCCATCCAAACTTCTCTATTGAACAGTAAAAAGAGTACTCTTTTGTGATTACTTTGTCTAATTTTTTTTTACCCACAACAGCTGCTTTCCGTGAAAATTTTCAACATTTTGTGGAAATGCCAAAAAGCACCCAACCCTCAGTTTATGGCAACTAAACACTTTCAGACAAAAAAAATTAACATTTTTAGTGATAATTAAAGAATGACCTGTCGTTTTAAGACATGATTAATCCCTTTGTTGCCAAAAACTGAATACTTTTTGGTTTTCCACTAGAAAGTCCAAATTATTCTCTGAGTAAGGGGGGCACATTCGAAACCATCAGCACTTTAAATATCCAAACAAAAAATTCAAACTCTGTTTTAACCTTAAGGGGTGGTCAGTGCTGAGATCTTTGTAAAGAAGGAGTATTGGGAGTTGGTCAAAGGGCAAAATCAAGCAGACAAACAGACTGATTCTGGATAGGCTGCAAACAGAAATGGAAAAAAACCAGGAAAACCAGTGTGGTGCATAGATGCTGGCTGGCTGCCTGCCAGGTACCCACCAAGGCTGCCCTACTGCTCCCCTCTTCAGCTGAATGGGGAAAAAGAAACACAACAAAAAGTTCATGAGTTAAGGATGGGGAGAAATCAGTCATCAATTACCATCACAGACAAACCAGACTCGACTTAAGGAAAATTAATTGAATTTATTAGCAATCAGAGGAGAGTAATGAGAAAATAAAAATAAGTCTTGAAACACTTTGCTATCACCCCTCCTTTATTCACTCCTGAATTCTCTACCTGCTTCTGTCCAGCAGCACAGAGGGATGAGGGAAGGGGACCGTGGTCAGTTCATCACAATTTGTCTTTGCTGTTCCTTGCTCTTTTAGGTGAAGGACTCCTGACTCTCTGCCGCTGTTACAGCAGAGTTCACTCCAATGGGTCCCTCCCACAGAAGACAGTCCTCCATGAACTTCTCCAATACAGGCTACAGTTCTCACAGCCAGCACTTCATATTCTGCCCCAGCGTGGGTCCCTTCCATAGAGTGCAGTCTTTCAGGAACAGATTGCTTTTGTTGCAGATTGTGGGTCCCCATGGGGTCACAAGTCCTGCCAGGACCCTGCTTCAGTGTAGGCTTCCCACAGGGTGACAGACTCCTTCAGACATCCCACTGCACTGGCATAGGATCCTCCACAGGCTGTGGGTGGATCTCTGCTCCCTTTGGGTGACCATGGACTGCAGGGAACACGCTGTTTCAGCATAGTCTGCACCGTGGGATGCAGGGGTATCTCTGTTCCAGGACCTGGACCTGTTCCAGGACCAGGCACCTCCTGCCCCTCCTCCACTGACCTTGGTGTCTGCAGAGCTATTTCTCTCACATATTCTCACTCCTCTCTCCCACTTCAGTTTTTCTTACACAGTAACTTTTCCCCTTCTGAACTCTGTTATTCCAGAGAATCCACCATCATTACTGGGCTTGGCTTTGGTCAGTGACCAGTGGTGGATCCATCTTGGAGCCATCTGGCATTGGCAGGATGGGGGAAGCTTGTGGCAGCTTCTCACAGAAGCCACCCCTGTAGTCCCCTTGCTACCCAAACCTTGACATGCTAACCCAATACAACCATCAAAAAAGAAAATAATTTAAGCTATTAGGCTGGGAGACACAGTAAGAGACTTGGAGCACAGATTGGTGTTTTTGTTGTAGGAAGTGTCAAATGGTCTGGTTTTGGATGGCTGAGAAGTAGTTTGCAACTGAGCATCTAAAGACTTGGAGACCTACTAGTTACTCTTGAATACTTGACCAGTCAGTGGCCCTATCTGCCTCGATATCTTTGGTTGCTTTATAATGATAGAGAAATGAGTGATACATTTTTTTAATTTCCCTTTGCCAGGGCAGGCATTGTCAGGCCAGAACGGTTTCTTTAGCCTAGTGAAATATCATTCAGTAAAATAAATACATTATTGAGAGAAGTTAAAGTAAAATCTAAAATGCTAACATTTATTGAAGTAATCTTATATGGTGCTGTATATTAAAAATGGTTGTGTAAGGAAACTGTTCTGTTGGTCTGGAGCCAACTCTTGTGTTTTTAGTAATAAAATATTTCATCTCATTTCACCTCTAACTTTTGATCTTGTGGCAGGTATCACCAGAAGATGGCAGGGTAAGCCAAGGCAGCTGTAAATGTCATCATGCATTAGTATAGGACCTGGAGTTAATTTAAACTTATTTATTTGTCTGATTCACTTGCTTTCCTATCACCTAGCAGCTTACTTTACAAATGCAGTAGTAGCCTGGGGTAGATTTTTCTCATAAAATTTCAGGTTTAAACACGGTACTGCAAATGATTCCCAGCAGCTGAAGTGATAATAAAAGCCAAGTAGCAAAAACTTCTGTAGGAGACAAAAACCACTATAACCTCGGAAAGCTTCACCAAACCTAAAGAGAAATAAAATGTAACACATCTCTCAGAATTATGCAACCTTCTGTTAAAGCTGGGGAAGAGACTGATGGAGCTGATGTTCTGGTATCTGTGGCAGAGCAGAAAAGGTAGGAAGAAAAACTCCTGGAATGAAAAAGACAAAAGTGTTGGAGCTCTGCTTGGCCGTGTTAGGCAGAAGGAAGAGAGGAAGGTATTCCCCTGCAAGAGGAGAAAGCAGGTCACACAAGGAATGAAGGTGAATTAATCAGAGATTAAGTAAAAACAGTCAAAGCATGCTCAAAAGTAAAATGCTTGTGGTGCTGCATCCTGGTGGTAAAGTTGCACAACATGAACTCAGGGAGGAAGCAACATGCTAGGAAGGGCATCCTCAGAGATTACTCATCTCAGCAGTGTAGAAATCCAGTATTTGATGTCAAAAACAAGAGCACTCCTCTCAGACAGGGGCACAGTAGTATGACATTGCATCACAAGGGGTGGTCTGAAAGCAGACCCCATTTGGGTGCAACAAGGGTTCAGTCTGGCAGTGACCTGGTGATAGAGGCATCATCATCAGCATGTCTCCACCTGAACTGGGGAAAAATGGTGGGATCAGGCAGGCAGGCAGGCAGGGAAACAGGCAGGGAGGCAGGTAGGGAGGCAGGCAGGCAGGCAGGCAGGCAGGCAGGCAGGCAGGCAGGCAGGCAGGCAGGCAGGCAGGCAGGCAGGCAGGCAGGCAGGCAGGCAGGCAGGCAGGCAGGCAGGCAGGCAGGCAGGCAGGCAGGCAGGCAGGCAGGCAGGCAGGCAGGCAGGCAGGCAGGCAGGCAGGCAGGCAGGCAGGCAGGCAGGCAGGCAGGCAGGCAGGCAGGCAGGCAGGCAGGCAGGCAGGCAGGCAGGCAGGCAGGCAGGCAGGCAGGCAGGCAGGCAGGCAGGCAGGCAGGCAGGCAGGCAGGCAGGCAGGCAGGCAGGCAGGCAGGCAGGCAGGCAGGCAGGCAGGCAGGCAGGCAGGAAGGAAGGCAGGAAGGAAGGAAGGAAGTCTGAAAATAATATTTTAAAGCAAAGGAAAACAACCAGTCTCCTCACCACAGACGTTATAGGAGTGGCAACAAAGGACTTACAGAAGAAGAGGAGGCTGGTTTCTTGAGCAAGGATGAAAGGATGTCTAAGAAAAGGAAAGTCTAATCTTCAGTCTCTTCTTCCTTCAAAATCTTTCCCAATGGACACAGGGTGGTCATGGAAGGATATAATTTCTGTGAGGGTGAAGTTCCAGGTAAGCATGGGGCAAACAGCATGCTCACATTGCATTTCTCTTCAGACTCAATGGGGATGTGAACTATCTGTTCTGCCTGTAAAAAGCCAAAGTGAGTCACAGACAATAGTGTCAGGAGAAGAAGATTAAGAACAAGTAGACATAAAGGGAAAAGAGGAAAGCATGAGTGGGACACGTGGCTCAATCCAGGGTAAATGGCAAGGCTATGCAATTCCTGAATTTCCTCTGGGACCAATCCCAGTTAATTTACTTTAAAGAAGCTCTTTTCATTTCAGAGTAGTTACTTCTGGTTCCCATCCTTGTGCATAAAGTATTATGGCCTTTTCATTAAGAATGTGCACAAATTTCACTCTCTGTAGTGAAATTCCTGTCAGGCTGGAGTGCTGGCTGCAGGTTAACTTCAACCTCACAAAATAAGCATTGCTTATTTTCAGTCCCAGTGTAGTGTGAGGAAAACATATAGTCCCTTCCGCTGGTTTGCTGCTTAAATAAAACTAAAAGACATTAATGTAAACTGTGAAATACAAAATCTTAATTAATTCTCCTTCACTAGCTTGAATTTTCAGGCACTTTTCCTTAGAGCAGGATAAATTTAAAAACCTACTTCTGAACTCATTAGGGCCAGTATAAATAAGGAGTAACAGCTCATGCTAATGGAAATACACTTGTGTATAAATTAGCAAAACCAGATTTAGTTTCACTCTTAACTGTTTTGTGTTGTACTATGTCTAGTTTTACTCCATCCTCACAGTTTCATTTCAAGAGGTGTTGCTGTGCCTTGCACACTTGCACAATAAGTAAGACTATTAAATAAACAGGGATACAACAAAAATATGAAGTTTCAGAATATTCAGGAAATCATCATTTCCTGGAGCTGAATAAACATTTTAGAAAAAACTCACGCAGCAGGAAATGGAGCTATCTGAAGTGGCCAGTAGGTTCAGAGGATGTGGAAAGGGGTTTGTTCAGAGGCGTTAAATAAACAGAGTAAAATGCCATGGGAAATAGTTCCCTTTATTTGCTTTCTTGGCTAACAATGTTCATTTTACATTCAGCCTTCAGTACAAGAGACACAAACAGGCCCCATGCAAGATTACCAAGCTGAGTGTAAACTGATACACAGCTTTCCTGGTTCTGCAGGCATCCTGAAATGATAGCTAAGGGAGATCACGCTGCCCTGAGCGTGAACTCCACACTCCACTCCTGAGCATGATACCTGTGCATATTAGGATTAGGCAAGTTAAATAGTATCAAAGTAACCATTTCACTGCTTTCAAACTTAACAGGTCTGCTTATCCATTGGCCAACCGACCTCCAAGTCACAGCAAACAATATAACCATATATTGATAGAAAATCCTGTGGCACATCAAAACCTACTAACCCAGACATGGTATTAAACCTTAAGTCTAAACATCAGTGTCATGAAAGAGAAGAATGCAAAGCATTAGTTTCATGCTTAGATCTTTAAAGTCTTCTGTCTCAATACATGTGTGAAGCTGACACAGCATTCATGAGCAGTGTGCAGGAATATCACAGAGTACAAGACCTTTGCTGCAGTTTTTAGCTCTAGACACGCCTCAGGAAAACGGGCTTTTCTGTCCAGACCCTGGAGCCAGAGTCAGATGCAGCATGGTGAGCACAGAATATAAAGTTTCTTTGTTTTTTCTCCCACTGTTCTCTCTCCTTGCCTTAAATTGTGCTGAGTTTTAACTCCTCACCATGATACTGTGGAGAGAAATGAATGGTCTTGTGAGACCTCTGAGTGGTTTTAACTTAGACACCAAGAGCAAGTTTTTCTCTTTTCTATGTGGGTGTCACTCTATACCCCGGTAAAATCAATAGGTTGAATGGAATTAAGACAGCTAACATGCATAAGGATGTCAGGCTGGGGAGAAAAAAATGTGTCCACAACTTTATGTGCCTAAACAGTTTATTAAATTTCTCCTTATTTTCCATATGCCTCATTTTCCAGTGTGTAAGATGAAGGCTGTAATCCCTTTACACCTGTGGAGGACATGAGGATTTGTGGTACAAGAGCCATCTTTTCCTCCCCAGCTACACAATGTTTGGCACTGTAGGTCCCCAGCATTACTTGTTAATAAAATGTCAACAGCAGCAATGCCATCTGGACCTGCATCTCATGGCCACTCTGAGGGCTGAGAGAGTGGCATTTTCAAGGGATATGCTCCATTACTGGAGCTGTCATTCATGGAGCTTTTGGAGAAGAAATGAAAATGTGGGCATGGGGAGAAAAACAGGAGGCTCCTGAGAAATTAAGAGGAAGGGCAGAGAAAATGGAGGAGGCAGTGGGGAAAAACAGTGAAGGAAGAATTAATGCAAGAAGAAAATAAAGGGAGAGATTACAGCAAAAGAAGCCAGAAAAGATATATTAGGGACTTTGAGAAGAAGCAGAAGTAAGATTTGGAGGGCTGAGAGAAGGTGGACCAAGAGACCGAGGGGGAAAAGTTCCAGCGGGTCTGATAACAGAGCTCTGATGAGGCTTCACACATTTCAGACTAGAAATATGGGCCTCTACCCAGCAAAACTAGACTTCCACTGCCAGCAAAATTGTTTCCACAGCTGAGACTGCAGTGCCAGTGAATGTCTGCAATCAGCCCATCCAGGTGCTCTGTGATAGAGGCTGCACCAGACTCAACCCATCAAAGCAGTGGGAATAAATCTGAGGGCCAGGAATTGGGCCCCTGCTTGGCTGCCGCTGTGCAGAAACGAGAATGTAAGTAGCCAAAAAAAGACACATTTAAGGTATAACTCAACAAAAATAAGAAACAGACCTTTTGACAGCAGACATGCTAACAAATCAAGTTCATGGAACAAGAACCAGCTATCCTGCAGGAGGGACAAGGACTCTGAAAGCTGCTGTAAGAGTCTGATACGCCAATTTGCAGACATTCAATCTGTTTCAATTTTTAAACTGGATTTACACTGGCAAACTTTCCTATCTGAGCTTTTAATTAATATTCTATGAACTACACAGCCTGAAGAGATTGAAAGCCCCATTAATTTTCCTTACACTGTAGTCACTGGCATCCCAGTGAACACCAGTATGACTTCTCTGGTGGGCCCTTGGGCTTGGCAGATGAGTGGACCAGTGTCAATGGCCGCTACACCACCATCACCGAGCTGCAGCGCTGCTTCCCAGATGCTCAGGGGAGTCAAAGGCAAGGCACTGAGCACTGGTTGTTCCACAAGTGGCTGCACTGACTTTGGGGGGATTATTAATCCAGTCAGTGCAAATAGGGGCATGACAATTTGGTCTGATGGCAAAGAGAGAAATACTATGATCCAGATTTGTTTTTTCAACCGTAGTTCCAACACATTGAGTGCATTATATAACTTTAAATATATATTATAGGCCAGATTTTCTATAAACAAAACAGTAACCCAAATCCTATTGAACATCTCTCCATGGATCTGTACCAGCAGACAATAAAATTAAGCTGGAAGGTGCGTTCTGGGGCACCACGTCCAACTCACTGCTGTTTCAAACAACTACATCATAGGGTCTCTTCATAAGCATTAATTCACTTTTGTTTATTCAGGCATAAGGGTGTTATCTATTTCACTATGTCAAATATTCATCTTTTTATCACTGCAACACAGAAGATTTTGTGAAGGAATTCAGGTCTTGGACTGGAGAGGGAACAACATGGCTGCTCATGCGTCAGCCTCTCTTGGCCTCTGTCTGGTCTTTGTTTGCACAGGACTTAAATGTTCAGTACATATATTTAAACTCACAATCAAATCCTGATATGATTCAAATTTATGGGAGTATTCCACGCTAGCAAAACAGAACCAAAGCCTTGCTCTGCTGGATGAAGATCATTTTAAAGATAACCACCCACTTTCCCGGGAGGCTTTCTGCAATCAACAGCTGAATGACTCCAAGTGAATGTAACCAGGCTCACATATGGTGCTCAGCATGTGACTGGCAAGATCCCTGCCCTTGTGTTACATGGGATGTGGAGAAGCTACCACAGGAGATGGTGTTTTCCCCAGCACCCCACTGAGCTCCATGTTATGCTTATGTTGTCCTCCCTCTGCCCCTTGCCTGGGCTGGGCTCCACTTCAGCTGTGAGGGAAGAGACCCAGGAAACTGTTTCCACCATTGCTCTGTCTTGAATTCTCCATCATTGCAAACTCTCCCAGAAAAATACTCTCCTGCAGTTACATCGGCACTGTGACAACGTTGAAAGTTTGTGATGATACCCAGAGGGGGTTAATCTAAGCAAACTGTTGGGCAGATTTAGAGGAGCACCAAGAGGACTGAGTCTCTGAGCAACTTCACCTTGTATTTTCTCAGCCTGTTCCCTAAAACCAGATTGCAAATTTCCTTGGCAAGGAGCCATAGATCCAAATTGGTTCTGTCAGCTGCCTAATGTGTTTGAGGATGGTGTGAATCAAACATAGGTAACCAAATCCCCTTTGCCTGCTTTCAAATCTGCCCAAACATAGCATGAAAAGTCAGGCAAGACACCAACTTGACACTGATTTTGTAGCCCTCATGATTTCAGGCTCCCTTTGATGCTCCCCTCAGTGCCAACAGCAACCCCCTTCTCTAGATGAGGCAGAGCAAAAAGGATGGTTTACTGATCCCATTCAAAGCAGGAAACTAGAAATCTTCCTCTTTGACAGGCCCAATCACAGGCAATGCAAAAGGGAGCAACCTGTCTCCTGGGGAAGCTCAAATCCGCTGTAAAAAAGAGAAAGGAATAAAGGAAAATCTACCATGAACTCCCAAATGAACGATATGCCTCCTGGGAAGAAGACAGTATATTTCTTTGGGTAAATCATTAGTTACAAAAACATTCCAGGTTGGCTGCTCATTCTCTGAAGTTTGAACAAATTTGATAAACTGTTTTTGCCAAAGCAAATGAAGACTGAGGTGTTTTTTAATCTATCGGGAAGAGTTTGTTTAGATACTTTCTGAACATAAGCCCCTCACATTTTGAAGTATTTAACTTCCTGGGTACTTACAATCAAGGTCACGTAAATAAAGGTACACTGGTGCTAGTTAACCTTCCATCCAATTAGGCAATATTAATGCCCTCAGCTAAAAAATGGAAGATGGAGATTTGATTTCTTCCTGTGGCTCAAGGAGCTGCACTCATATTCCAGAAAATTACACTGGCCCTTGGTCAGTGCTGATGTGTTTCTGCTCTCATGGATCTTTGTGTGTGGTGCTGCAGAGTCTGCAAGCTAAGTGTCCTTTCTGATCAAAAGGACTGGCTTGAACTAAAGTCTTCTACCCCTTTGAAGGACAGTAGTGACTTAGCCACTTGATGGTCCCTCTCCATTTTTCTCAGTACTCTATCAGTACGCCATGTATGAGGCTCAGGATGCACTGTCAGGAGGAGAAGAGGACCAATGCAAAGGAGGGAGTCCTACCCAGGAGCACAGCTGGCAAACCTGCCTGCATCAGCACATCCTGTAGTCCTCTGCAATCTGGGCAGAGGAATAACCAGGGGTTCCTTTCAAGTCAGAGATGCCCATGTTGCTGCCAACTTTATGAATTTAGCATTTAGTTTTCTTGGTTTTACCTCAGAACTCCAAGCAACAGACATTCAGTGACTTTTTACCCTAAATTTTTGGTTTGGTTTTTTTTTAGCCTCTTTTCACTTTGGCAAATTAAAAATCCTGATGTTGGGACAGTAGAACATGATCTGCATTTCAATTATTTATTTCAATTACTTTTGAGATCAGCAACAAACATATAACTTGGTTATATACCAAATTCCTCCTGGCTGCCCTCATTTGACCCATTTCCATTTTATTTAGGTGTCTGGCTAAAACAGACTAGTTTTTTTTCCAAATTATCCCAGGACCAGTGATCTTTTCACTTTGGATAAGGCACCAAGGAGACATAATTGGTCGCCCCATCGTTGGAAAAAAAAATTTAAACTTAACCTTACGAACATCTAGCTTCAAATTAATTTCATACATCCCCATGTGCCTTTCTAGTAGATATAGTGGAAAATAAAGAATCTATTTGTTTTGCATTAAAGAATTAATAACCCAATGTAATTTTCCAATTTAATGTTTTTTAATATGCTTCATTGTATAGCTGAGGGAGAAGTCAGCTGAATTTCCCTCATGCCTGACCATATGATCAGGAGGCAGCTACCATGGGTACAATTCTGTGAGGAAACTCTTTTGAAGTCAGAAGTGAAAAAAACTTTCAGGGATTTAAATGCCTTTTTAATGTGGTCTCTTTTCTGTGTGGAGTGCAGTCTACACTTAAAGGGCTTTCTATGTGCCTGTGACAAATGCCTTTCTTGAAACTCATTTTTCATCTCTGCTCTACAAAATCTGTGCAAAAGCTAAGGGCACTCAATAGATCCTCACATGCTTTGGTGCATGCTCATCTTAACTGTGGTCCTGTGAGGTCCCAAACCCAACAGTAGTTTAGTCTGGATCAGATAATGCAGGTCACAGTCTAAAGGCTGAATGCAAGTACCTATTATGAAGGTAACAAAAACCTTCTTTTTCTCCTTAGTCCCTTTAAAGTCAAGGACATTTGCTTTGCTTTGAACTGGTTTTACTTTTCAAAGGGCAAGCTCATTGAATTTTAGTATTGGGGCCATCACTCAGTGAGACTGCTACATGTCCCAGGGGGTGCTAAGCTTGTGGGGGTCAGGTAGGACCAGGTCCCTGAGTCTCTCAACCACAGACACCCAGTCCTCAGGGGCAGGGAAGGCATCATTGCTCCAAAAAGTCTCTTCTCAGGGAGATATTAGTAGTCATTGCCTCAAAAAAGGCAAAGGGGTTCCTAACATGGCAATATTTGCTGCCCTCTCTAGTCACGACACTTTTGGAAGGAACTGCTTCAGGTGCACAGTGGTTTTGAGTAAGGCTTGGTCTTTCCTCCTGCGGCACCACAGCTGGGAGACGGCTGTCTTGTGCCAAAACACTGCCTGGGCACCATCAGTAAGGCCCCTCATGGTCATGGAAATCAGGTGGATGTATGCCCTTCCTTTGAGCTTTGAGCAACAGGGGCAAGCGTGGGTCTGGAATCACCTATTTCTGCACTTCCTCGGTGACTTTCTTTCCCAGTGTAGCCATTCAGGTTGCTCTGCACACTCAGACTAGAAGGGGGAAAAAACTAAAATAAAAAAATATCCAAACAGTTTCTGGAACATATTTCAGTTTTCATAGCCCTGTTACCCAGTCTGAGTGCAACAGTCAAAGTAATTATGCAACCTTTTAAAATATCACAGTGACATATGAGGTAATGCCACTTTCTACTCAAGCTCTTTTGGGAGCTGCTAGGCTGAGCCCTGCTGTCAGCAGTGTGTTAGGAGCAAGCACTCATCCACGTTCATTTTCACAGGGAAACAGGAGTTTCCAGAATCCAGACAGGATGTCATGGCAGAGAAACACCCCTCTGAAGTGAAAGTCCCCTTCATTTCTTAATGATCATTTGACAAAAAGAGGAGTTGCTGTAATTCTGTTTTGGGAAAATAGAATGTGTGTTATCTGAATAGTTCATGGATCAAACTGGCTGAGATCTGCTGTGAGAGTGTGCTCAGCCATAGAGAAGCATGTAATAAAGCTAGAACTGTAACATTTTTATAGCCTGATTGCTAACCTCTCTTCATGGATTTTGCCTAAAGTCACCTAGAGTCTCTGAGAAAGCAAACAACATGTTTTCTTTTACTAGACCCAATAGTTGTTATTTTAGCATTTCCTTCATAGTGAGCACATGGAACAAGCAAAAGCTGACTAATCCACAGCCTTTTCTTCAACTCCACACAACACAGCAAGCCCATCACGTCCTCCTGGACTGTAAAGGAACAAGCAGCTGCCCACTCCACCCCACCCCATCCCTCTCACAGTGGGTGGGAGCCCATCACCCTCATAATTTCTGTCTTTCTCACTGGATATTTCTTCAAATGTGGCCCAGACTTGAAGCTTACATGAAGTGCTGAGGAATAGCCATGCTTGGGGCATGGATCAGCAGACCTAGCAGGAATGTTTGGTCCTTCCTCTACACAGTCTGCTTCAGTGAACAAGGTCTTTGTCCTGTGCAAAGGTGCCAGACGTGTTTAGGCTCTCATAAACAACTCCAAAACTCAGCCTGTGCCTACACCTGAGCATATGTTTGCATGCAAACAGAAAAGCCTGGATCAGGAAAAGGAAAGACTCATGATTCATAGACAAAACTAACGTGTCTGGGGACATTGGAGAGCTGTGCCCCATGAAGTCCCTGTTACCCCAAGGTAACAGAATATTTTTATATTGGATAGGACAGACTTGATTATTTACACAATATGTGATTCCTCTGCTCAAACGTCTCCATGGAGAAGAAATGTCCTTGAGGAGGACTGCCTCTTTGGGTCTGCAGTAAGAGAAAAAAGTATTTTTTAAAACAAATGAGGAGGAGGATCCAGGCAACTAAAAGATAGTCACACTTCCCTCGGTTCTTGGAAAAATTATGGAGCGAATCCTTATGCAGGTCATTTCATTGCATGTGAAGGGAAAGACAGTAACTGTGAACAGCCAGCATGGATTAACATCAGCAACTTGGACAGGTAATGTAATGAGCCCTCAGCCAGTCTCTTGGTGACACCAAACTGGGAGGAGTGGCTGATACACTGGGTGTCACCTAAGGACTCAGATGAGCTGGAGAAATGGGTCAGAAGGAGCTCCATGAAATCCTACAAAGACAAACACGAAGTCCTGCACCTGCATAGGATCTACCCCCTGTGTTCAGCACAGGCTGGGGCCAACCAGCTGAGGAGCTGCTCCATGGATAAGGATCCCACTGAACCCAATTGTGGGAATGAGGGCTAAGCACATACCAAGCTGTACTGGCAGAAATGTAGGCAGAAGTCTGAGGAAAGTGGCTATTCCTCTCTTCTCAGGACTTGTGAATATATACATCTGTAATAGTGTGTCCTGGTTTGGGTCCTGATCAAAAGTAAGGAAAATTTTTTACAGTGATGGCAGTTGAGCACTGGCACAAGTTGCCCACAGAAACCGTGACATCTCCATCCCTGGAGGTACTCAAAATGCAACTGAACAAGACTAAGCAACCTGATATAACTTCAAAGCTAGTCCTGCTTTCAGCTGAAGGCTGGACTACAAGACCGCCAGAGATCCCCTCCAGTCTGAATTTTTCCACAATTCTATGATTTATGATAGCTCTTAGCAAATCCTGTGCCATTATGTTGTTGAAAAAATGGCCTATACTTTCACAAGGGGAATGTTTCAAGCAGTATCAGCACTTCCTACTAAAACTTTGGCAATTGCATATGTCAATATTTCAAAAATGTATTTTAACTGTATTGCTTTTATTATTTTCCCTACTTTCAGGAAGGAAATACGTTGTTAGTAAACACAAATTTTCTAAAATTGTATCATAAAAATTCTGGCAAAAACCTCTGGAAATACATTGTAAAAATAAGCAGAAAAAGTATCAATTTCAGATCATAAGGAGTGGAAAGATCTTCAGAATGTCAAAAATAGTGAAATAATTTAACTAGCTCTGTAATTTCTATAATGCAATAAACATATGCATTACCTGCTGGGTAAAAAACCATGAAGACATTTTCCATTTGAATTAAGCGAATTCAATCCCATAATTTCCATTCTTTGGTGCTCATTTTCCTTAAATTATCTCCTGAAAGAGTTTCTTGGCAAAAATGTTCCCTGGAACAATTCACTTTAAATAAATGTTGCACACAGTGCAGAAAAAGCAAATTTCACTTTCATAATTGCCCCACATTCTCACTACAAACTGTAGCATGTGAACAGTAATACTGCACAATACCTTTATGCAAGTCTGGGCACATGAATTTCCAGTAGCAAATATTTCTGATTATTTTCTCACAAACATCCAGGCAGTTGAAGCTGGCCTTTTGTTTATGCTTAGCTATGCCTGCAGCACAATGACAGCAATTACTTCTTATGATGTTCCCATCGGTGCTGCCAAAAAAAGGTACACATTTTGTATCGAAAAGAGGTAGTTTTATGGGAGCACCTGGAAATCTAACATCCTATCTACCTGGGAAACCAAGCAAGCTCTGAAATATCAGAGGTGGTACAGTCTGCACCCTTTCCACCTGTACTACTTTGGGGGCTTGCACAGTGTTGTTAAGACCTAGAGCAACCTAATGTAACGCTAAATTGTCCTGATCCTAAGGATTCTTGTACACGGATTTAGTCTGTGTGATTGCATCATATCAACGTGACATGGTGACTGTACTTGGATTTTCCTCTACGGAGCTCCAGGCCTTGGGCTGATGTAATGTCCAAGATATGGCTGGGGTAATGAGTGCTGAGTGCTCATGCAGAGGCATATCCTCAAGACAGAGCTAACAAGGAACAGATCCACATGGCTTCCACCAAAATCGTTGCTTATCAGGCTGGACGATATTGTCTCACTGCCCTTTCATTTTATCCTTGGTTGTTCCACATCTAAATCTTACCTCTTATCTTGTAGTTTGTAAAAGATGGTTCTTTTTTATTCTATGTACTAAAATACTTTTAGTTATGAATACTAATAAATATGTCAATAACTGTGTAATGTCAAGACAAAGGAATTCTTTCAGTAGATAATATTATAAGGAAAAGAATGGAAATCCTTTCACCGAACTGATTTAATTCAAATGGAAGAAAATACATAGAAGACAAAATTTATGACAAAGTACACACAAATCTAAATTTGGCTTAGATCTTTGTGCAGCAAAAGTGGCACTACTGCTGTCATGTTTGATCTTCATTCTGAATATCAGATTTTTTAAATTTCTTTCCCTAAAAATGTCATATTTGTATTTTTCCCTAGCTTTTCCCCATAAATCAATGTATATTTTTTTTCCTTTTTTCCCAAATGTTCATAGCACATGCCAGGCTGCATTAACAAAATTTGGACCATCCCAACAAAGTCAGGAAATAAGATACGTTTTAGAAACAATTTTTGTAACATCTAAAGGCATTCCAGATTGCTTGTTTTTGTGGACATTTATCCAGATTGCATGTTATGTGAAATGTTTTTTAAAAATTTGATTTATTTTTTCAGGTAAAAGTGTATTAGAGAAATGCTGTTCTAAAGTATAAATGCTGGTCTTCAGCTTGCTTTAATAAGTATGATGAAGTCAATATGGTTATGTTTCCTTTCTCCAGCTGAGACTCTGACCTTCAGTATAACATTTACCTCATTTTCTTCATCCACTAATTAGTCTGGGCTATAAAAATTGTTTGTCTGGCAACATTTAGTCTTGACAAAACAGTGCAGGTTATTGATCATAATTTTATTGTCTTCTGGATGTTCAAAGATTTTTTTCCTTATCAGATGTTGAGGTTTGGGTTAATGTACTTAAAAATGTTAATTACTAAGAATATTCCCTTTTTGAAGATTACTAGCGTGTTTCTGTTCTCATTCCAGTAACTTCCCAATGCTTTCAGTTTTTTAAAAAGTAACTGCCCATGGTTTGGTAAGTCCTTTACCTCACTAAGACCTAGTTCATGTTTCTTTACCTTTTTGTCTTTACCCTTAAGTAAGCAATGATGGAATTCTGGAAAATTAACAAAATTTGGAGTTTTTTTAGAGAAGCACTTTATAAAGGTACTCATTGCCTTGGTTTTGAATCATCACTAAATGTGTGTGTTTTCACAATTCATAATGGATTTTCTCCTCGGTTTTTAATCTCACATTCTTTAAAAATTAAGGATAAGGATTTTATTTACCTTATTGATGTAGATAAGAACTCTTTCTCCTCAGAAAGAAAAATAAAAGAGGGAAAACTCTTGTTTTCTTTAACCTCAATGACTAACTCACAAAACACACACGAGTTCACCCAGTCTACACTTCTTCCACACCAATAAAAACCACTTACTGAATATAAGAGTTCCTGAGTAGTCTTTGCTAAGTTTCCTTGCCCTTTAAACCTGCCATATATTTTATTATTTTTTGCTGTCCCATTGTGACTTGAAGTCACAATCAATGGAACAATCTCTTGTTGAGGCTACATGTGCTCTTCTCAGCTACAATCTTAATTTTCTTCCACTCATTGCAGAATCACAGAATAGCTGAGGTTGGAAGGGACCTTTGGAGCTCATCTGATCCAACCCACCTGGTAAAGAATGGCCACGTACAGCAGGCTGCCCAGGACCATGCCCAGTCAGCTTTTTACTACCTCCAAGGAGGGAGACTCCACAACCTCCCTGCACAACCTGTGCCAGTGATTGGTCACCTTTACAGTAAAAAAACCTGTTTTCTGATGTTCTGAGAGAACCTCCTGTGTTTTAGTTTGGGCTCATAACCTCTGGTCCTGTCTCTAGGCACCACTGCCTTTACCTTTCAAACATTTATATACACTGATGAGCCTCTCCTCTCCTCTCCTCTCCTCTCCTCTCCTCTCCTCTCCNTTCCACTCATTGCAGAATCACAGAATAGCTGAGGTTGGAAGGGACCTTTGGAGCTCATCTGATCCAACCCACCTGGTAAAGAATGGCCACGTACAGCAGGCTGCCCAGGACCATGTCCAGTCAGCTTTTTACTACCTCCAAGGAGGGAGACTCCACAACCTCCCTGCACAACCTGTGCCAGTGATTGGTCACCTTTACAGTAAAAAAACCTGTTTCCTGATGTTCTGAGAGAACATCCTGTGTTTTAGTTTGGGCTCATAACCTCTGGTCCTGTCTCTAGGCACCACTGCCTTTACCTTTCAAACATTTATATACACTGATGAGCCTCTCCTCTCCTCTCCTCTCCTCTCCTCTCCTCTCCTCTCCAGGAAGTCTCCCAGCCTCTTCTCACAGGAGAGGTGCCCTGGTCTCTCAAACGTTTTTGTGACCCTTTTTTGAACTGTCTCCAGTATGCCCATGTTTCTCTTGTTCTGAGGAGCCCAGGACTGAACCCAGCACTACAAGTGACTTTCCCTATTCACATTAAAGAGTCCATGGACAATTTTTGATTTTTATCATCACATTTTGCAGAAACGAATTGTCTACATACTACTGAAATGAGTGAGTCTGTGCTTGTTGTAATGAATCAGAGAGGATTTTGGTTGCCAGCTTCCCCATTTTTCTCAAATCAGCACTGAGCAACACAACAAACCTCATCAGAGTCAATGGAAATACTTCATGCTGATTTCTGTTGGTGGAAGTTTGACCAGGACCCCTCTGAGTAGTATTGGTTACCTTGAACAAAAAGAAAATTATTACCGTTTCTTAGATGGACCAGAAACAATTTTTCAGTTCATGTAAGAGGATATTTAGATTAATTATTAATGCAACATTTTCCTCTACTGTCCAAGGAAAAAGTAACTGCTTCATATGTTTACCAGATTTAAATTACTCACCTCTCCTTAGTCCATTAAGAAATAATACATTTTTATTATTATTTTGCCAAACAGCAAGAATTCAAGCTTTCCTGTGCTAATCCATCAATTACTTCATGGCTAGAGTGGAAAGGTTGCTGCCTTCAGGGGCCAAAGGGTGACTTACTCAGCACAGTTAGTACAGTTAACTGAAACTTTGGCTTATTTAGCAGAAAGACAGATATCTGCTAACACAGAGGCAACAACTTTTGAAAAACTGTCTGTGAAGAAATGACTCATGTTTTGGGTAGCCCCCAAAAAGTCATACTTAAAAGTTAGTGCTCTTCAACTTGAAGAATGCAGCCAGTGTAATCTAACAGCAGTAGTGACTTCAGTAGCAGTTTTGCGAAGTATCAGGTTTTCTGATCACTTTGGGAGATGTGGAAAGTGAATCTTCAGTGATTGCACTGATATAATCTCAATTAGCTCAGCTGTAGTGTCAGGTAGTTACTACAAATGCCAGCTTTGTGGGACCATCATGCAGACCTTCCATGCTATCATAGCTGGAATTCAGTCACTATTTTACTTTCCTTTCTTTTTTCCCTATCATCCAAACTCCTCCTCCAAGACTTTCCACTGGATAGCTAACTTGAAGTAAATGAAGTAATCCCTTACAGGTTGCAGCAAAGCACTACTGGTTGTGCTAAATAGACTGGGCAGTACAGAAACTTCCTCACCCTGAATGCTTTAAGTTGTGAAAATGGCTTTTCAGTAAAAAAAAGCTCCCCAATAAGATGTTCAGTGGAGAAAGAAAAACGTTCCTGTTCAGACCTAGGATGATGCACCATAGACCAGACTGGATGGAGCTTTGAGCAACCTGGTCATTGGAATGGGCTGCCCAGGGAGATGGTGCAGTCACCATCCCTGAAGGTGTTTGAAAAAAGACTGGACGTGGCACTCAGTCCATGGTTTAGTGGATAAGGTGGTGTTAGGTCATAGGTTGGACTTGGTGATCTCAAAGGTCTTTTCCAACCTAGTTAATTCTGTGATTCTGTGATTCCTTGAAGGTGTCCCTGTCCACAGCAGTGGGTTTGGAAATAAATGATTTTTAGTGTTGCTTCCAACACAAACCATTCTATGACTCTCTGATTGTACAGCATGGCTAAAGGTGTCAGAATGAAGATTCACTTAGGTACATATTCTTACCATGCTGATAGTTCTTTCTTTAATTGATTAATTGCACCATTTCACTGCAATTACTATCAGAAAAAATAAATAACAAAAAATAAGATTCATCCACTTATACTGTAATTTAAGGGTCCTGCTGTTTAAAAACCTAACTTTGTGGATACAGACATCAGCTTAATTCAGAGGTTTCCTAAATCATACCAGCCTGATTAGCAACACTGTTATAGTTGTCTACTAGGACACTGGATTACTGCCCCTGTGCTGAAATAGCCTTAAATAACCAATCACCAAACCACCAGGACACAGCCATACATGCATCAAAACAAAGATTATAGCCTTCAACTTCCTTCCCCCTTACTAGTTCGATTACCACAGCATTCTCCAGGCGGTGCCTATCAGAAACTGAAATAAAAGGCTATGTGGCTACAAGCAGGAACCTTGAGCAACATGACAAAACTTGTTTCACAGGCATGACTGACCCGTGGAACTGCATACGTTCTCAGAACATAATAAAAGCAAAGATGAAAGAAGAGATTACAAACTGCAGTATTTTTCTTATTAGCACAGTAAGAAAGCCACTCATGAGAACTGACCGCAAAAGAGGCATGAACAACGAGGAATGAAAAACAGCATTTAAATACTGCATTGGAAAAATATAAAAATGAAGTAGCCTCAAGACCAAGATCATTAATAGTGAAATCAAGGACAATTTTCACATAGATTTTCTCCAAGATGGCAGTTGCTCATAGGAGCTGATCCAAAGCCTACTGAACTCAATGGAAAGATTTAACTACAATGAACTTAGGATCATTTTTGCTTTTGGCTGAGAGTTGCTTTACTCCGAGTTAAAAGAAAGAAGACTTGGCAAATGATAACTGAGACTACAGCACATTTAGGGTCAAAAGACCTTAACTGCTGGACCAATTCTTCCCTGGTGTGATTCCACCATATCCAGAGGATTTGCAGAGCCAGTTTTGTAGGGACTAATGACACCATTTGTGATTTTCAGCAAGTTCAGTTTGTAAGTCAGGGTAGAATTTGATCAGTGGATGTGACTGAACTGTAAGGTTTAGTTAATTTGAATGCAATAGCCCTATTGGTTTAAATAACTGCAGACAATTTTCTTAACACATTAAAAGGCTATATTTTGTGACTATAACCTCACAGCTATGAAATATAGCTCTCCAATGATATAACTATTCTACATAACTTTCTTCCCAACAGCTGCTGGTGGGAATTTCACTGTTTCTGAAATAAATATGATATGCATACATACCATACATGGAGGGAAAGGGAAAGCAATAGGAAATACAATGAGCTGACTCAAGATACGTTATTTATTTGCCCACATTATTGATGATCTCATAGCTCAGAAGTGGTGGAGGGAACCTGAGCCACTTGTGAATTATGAAAGGTCATCAATAACTCATAGCAATATATGACACATCCATTCAGGTCATCCAGACTTACTCCACGCTTGGATCTGTTTATCTAACACCAGTTTTAGTTTAGTCTGTACTGTGTGTTGATTTCATAGTACATCATGTAGCAATGAGACCTCTTGGCTACACTCCCATGTAAGATGACTAAGTTTGAAGTGTAAGAGAACCTGAAACAAATTTTCAGAGTATCAGTTGGTTGAACTGAAACACACATATCTACTTCCAATGACATGTTGTGAGCATTAAGTGAAATAACTTAGATATAAATATATCAGATTGGTTGTGTGCACGTGCATCTGTAAAAACACTCTCACATTTCATACAGTTGAAACTCAAAACTTTTCCTCGTGCTTGATGCTCTCCCTAAGAAACTGAAATAGCAAACATGCAACAGAGATTACTTTGATAGTAATAGCACAAGACACTCAAGTACTACAAAGATGAGCATAGTAGAAGAATGAAATTAATTACAATCCAGTTTTTCACTGTATTAAAAGAAAACTAAAAGACACACTTTTATTCCAGTTCACGTATCTGAAACTGAATATATCCATGTAGAGACAAGGGCATAATTTCCCTTTGCTATTCTTAAAAACTGTAAAGGCAACAGTTATACATGTTTTAATTATAGTTACTTTGTGACAGCTCTCAGACAATAAACCATTTTGAAAATGCAATTCTGAAAAAAAAAATTACTATTTTAGATGGGTTTTGTACAAGGAATCTTATTAAACTGATTAGAAAAGATAAAACTCCTCTGCTAGTTCCTCTTGGTAATACTCACTGTATCAAACTGACCAAGCAGTGCCCATTATTGACTGCCAAAAGTTCATGGCAATACCCTGAGGCAGAGCTCGTTTCTTCTAGCCCCAAGCATCCCTGTGTTTATATACTTCTTGAGCTAATGGAAGCTTGGCGTGGGAAATACTTGGCACGTGGCACATAGTGGGGAGCTGTGGTAAACACACATTCTGGGCAGTGCTGCATACTTATAAGGTGCCTGATGCTAGCTCTGTCATCACCACACACACATGCAGATTCTCAGTACAGATCAGTATCCAACAGCTATATGGCAAGACAGGATGCATTTTAGTGACCTACAGATGTGCTTTTTGGGATGGCGGCAAACATTCAGGCCTTTGGACAAGCACCCCCACCTGGCTCTATATCAGCCCAAATGCTACATAAACTATTTTGTAGTGCTCTTGCTTCAACTTGTCGTGAAAAAAAAGTCTCCAGACCAAAATCCTCTGAGTACTTCTCACATCACACGTGCTGTTTGAGGCAGACACTGAAGTAATTTATCTGCACAGTTGTTCTCCCATCTGACAAAAAGAACCCAAGCCAAAGGGTCTTTGATATCAAAGAAAAATTAATTCCATGCACGCAATTCTTGGTCTTTTCAACTACTTTAATCAAACTCTTGTGGTAAGTCATTTCACATTTTATACGTGAAATAGAACGTTTTGTTTATAAACCAGAACATTGCACAAACATTTTTTTTGTCAGGGCAGGAGAACAGCTCTCAGGCAAGCAACAAGACAAAACAACCCTTCCTACAGGCTGCTGGGCACCACATCACAAGAGAAAGTGATGGTTACATGTTTTGAGCCAGAAGACAGAAGAAAGCATGGTGCTGTCTCTTGTTGTCAAAACCTTCCTTCAACATAATGGCAAATGTGCCTATCTATAAGTGACATGACACCCTGCATTTAAAGCTTTCTCCCTCACTTTCCCTTTTAGAAAGTTTCTTGCTTTTTTCCCTTCTATCACTTCAAAATCGGCTTTAGACAACTGAGTTATCAAGTTATTGTCAAACTGGTTTTTTTTGGTTGGTTGGTTGTTTCTTTTCCAAACAGAACAGATAACTTTCTCAAAGTTAAAATAAAAGTAATGGTTGTAACATGACAATTGAGTGAGTAGCAAAGCATAATGGATGATCCCCATCACAAATACACAGAGCTGCAGCCCACAAAGCCCAGAGCTGCCCAATTTTAAAACTGAAAGAACCACCAGATTTAAAGCTGGAAAGGGATGGTTAGGATGGTTGAGGTTCTGCCAGGAAGTGTTTCCATACCTGTCGTGTTTCAGAAAGTACAGAGTGTAGGGCAAAAAAAGGGCATATCCACTCTTCCAACAGGTTGCCCACTGGTCCTAAGCATTAAAGACAGCTCAGAAAGCCAGGCTACACTGAATTTGCCTCTTAACCCATGAGAGGATGATCTTCTGGGACTATGGGGAGATCATTTACAGAGCTCTAGAGAAGCTCACTACTCAGCTACCAACATTGCTCCAGCCCTGGGGATAAATGGAGGCCTGAAGTCTGCAGTGCTTCCCACAAGACTACAACCCTTCAGATCCAGATGTAAAATCTTCAACTGGAGGGGAGAAAACAAAAAGCAAAGAGCCTATTATTCTACAGTTACCACTTCTTCCAGTTACTGTATGAGCACACTGGTCAGATCAAATCCTCAGAACCTGATTCTGACATCACCATGTTAAATATATTGCACTATCGGTCAATTTAAATCAAATCACTGCAGTATTTCCTACTATTAGATCAGAGTCAGGCAAATGAATTGCTCAATATGACTTCAGAAGTCAAGTGCTCTGAATGCAGTGTTGATGGTTCCTATGCGCATACTCAAACAGAACAAAACAGAATACACCAGAGCCTGACTAACACAAATCTGGCATGAGACCAGGATCTAAGCCTTGTTTTTCTCATCCATACATCACCACTACATTTTTCAAGTGCCACTGCCTTTAAGTTAAGATACAGAGCAATCCATCATTTAAAGCCATTAAGCAAACATTTTTGGGTCAAAAAGATGACCTTTCATATAACTTAGTCTGAAAAGAGGAGCATTTTCCCAATGTGGCAAAGGGAATTAAGCAGAAGAAAGCAACACATTATCAACATGTAATTCTATGAGCTTCATCATTGATTAATTATGATTTCCACAGGATTTGTGCTTCATGGTTGACTGCACCTTCAGACAAATCACAACAATGAACTCATCCTTGCATCACCTACAGCCCCAACACAATAACCTCAGTTCCCTCATTTCTCCTCACAGCAGAACTCCTCAGTCCTTTACCACAACACCTTATGCTCTTTTTATTCTTTCTTCTACCTATATCTTTTATCAACTTTGTCTAGCTCGTGGGCCAAGAGACATCAAGACCTTCAGTGGGACCAGGGCTATATGGACACAGTTTGTCTGGCCAGGACACCCATGTTGGTTGCTCAACCAGTCAGTCAGGAGTCAAACACTTTTCCACAACACAGTCCACATCTGTCCACAGTCCACAGTGCTGCAGCTGCCCTGTGATAAATTTTGCCCCACTTCTCTCTTGGAAGGAGAAGACAGGATGTAGTGGAGTCAGATAACTGTGGATCGTTATGCTCTTTCACCATACATCTCAATGTCCTTTTGCAGAAACTATGTGTATTGGAGACTTAACCCTCTGTTAAAGCTTGACGAAATCAGCTTGTGAATTAAAACATTAACAGTCCTGAAAAGAACTGACATACCCACCCACAATGTGACTACATACAAAATCTCCTTACTCTAAGAACTACCACTGATATCACATAAGCACATAAAAAGGTGCCACTTTAGTAGAAAGTTGATTTGCTCACACAATTCAACATACTTCCCATTGTGCAATATTACCGCAATGTTCATGTACGCCCTCGGAACAGGAAAGTAATGCACAGTGCAAGCTGATAGAGAAAATCCAGGAGTTGTAGATGTAGGTTATTATTACTCCCCTCCACTGACTAAATCACCTTGGCCAATGGAAGGAGACTTTCTTTAGCTGCTTTTCAAGTGTCAAATCTAAAAATAAAAATTATCAGGGCCAAGAATTACCTAAGGTCTTTTTGAAGCTTCTTGCAGTGTTTAGAGGAAGACAAAATATGTATTCAACTCAGATGCACAATCTTCTGTTTCTATGCTTTTGCAAGTCCTGATGTCAGTTATTACCCTTCAGCTCCAGAAAAGCTTTTCTGTGCTCAGGCTTTTGCTGCTATCCTGAACAATTGCTTGTTCTGCATTCAAGCCATAGGCACTGCAACTATTCCCAGCTACTTTGAATTCTAGTCAATATTTTTGATGTCCAATGTTTTCCTCCATTCAATTTACTTAGGCATTTGTAACAGATGAATGAATGACAACAGCTGATAAAGACAACTGCAGAAAGACACACTAGCTGAATAAGTTAATTCACAATCCCACTTAAAAATCATTCTGTTCTGGTTATCATCTTCTCCTTCAGTTTCAGCATGATTTTTAGCAACCATGATTCTCAGAAACCATGATTCTCACAGTCCTAGACTCAGCATATAATACTTAAAAGTTAAACCATTCAAAATGGAAGTAACAATGTTCTAAACATAGTCTACTGCTTCCATCTTCTAGACAGCTGCTGCTAAAACGTGGATGGTGTGGAAGCAGAGAGAAAAATAGAACAGGCAATTATTTTTCATGTGTAAATAAGTAAGATTATATAGAAATGTTGTGTATAATTAGAAAATAAATATTCCATAGTTGTACAGATTTTTTTCCTGTTCATGGTCCTTCATGATAGTGAAGGTTTGGAAATATCCACCACTTCTTTTCATCCCAGCAGGATCTAAGGCTGTTAGTCAATATGCCAGGATGCTTTATTACCACTGGGAGCTCAGGTCAGTCCGTCTGTACCGTTACTTGAAGATGGAGAGTTGTCCTCTGGTAATTAATACATTTCCACCTCTGTCTAATTAAAGAGATCTGGTGCATTCATTCTCATTAAAAAAGAAATGTGGAGCTTTGCAATTTCTCCAGTTTGGGGTTGTAAAAGAACTTCAAACATCAGAATAATGTTCTAAAAGTAATGAGTTCCCTTATTCTAGTTGGTGCTACAGCCCTGGTAATAAAGCATCTTTGCTAAAAACTGCTGTCTGCAGACTGATTCATTCTGGTGGCACGAGAGAGAGATTCAGACTGGGAGTGCTCTGCAGGGAATCTGTGACAGTCTTTCATCAGCTGCATATTCTTGACTTATAAAAACAAAAGCAAAGGCATATTGTGAAGATCATGAGGCCTCATTGCTAGGCTGCAGTGTTTTAGCTGAAGATTTCAAACTTGGATACAACAGCGTACTAGAGAAAAGTACGCCATATAAACTTAAAATCAAGTGTGAGTTTTCTGTCTCCATTGCTGTCTGTACAAATCAACGAAATCTCAATTATTCTCCCTCGAGGCTTCTTGTGGATTTTGCTTTTCTCTTAACAGACCCACTCTACTCCTTTGAAGTGGCAAGCGGAGACAGTGGCTTGCCTCTCTGGTGTAATATGCATAATGAACGTGTTCACATACAACTGCCTCCTTTCTTGGCATATCTGTGGGATACTTGCACCAGATTCTCATCTGGTTCATACGAGTGTAAATCTTGAATAATTTAAACAGAAATCATCAGAGCTGGGGAGAAAAACTGCCCAACAGGCTCCAACAGGAGACTGGCCTAAGCAAAGTCTGCAAATCTATTGTAAAGACACCTCAGAGAAACATCTTCAGAAAGCAAAGCCAGGGCACTAACCTCCTAATTTACATGACCTTGCTTGGCTTTCCAAATTAGTCAGAACTAGGGAAGAGACAGAAGCTTGGGCTACAGTCCACCTTCCCTTTGCTTTGCACCGTCTGACACTGCTGGGCCTCCTGGGAGGAGCAGTTCTGCTCCTTTGAGTGTGGGAACCACAGGCACTTCTGACACTTGCACGCAGCACTTTCAATATACTGTCCCCTTTACTCACACCCACATTAAGCATAAAAGACAGTGTTTTTCATCAACACTTATCAAAGTGCCAGTACTCTGAGAAGAAAAACTAAGGGAAGAACGGGAATTCAGCTAAGAACATTAAACCACTGCTGTCAACCCATTGAAAACTCTTCTAAAAGCTTTTTTCTTCCATATTCCCTACCAGAGTGCCAAACAAACAGTAATTAAAATACATATTATGCTCAAAGGCACAGATTATTCTTCCCACTGGATTTCTTGAGTGGTTCTCCTGTCTTCTTGCATCAGTGTTTCAGACTGTGAGCTCTCTGAGACATGACTTTCATTATCTCTGGGTCATTAGCAGCTCATAACTCAATGTCAGATAATACTGATAAAGAGAGACAAAGGGCAGACCCTTTTCAAATTGTGGAGCCAAATATATTGTGCTGCATTGTGCAAAGTCAAAACTGTGTGCATTAGTTACCAGGCAGTGACAATGCTGGACACTTGTCTGGCTAAGAAAAGTGGTTGGCACAGCACATGGCCTTCAGCAGTGGGATTCTCACAGCTGCTCCAAGACACACATTGATGGCCACGTTGAGTCAAAGATGGGTCTTCAGGGATCTTGGTCACCAGAATGGGACCCAATACCCAGATTGGTTTAGCTAGGGCAGAATTACAACTTCAGGAAAATAATCTAAAAATAACCCCAAAAACTCCACACCTTGCATTCCACTGTGATAAAGAGGAACCACAAGCCACAGCAATGTGTCTGGACTGCCACACGACTTTGGAGTTTCTGCACCAAATGCAGAAGGTGCCTCCAGCTATCCAGCACTTGCACTGGGCTCCATAGACTCTTCCAAAGTCACCTAAAAAAGCAGGCCTAGGATCACTCTTCTAATAATCTCAGTATTTTACAGGAAAATTACTCTTTTTAAGAGTATCCATGTATGTGACTACATATTCACTTGGGAAGCAGAAGACCAGACTTGGGGTGCACTGCACCAGATGAACACCCTGACCTTGAGAAGCCTGAGTTATCTCCCACTTTGGTTTTCATTCCAGCCATAAGAATCCCACATTATTTGCAACACCGTAACACCCCTTCAGTAGGAAAGGTTGGAAGAGCCCTCCCAGACAAACTTATTTTCACAGGTATGACTCAAGGTACTCCCCAGTTCAGTAGTGAATGTGGGTTTGAATCCTCTCAGGCTGATGAGGGTGGTGTACCCAGCTTTCCTACTCCTCAGTCGTAGCACCTAACTCACAACCTAATATGTAAAGGCACTGAAGTATGGGGTTTGGGTTTTGTTAACTGAGGCAAGGACTGCTGATGGTGAGCATGCTCCTGTCTCACATTCTCTGTGCATGGAGCATGACTCTGCAACCATACCCTTCAAGTAAACATGAAAAATACTTCTCCAGTAGTTGGGAACATGGTGCAGTCCAAAGACTATTGGTTCTATCAGCATCCAGAGGCTCTCTGGGACCAAAATAGAGATGGCCAGAAAAGGCACCTGCTGTGAAAGTGAGTTTGGGGATTCACAGATTTTATTCACCTAAAACTTCCCAAGGTACCAGTAATCTTATTACAGATCTGGCACCACCTGGTTTTCTTGCGCTCACCAGAAGCATTCTCTTCCAGGGCACTGCCACTTATCAACAAACATCACCAGCTGCCTGATGCAGGGCTCCAGTGCTCACCCTTTGCTACGGCTCACTTTTATCTTTCTGGAAGCAACCGAACAATTGGCTCCAGATTGTGGATACTCTCTAGGACAGCTGGTCTCCTACGAAGCTAAGTTATTGGGCTACACTGAGAGTAGTGTATGGCTATTTTTGCTAAAACGTCTTCAAATAAAATAACTTTTTCCATGTGACTTTCAGAAGCTTGTTTTGTCAACAGAACAACAAAAAAAAAAGTTCACTATTGTTAATTAGGGATTCTTTTTTAAATTACCATGTCAGAAATTTTTCTTTGCAACTTTTTGTTTCCTTTTATGCAAATACCTATTGTGCTTTAAAGCCTTCTGAGTTAAATTAAAAAGCAGCTTCAGTTGTGATTCTAGACAGGCACAGCTGAGCTATCTTTAATTGGTCTGGATTTTGTTGCTAAATATATTTTTAAATGAATTTCACATCTTTGCAAGGATGCTAGGGGGAAAGGATGAAAATACAATATTATACAACCTGCTGAAATTCTTTATTACTGTGATGTAATGTGTCACAGTGTTAAAATTCCCCTCTCCCACTACATACAGATCTGAACACATTAAGAGGCAAAATGGTTTTAAAAGTTGGAGAAACTCCTGATCAAGTTTAGAATGGAGGAAGCAGTCTGCCATTTTCAACACGTAAAAATACACAGATATCTCAGTTTAGGCATAAACCATATGTTTGAGACACAAAATTAGGTGGCAATTCTACCAGCACTTGGAGAAATGTTAGCAATGTAAATTTGGCTCCCTGTTTTCAGAAGAACAAGGAAAGTGTATTGTTTCTCTGATGGACTTATATAACAAGGTTGAGATACTGATCTGCCCCAAAGTTCAATAGGCTGCAGATACTACAAAGCACAGAGTGCCAAAGGGGGAGGAGACTGAGATGGAAACTCTGAGACTCCAGAGAGAGGTTCACAGGATCAGAGGAAGCTTTGTGTGCGTAGGTTGGCATGAACGTGGCTTTGGATGTCAGGCCTATATAATCAAGATGGCAGGAAAGTGATCTGAAACAACAGTGCCTCCATTCAGAAAAGGCAGCTTGGACACTTTGGAAGCAGAAAATCTAAAAAAACTCAGTTTGAAACCATGCAGCTTCTTTTTCATGATAAGGGTCTGCTGCCACCTCCAGCTCAGTTGTCACCATTGCTAAGTGTCTCTTGACTTCAATCTGGTGAAGTAAACACCATGATCTTGACATCCCAAATGGGTCCACCTGCACTGTGACACTAAGTGACCTGAAGATCTGAGGCTGAGGCAGCCAAGAGCCCCCATCACCCACCTGGAGCAATACTCGCCCTCCAGGCTGCATAAATCCCAACATTACTTGCTGAGAGGCACTTAATCTCCGGCCAGGGTTTACAGCACCATGTCTACCTGCAGTGCAGGCAGCTCCCAGGTTCCTCACTAGTCATCTATTCCTGCAGTTACCATGTCAGACTAAAAAGGTTTTAAGGCTATCCTTCCCAAAAGAGTCACGGTAACACCAGGGCAGGAGATATGTGCTGACAGCCCAAGCACAGCCCGTGTGTCTACAACCAAAATCACCAGTGAGGACATCATGTACCACACCTTTCCCCCAAAAAACCTCCCCTGTAACCACAAGGATATTACAAAGGCTGAAGAAACTATTACACATTTCAGTGCTATTAACAAATAGCTGTGTCCCAGATATTTCATAAATGTGCATGAAGGAAAGAGTTTTGATTATTTCTGCATTACACAAGTAACACTACCAGGAATGCAAACAGATCCAGCAGCCTGAATGCAGCTGAATGGTCAGACCATGTTTTGTGATTATGAATAACAGGGAGGGGAAGTTCTTTATTCTTTTCATTTGTACCGTCTGTGGTGGTGCCTCTGTGAAAATACAAGACAGTTGTGAATGACAGGGGTTGCAAAGCAGGACTGCCATGGAATGGTTTAAAAGCAGAGAAGATGGACAGTTAACCCTTATAACAATGTTCTAAATCAGACAAAACAGAGCCTGGGATTACAGCATGGAAAGAGAAGGCACATTCAAGAGGTCACTGTTTCATTTAACTAATTTGAGGTCAGGGCAAGGTAGAGCACCTGTTAAAGAAATGGAAAATGTTCTTTAAACAGTTTTATTAATCATGACAGAATCTAGTGCTGAGGGTGGGAAGAGAAGAACCTCATACTTTTTACGAGCATTTTGAAACAGTCCCACCTTTAGACGAACACAGTAATGGAGTATTCCTTCAAGCATTGGATAGTAAGAAAGACTTTAAAGCAGATTTCTGGAGCATTTGTAGCTTCTTCTCTTATGGTTTTCTATGTCCATAACAGAATTAGTAAGGAGCACTGAAGTCTGTACTGGTAAATATAGTAGTAAATTAAACATGCTGAGGACTATTCCCTGTCCCTGAGAGTAGCAAGCTGTGAACAGCTCACATCTGTATTACTAAATTCACTTACTCTCCAAAAATGGGTGGCCATCACAAAGCTGTTCATTTGCAGTTTCTCCCCCACCAGCCAGAAACAGAGAGTGATGGCTGACCTAAACCAAACCCATGCTAAGAACTCTGCTAACAGTTCAGTGCTATAGTCAATCACTTTCCAAAAGGGCTGGAAATATGGAGCCACATTCAGCAGCTATAAGTAGGTAGGATCCCACTGCACCTCACTTCAAAGGCAAATTACCTCACAGACAAATTTCATTTAGCTTAACCATCATCCCCTTTGCCTATGGTTAAGGTGCAACAGCTGGAAGTCTTTCACTGTGATCATTTTATGCCAGTGGAAATTTCCAGCATAACTTCAGCTCCCTGATCAACAATGTAAATAGCTCTTCTGGACCTGAATTTAACGTGAAGACTAGTTGGTCTTTTGGGAGCACAAAACTGGCTGGCCTTAGCTGTGTTCCTGCTCAGGAGTGGCATCTGCAGGAATTGGGGAACGGATCCAGCCACGGGATCTGCAAGTGTGAGAATCACAAAATTTGAAAAATAAGTTCTCCCCTTAACAGGAGAAAAAAAAGGCGACAGTTTTCACCACATCCCTGTCATTGCATTAGTAGTTCTCTAGTCCCAGTTTTGGGACCAGTTTTTGGGGAAAGGACCCTGTTCCAGTCCAGGGAGTGGGGGCCTTTCCCCAAAATTCTGTTTATTCATCTGTTAACCATTTGAGCTTCCAAATTTCATCAAGCAGAGCACCTACAAAAGGAGACGGGAGATTTGCCTGAGAGGACTCTGCGGGATTTTGGCCTTTCATTTTAATGGTTAAGCAGCTCTGAGTCTCGACCTTCAGCAGGGCTGAGGAGATCTGTGCAGATGGAGAATGCTCCTTCTTTTCTTGTGGTAAAATTAAAAAGAAAAAGAAGCTCATACATCATAAAACGTGACAGTTCCCAGAGTAGTTCTTTTGGGGCTCCTTCTACCAAAGAGTTGTAGCACTGCCAGGCAAAAGGAGAAATGATCTTAATCACCCAGACCCTAAGAAAACACTATATCTTTTTTGTGAATCGAGTTTAAACAGAAGTTATGCAGGAAGGACCAAGTCAAAAAACACTTTTTCCAGATGTCAGAAAGATTGAAACACACATGAGGGAAAAAAAGCAGTGTTATGAACTTTTAGCTTGATAGATCTTGTAGGTGAAAGAACTAATGCTGTAAAGAAAATGTTTGTCCAGTGCTACTGAGTCTGTTCTAGACTGTAACACTGGTCTTTCTTACTGTAACACAGCACTTTCACCAAACTTTTCTTAGCTGTACTGCTGTTTGAAGAGCAGAAAGTAGAGGGAGGAGGAGAAGAAGAAAAATCTATTTGTGAACATTAAGTTCTATTTACTGAGATAAAGATTGAAGAAATAGATATGGATATAGAAAATTCTCTTGAAATATGTTCCTTGTTATAAATAAACCATGCTGCCAGCACTTAAATAAAAAAAAATAAAATAAAATCCCTGTTGAGAGTCACAGGGGAGCAATACCATCGCCAGAATATCTGCTGATGCAGCTGAACTGTGCTTAAGACATCTGCTGAGACGAAACTACTTTATGGCTGGAGGTATTAGGAAAAAGAGAGTTACTTCAACAAAAAAATAGCCAGTGTGTGAAAACAAAACCACACCAAACTCTAACAGATCGTACACTTCTACAACTGTGGCACCACCATACTGTAGTTATTCCATCAATCTGTCTGCCTTGGAAGTGAAGCAGAAGATTGTAAAACAGGATGATAAATGAAGAAACCTCCCCAACAGCACCACTTTCTGTTAAAACCTCAGATCCTGAGCAGACTCACAAAATATTAAGAGAAAGCGAGGATCAAAAATAAGAGGGATTTGCAGCCAATTTATTCAAAATGAGCGCCTTGTTCACTTTGCTGCCAAAGCTCTGAGTTCAGCCCCTGTGAGGTCTGCCTGACACTCCCTTCTGCTGTCATTAGTACCCAAGCCAAGGGCAGCAGTGCAGTGCCCAGCAAACACCCTGGGTTGAGCTGCTGCAGGCAGGCAGAGGAGCACAGAGTGGGCACTCAACAGCTATGCATTATTCATAGGACATGCACCACTTGAACAAGGGTGAGTTTTAAAACAATTTCCTGAACTTGGAGCAGCTCTTTCTTTGGTTTGCAAGTGGTTTGATGCAGGCTTTGCTGCAGTTCATTCTTTAGTGGCTGCAGCTTCACCAGATCAACTGCTTGACCAGGAGGGACGTAAGCATCTCATTTTAATTCAACTGCTTTAAAAGCCAGCTTCAACAAAACACAAGTCGTTTCTGCACACAAACCATACCTTGCCTTTTGAGGGCTGCAGCCTTCCACTTAGTTTTGTATAGTGAGCACAATTCTCTGCACTTCTTCTGTAAGGAAAGTAGGAATTATTACTTTCACTTTTAGTATGAACTCTTTACTCCTACCTTTTGAAACACTGCGTAAGGATTAGTAGCCATTGGTCAGGGCTTCAGGCAATAAGGGGCAGACTGGCAGACCTAATGCACATGTACATTAGAGATATAATTCAGGAATACTAAGTAGCACGTATTCCATCCTATGTCCAAACTCTTGAAATAGCAGAGGGTTACTGCTTCCCCTCCTGCTGCCCCTGTTCCCTTCTCTCTGATTTCTTCTCCTCCCATCTAAACTTAGCACAACTGTTATACACAGCTGTTGTCTCAAGTGTCACTCACTAAGCACCTTCACCCCACCTCACTGTTTTCTCCTGATGCTCCTCCACCAGCATTTAAAACAATATTTGCCAGACAGCATAGGAGTTCTCATGTTCCCCTTTTCTGCCAGCCTAAAGATATCATTTGCCTCAATTCTTGGGCTGTCATGGGTTTAAAACATGAATCAACTCTAGGATTATCTTTTATTCTTCTAGAAAGACTGGGGGGAAGGAGGGGGCAGGCAATCAAAACCCCAGTTTCTCAAACAGTCCTAGCTGGTACCTCTTTACCTGCACATAAGGGCCAGGCCTGGGAGTCCCAGATGTGTGATGCATTACACAGACAAGAAAGGGTCAGGACTTCCCAGAAGGAGGATTTCACAGATAATTTACCTTCCAGTGGCAGCTTCTTTTTTGATGAAACAACACATGAACCTTTAACTCCCTGGTAGAGCATTTTAGTGAATTAACAGCTCAGAAAATGCTCAAAGTCCCCTATTCACATGGAAAGCAGTGGTAGCCTCTCTGATTTACCTCTGGTCCCTTAAGTAATAACTCAGTAGCTGAGGTAACTTTATTAATACATACTTGACAGACATAAAAGTTAATGACAATCTTGTCATGGCAAGTCTCATTGGCTGTTGCTTTTCCTTGCTGCTGTTGCTTTCTACTCCTGTATACTGGCAAACCTGACTCATCTGCTACTTTTGTACTACAGAGTAATGCAGTTGGGGGATTTCCTGATGGAAGAGCTATTTACAATTCAGTTGTGATCAGTTCATACAGAATTAGATACAGAGAGAGAGAGAGAGAGAGAGAGAGAGAGAATCTGTGCGTGTACACATGCTCTCCTGAATCTATGGTGGTGCTTGTATGTCAGCCCTAAACTCGGGCCTCGCCCTCGGATCCACCATCAGGGCTGGAATCCTGGGTGGGGAATTCTACCCACTGTATGGCACTCAGCCCCAAGGTGGGCTGGGCCACCGCAACATCTCCCCCTTCTTTACTAAATAAATTTTAAAAACTTAAGAAACAGCAGATTATAATCTTCTTAACAATACAAAAACCCAGGGAGACCGACAGGAAGACAAACAGGACTAGGCAAAAGTCTTTGATCAAAGGGACCCATCACCCCGAAAGCTCTGTCACTCTGGCCGCTAGCCGCCTGGTGGCCTCGGCAGGCAACAAGGTCCGGTGCCCCAGCAGTGCGGCTACCAAAGACCCGTCGGCAGTTCCGTGCTGCCTGAGAGAAGCAGTCAAGGCTGGCTGCAGCAGTGCTGTTGCCCGGCAACTTGGTGAGAGTGAAAGACGAGAGAGGGCCTCTGCTGTGTCTTTATTTCCGACTAAAGTCCAGACTTTGTTTCCACCCCGAAGGGCAGGGGGTGTGAACGGAAGGGAGGCAGTCAGTCAAAGGCACTTGTGAGGGGGACGACAACAGTTTTTAAAGGGGGCTGGAGAGAGAGGGGAGCAAGGGAGCAAGCCAGTAAGGGAAGGACATGAGGTAACAGGGAACAAATCACAACACACTAGGGGAGAAACAGATACAAACCAACCAATAGAGAACCAAACTGAACAGAACCTTCCAGAGCTTCATACATAAGGAATAAGCTACATTATTAAACATAAGGGGTTTGAACCGATGGGGAGAAAAGACCAGCAGAGCTTCTGGAAGGGAAGGAGGAAATGCTGTGGGAGTGACACACAGTGGGTGTCAGCCCTAAACTCAGGCCTCGCCCTCGGATCCGCCCTCAGGGTTGGAATCCTGGGCGGGGAATTCTACCCACTGTATGGCACTCAGCCCCAAGGTGGGCTGGGCCACCGCAACACTTGTATGGTAGCTTTTGCAAAACAAAATAATAAGGACAAAAATAAGTTTCTATATGGGGACTTAAAAGAATCCCCACAAGCAAAATGAGCTGAGAAATTGTAGACTGTTTTTTCATCCTCTGGTGATATATGAACTTAAGAAACATCTAGGCCATTAGAAGTGTACAGAAAGGCTGGTCTCTGAGGTCAGACAAAACATAAATATTAGCCATCCTAAAATCATCCAAGGAAGAAAAGAGAATTTTGGTATTAATTATGCCTTTTTAATCACAAATGAAGAATAGATGAAACAAGATGCAGATGGTCTGTTAACGCTAGCTCCGGGGGCCTGCTTAAGGCCGCTCAGCGTTCGTCTGGGAGTGACCCTGGATTGCCGGGGGCTGCAGCTTGCAGCTTCCCCAGAGACAGGGCGTCGCCCGGCAGCTGGTTAGGTGCTGGCTCCTTTGTGACAAAGAGAGCCCCGGGCTGATGGTGCAAGCGCAGACAGAGACAAAGACCCGAGGGAAGGGCCCTGGAGTGCTTTCCAGCTCTTTATTTCCCAGGAGAAGCAGCAGGGAAGGTGGGAGAGGGTCCGGGGTCCAGGAGAGGCGGCGCAGGGGTCCGGGAGAGCTGAAGGTTCAGCTACCAAGGGCAAAGTTTTAGGGACAGCGGGGGATTTTATGGGGATACAAGCAGGGAAAGTAACCAATGGGGGTACAAGGCTTGACATATAACCAATAGGGAACCGAACTGTTATGAAATTTCCAGAACATAATGTAGTAACCAACCGAAATATATAAATGAAGGTACAAGGGGCGCTGGGGGCGAAACAAAACCTCTCCCTGAGCAGGGGGAATGCCTCAGACTGTGGCAACCTCAGACTGTGCCCACCAGTCTTGAGCCTGTGGGGCTGTGGCTTTTGCCACATATGCCGCCACAGTCTGTATCATGTTTTGATAAACACTTAATAAAAATGCTTCAAGGTCTCCTACTGCATAATAAGTGGTGCACAGGTGCCCTTGTAGCCATTTCAGTGGGACTCAACATTAAGCATATCTGTGTTGGTTGCTCACATGTGTTCTAGTTCCCTGTATGGTCCTGTGAGCATCAAATGCCAATCCCAACACCGAAGGTTTGGAAAATCAATCAAGGAGGTTGTACTTACAGCCTTTGCAGGAGTGCATTCATATCAAGAATTATTTATGACCTAAGATGTCTGTTCCAAAATAAATTTCTTCACAGGAAACAAGTGATGTCCGACACCAAACCTTGTAAAATAGAGTTTTCCACTTTCCTGAGAATCACTGTGGAGCAGTCATGCAGGGAAAATGTACCATGTTCGTGTGAGTAGGGCACGTGCTCATCTCTCACATTAGAGAGCATCCTATTCCAGTGGTGTATTTTTCACTCATCCAATGGCCCAGAGAGAAGAGAAGGGTCTTTATACATACATCTTATTGCTGCAAACTGGAAAAAGAAAAACAACAAAAAACAAACAAATAAACAATACAGAGACAGAGATGTGAAGTATTTCCATGAATACATATATGCCATTCTTTTCTACCCAAATAAATCTTCATGCTACTGTAACCATTAGACTCATTTTACTTCAAAAGATAAAGCCAGATCTGCAAACATTTTCCCCACATTTTTGTGGTTTTCACCCTTTCAACCAATTTTCTGCTATGGAATTAATTCACAAACAATGTGTGTTGTCCCCCAAATGACTGTATGTGAAGGATACCCTGTGCAACGAGGCATTTCATACCATTAGGGCCACCCAGTCTGCCCCCTGGAGACACATCCTTCTGAAAACTGTTTGTGTTTCCATTTTTATATAGTATTTGAAGTTGAGAATTTTCTCTTAAATGCTTGGCATAACCTTGTCCTTAAGCCATAGTACACTTCTCAGACAAAAAAAACAGGCAAAGAAAAGAAAAAGATATGAATGTCTTTTTTATGGTGTTTATGTCACAGAACATCTGGTCTTACCTTTGATTTTAAAATCTTTCTAGCATGTTAGAATTTGTAAAATTATTTGGATCAAAAAGTATTTGGTCTACATATCTTGATAAGTATAATAGTAGCTCACTAGTTCCTGAGAAATAAATGTTACAGGGGAAAAAATTTTTCAGCAACAGTGTAGGTGGGGTCCAGGATCAGGTACCTAGGACTGGTGGTTAAAACACAAAAAGCAAAAAAGCTTAAACCATTACACTCTTCCACTATTTTAGGCATGTTGGCACACGTGTTTGTTCACAGAAACATTGTTTCACTCTAGGATAGATGTAGATGATAGACAACTCCACACTATTTCTACTACCTCTGTAATGAAATTTAAGAAAAAGCATTAGGGTACACAAAAGCAGCATGCAGTATTTGGGTACAAGTAACTGTATACCACCATACAGATTTAAGTATCCTGAACAGTACAAAAAGAAGTGGTGATACAAGTGCTGGATGTGTTGCTTGCAACCAGCATTGCTGCAACAGAGCTACTCCAAACAAAACCCACCCATGCTCCCTGTAAGGTTCGTTTTGCTTCTTAAATGTTTTTCACTGCTGCAGCCATCTGGTCCTTCCTTCTCCTCCTCCTCCTCCTTCTCCTCCTCATCCTCTTCCTCTCCCTCCTGACAGGACTGGTGTGTGGGGCCCAGATTTTGGAGCTGTGCAGAGGCCATACGCAAGCAGGGGCAGCCGCTGGCATCAGCGCCCCTGGCTCACCATGGGGCAGGTACCAGGACAGAGATACTGGCAGAAGCTGCTGCCCTGAATGCCCATGGCAAGCTGGGGTGCACCTGGCTCCCAGTATTACAAGCAAAGCAGAAAACCAAGAATCTTTGTCTGTGGCTGAGTGTTATTTGAGCCCGTTAGCTTCACATTTTCTAGTTTTTCTCAATGAGCACAATGACTAAACTTACTTTCCTTTTAGATTTGCTAACCAAAGCTGGACACCTATCTTCTAAAATTTGGATTTGAATTCCCCTTGTCCCCAGCTAGTCTTTCCCTTCTCCTCTCCTCTTCCTCCTCTCCTACAACACTCCAATGCTCAAATTTAGAAAGATTTATGCTTGAGCTGCTGGAGCTGGCAGCATTATATTAGTAGCAGAAGGTGGTATTCAAGTAAGGGCCAAAGCAGCACAGAATTGCAGAGCTGGATGCAAGAGCAAGGAGAAAAGAAACACCTACCATAAGGTACTTTGCATCAGAGCTGGCTGCAAATTTTTCATCAAAGCAAATTTTCAGTGAAAATTGTTCTTGGTTTTGGTCAAAGACAGATTCTCCATGTGAGGTGTCCCCTTTTGCATTCTGCCTTAAAATAAATGTGGACTGCCAAACAAAAGATATTACAATAAGCACATATTCCAGTTTTCAGCCAAATTGTATTTGACAAAAATCTGTCAATTCCCAGGGGAGAAAAGAACCTTCTTTCACCCAGTCCTATTTTATAAGCCTACAGTATACAATGCCTATTGTTTTCTGTGTTGTTAAACCTCTTACCATGGTTCGGTATTGCAGCTGGCTGTCATACTTGTGTTTGTACACTGAGTATCTGTGGGGTAGATTACTTCATCATTTATGTGTATCAATTCCCCATTTGGAAAGGGAACATACCACATCTTGTCTGTTCAGCTGATAAGCATAGTGACTACTGCGTCTTATTGCGCTTGGGTACAGTGCCACTTAAAATGGATCTTCAGTTTCAATGAGCACTAATGTTGTGCTAATGTCATGCAAACAATACAGAATATTAGTCTTATTAAAAGAATATCTTCTGATCAGCTCCAGAGCAGGCAAAGAAACACATGCTCAGGTTTTTTTACCCAGAAACAGGCCTCATGAAAAAAAATCTCCCTGGTTCTCTGACAGTGGATGATGTCTATAAATATTTGCATGTCCATGCTGTTTGCTGAGCAAACAATGAGGACAGGGGTATCCTCTAGGATTATTTGTGCACTAGTGAAAAAAATCACATTGATATGAGGCTAACTCCATACTCATTCCTTCTTGTTCCTCCAACAGCTCCCCAGATTATTCTCAGTCTCTTTTTTTCCTTTCTCAAAAGGATTTTATTTTTGCACTGTCAGTAGAAATGTCCATTACATAGTGGTGCCATTTTGTGGTAGCTGCTCTAAACATGCTTGCCATCAGCAGATCTGAGCTCAAGTTAAACATGGAAAGGAACTGTGTTTGCAGGACTGTCATCTCTGAGTTCTCTTCCCAGAACAAACCAGATTGAATTTACTGTCCATGCCCAGAAGAGAAGGTCTGGCAGGAGAGGTCCAGAGAGGCCCCAGCAGTACTTGCATGTCCCATCCCCACCACAGGGAGTGCAAACGTTGCTTGTGTGCAGGAGACTTGGTGTTTCCTGCCCAGTTGGCCCTTCATACAGTGACAGAATCCTGAATTCTGAACACTGTGACTGTACAACATCAACAGTGTCTCTGACCGCTTGTGTCCTGCTGGGCAAGCCCATCACACATCATTGCTGTGGATGGAGGTATAATCCAGCACAGCATCACCAGCATCAGAAAAGGGGAAAAACTTCAGGCACAAACTGAGAATGATCCAGTCTGCTTGCTTTGTTCTAGTCTCCGCTCTCAAGTCCTGATACACCTCTTCTGCTGGCTTCCCCCTGAACTTGAACCTTCACACAATAAGTAGTGCAGACTAAGTTCCAGAGGTGTGCAGAAACAGCATGATTTAGGACTACGTTCTAAACAGAAAGTGCAGCAGTTTGATGCAGGCAAGTGCCTGGATAGCAAGGGATGTTACAGGCATATGGAACTCACTGCTTTCCCTGTGTATCTCATGTCTACCTATCTGTAGCAATTGGCTTTGGTTGCATCTCTGAACTTTGCCTAAAGCACGTAACACTCATGAATCTGCAAAATTGGACTGAGAGTCTCCAGAGAAGAGGATTACCCAGGAGAATTTTAGTATTTCCTGCTTCCAGTTGGGCGGGAACCAACACAAAAACAGCTATAACAGTATTTGGCTCTGACATGCCTGGTCCCAGCCAAAAGGCAGGAAATTTAGATGTATGTAAAAATGAAAAAAAAAAAAAAAGATGGGAGATTGGGGTGAGGAACAGAGCTGAGCTTTTGAGAAACTGAGGGGGAAAAAAGATTAAGTTCCATCAATTCTTATTTGTTTCTGAACTATTTTGTTAACCTGTAGGTGTAGGTCCTCCCCTCTGAATAACACCTGGACTTTTGTACAAAAGAAGAATCCCTAAAGGCTAGATTTTGGGCCTTTGGCACTGTTTTATACCTCCCCAGAACAGAATAATACTGCCATATCAGACTGGGATCTAGCCCAGGGTTTGTATTAACTAATTTATTTAGCTGATAATTACAGGCTTCCTGGGCCTGCATCTTTTTACACAAGTGCTATTTGGAGACCTCTACTGAATTCAGATGAAAGTAGAATCTTTTACTGTTCTTCAGCAGATCTGGCAACAGTTAGAAAGGCTGCAGCAACTCTGCATTACTACAGATCCATGCACAAATGTAGCATTTCAGACAGAAACCACCTATCAAGATGAACAGTGGGAATCTGCTTTGTGTGCACATCTGGAAATGAAGTGTTTAGATGTAGCACTTTGCAGATTTTTGCTGCTTGTGACCTCCCTCACCAGCAATGAACTGCACTTTGTCAAGGGGGGGCTTTGGATTTGTACATCTACGTGTCACGAACACAGTCTCTCTGACTGTTGGGTGCATTGCATGCAAAACAGAAAACAGACCCCTGTAAAAGCAAGCAAGGACTTCAACAGCAGTCACAAGGCATCACAAGAAGCTTGTACCTAGTTACAGCAAGGTGGTCTCTCAGATTGCCTAAAAAGCCTAGCAGTTCTGGAGGTGCACAGCGAGGTGCTACCCCAGCCTCTTTGGGTCTTGAAGCTGTTCATCATAGTTGGCACTGCACCACAGTGTCTGTACTGATCAGCGCAGAGCCTGCCTGAGGGCTGCTGCTCTACGGCCACCCTGCCTCTGGCTTCTTCTTCCCACTGCGATACCACTCAAAATTTATGTCCTTAGACCCAAGTCTACATATATTCTGTGGTTTTGCCTTTACTCTAGAGCTGGGTAACTCAGTGCAGACTAGCTGCAGAAAGCTCTCCTGTGCTCTTATAACCTGTCGTATTAAATACCCTGAGCTGTTAAAGATAGTTCACACAAAGGGATAAAGGAGGATCTTGATTCGAGTTATATGTGCCTGCAACAAGTTTAAGTGCAGCACCAAGGCTGCTGGGGAGTTTACTTTTCCAGCTGGGAGAGAAGGTGAGCAAGGAGAACAGCTCTGACCAATGTCGTTGGTCACCCCTGGCACCAGCTGCATACTCAGCCTGCAGCAAGTGGACAAGGTGGTGGTGGGATCTCTGCAAAGTTCTTCCTCCTGGGTCTTCCCTTCATGCAGCCTTTTGACAGATGGGACAGCTGATAGTTCTCAACTCTCTGTGTGTTTTGGTATGAAGCTCAGAAATTTGACCATCCTGCTCTGATGAATCAGCCCACATCCATCTTGATAACTGGGGATATTCTTTGACTCCTGAAGAGAGGGAATAATCTAATTAGGTTCTCACTAGTCATAAATTTGGAATTGTAACAGAACATTTTAAAAACTAAATATTTCCAACTGGGTTTTATATCCCTGGAAGATAGCTGCCGAAATGTTTGGGTATTGGTCATCTAATTGGATATGTATTTACCTGAACCCATTCCATTGTGGAGAAAAAACCTGTATAAAAATTGGTCTTTAGTGATAAATTACTTTAGTTTTAAGACAGTCACCAAATGAAAAGTCTTTTAAAACTTACTCAATCCCCATTTTCATTCAGCAGAAAAGGAGCAAGCACTTTGAATACCGAGGGCCAAATTAAAAATGAACTTGCATATAAAAAGAAGAGAAAAATAAAAGCCTTACAAATAAAAAAATAAATCCCCTTTCTGTAGCCTCTTACTCACAAGATGCTTACATTGTCACCCCAACGTTTGAACAGAAAACTTTGCCCCAGGGTTGTGACCTTCTCTCTGTTTTCTGTGGTCTCCCCAGATTCACATTTCAGGAGAACAGGATATAACTACTACTGCACATGTTACCAGACCACCCCATTCATAGCTTTGCTACATTTCTGTCAAATAAAATGGGCAAAAGCTTTGCCTTCAGCTGTCTCTTGTTACTGGCATCTTAACTTCGACATCTTTCAACACTTGGGGCTTAAGAGGCTTCTTGTAATTGAGAAAGGACAAGTCCAGCACTTTTTTTCCATGATCCTGTGCCATGCAGGTCCCACTTGGTTATCAATGGCAGTGTTATGAAAGTTCAGCAAGGCTAAACACTCGTTAACTACTTACAGGCATTTTTGGCTCAGCAAGTAAATCCTTCAACAGTTCTGCTTTCTTACCCTGCTATCCCATTAGACAGGATAACTTTGGAGCTAGACAATAGGGTTTTTCACAATCCTGTGCCTTTGGAAGCAGAAAATCCTGAGTGTTTAGGGTGCAGTTCTTGCAGAACTGAGATGATTCAGCCTGTTCACGCACAACAGTTTTTCCCTTTCCAAAATCAGAGTACAATTGTGAGTGTAAAGAATCCTAAGGACTACAGCAAAACAGATAATAAATAATAATCTCACCTCCTACATACTCTGGGGCCAGGAAAGCAGGATGGTCGTTGTTGCCACTTCTTCCTGGGGAACGCCTACCTCCTTCTTTAGAACACTGGGATATCAGAGATACAGAACTAGATCTGTTGATGGCTGGTGTTAAGGGGAAATTCAGACAGGATCATCCATTTGGCCCAAACTGATCTCACTTAAACTCCAGTTTAGTCCCTGTGTACCTTTAGACCAAAGCACTTTTGGGGTCCAGCAAGAGCTGGAAAAACCTTGACGTAGACATGGCAATGGAATTTAGGTCAAATGAGGATTTTTTTGATGTTTAGAAGTTTAGAAAGTTTAGAAATTAAATCCTTATCTGGATGAAACAAATTGGCATTGACTATAAATATCCATCAGTAGTCTTGCTTACCTTTCAGTGAGAAGAATCCTTAGGCCTGGACAAGACACCTACGGTGTTTCTTTTGGCATAGTGAAAGCTGTGGGTTTGGCCTCTTCATTCTCCCAGCCCTTCCTCTATGCAGAATTTCTCCACTCAGGATCATCTTCACCCTTCCGATAGCCAATAGCCCTATCTTCAGTTTCATACCCACTTCATCTGAAACTACTGTAGAGCTCTGTTCTTACATGTTTGTCAGGCTTTTAAGAGTTTTGAACTCCACCTCTATCAGTGTGATGTTAATTGCTCCCCAAGCAGTGGCTTTGAGGTCACATGGCAGCCTGGACAAAAGCCCAGCTGCCAGCCCAATGTGTGGAAGCTGCCTACCCTCCTTGGCGTCTGCAATGAAAGGGAGACATTTGAGGAAGGACCAGGAAGAAGACTTCTTTATCCCAACTCTATGCCAACAGTATTGGAAATACCATGAAGCTGGAGAAAAGTTCACTCGATATAAGCCATTGTTTAAACTGTGATGGTTATATACAAGACCAGATCCCCAGCATGGATGTTATTTCACTTAGAAAGATCTGTGTCCAGTTTTAGAGTTCTATAAGAAGTGAAAACACAGTAAAGAGAAGGACATCTCATAGGGCTTAGTTATGTTAGATTCCTCTGTACTACCATCTCATCCCTTTTCAGCCTGCTTAGTAGCAGAGCTCACCCCACAGCCTGTGCATATTCCTTTTCCTCCTTGAGGAGCCCCTATGCTTGCATGAAAAGCTCAGATATGCCTGTTCTCTCTCTTGAGGATACTTTTCATAGCCTTAAACTCACCCTTTGTATCTTCTACATTTCTTTCTTCAATTTGGACCCACATTACTAATACCTGCTCCTTTACTGACTGTTTTTTCCTTCTTATAAAAATTATAGAAAAATATGTAAGAAAGTATCAGTCATGGTTTTACCCCATGGAGCAGCCAAGCGCCATGCAGCCACTTGCTCACTCCCCCACCAGTGAGTCTGAGGAGAGAATTGGAAGGGTAAAAGCTGAAGAACTTGGGTTGGGATAAAGACAGTTCAATAGGGAAAGCACAAGCTATACACACAAGCAAAGCAAAACAAGGAATTAATTCACTGTTCCCCGTGGGCAGGCAGGTGTTCAGCCACCTCCAGGAGAGCAGGGCCCCATCATGTGTAACGGTGACTTGGGAAGACAAATGCCATCCCTCCAAATATCCCCCCACCCTTCCTCCTTCTTCCCCCACTTCCTATACTGAGCATGATGTCACATGGTCTGAAATATCCCTTTGGTCAGTTTGGGTCACCTGTCCCAGCTGTGTCTCCTCCCAACCTTCCATTCACCCCCAACTTCCTCCCCAGTTCGGCAGAAAGAAATGCAGAAGAGACCTTGACTCTCTGTAAGCCCTGCTCAGCAATAAGAAAAACATCTCTATATTACCAACACTGTGTTCAGAAGAAATCCAAAACACAACCTCATACTAGCCACTGTGAAGACAATTAATTCTACCCCAGTCAAAAACAGCACAATATCAAAAACAATAAAAAAGACATTAACTAAAATGTAACATATTCATTTTTGCCCATTATCTTAGGGAAGACAAAGTTAACGTATGCTTCATTATATTAGTCAGAACCACTGATTAATATAAGTGAAATTTGGCAGGTGTGGAGAAATCTGAAAATATTAAGTTCAAACCACTTTGAAATTTTATATAGTGCAGCTGAAGGTATAATTTCAGCCACTGGGAAATCAGCAGCTAAAGAGAGGAGAAAAACCCTAAACAGCCCTTCTGCCTATGCAAAAGGTGCAATAAGAGCTGACCATCTCTCAGGCCATATGCTACTTTAATAATACTTACCTAGGTTTCCATTTCTTACCTTTAAGCCATATGTTTCATTTGTTGAGTTTTTTGAGGTTTTATTTCTCATGTTCAGGGAAAGCACTGGTTTCACTTGTTGCATGCTTTTCCCTTTCAAAAGCCAAATATCTGGTCATCCCAATAGTCTTGTGGGGAGTTTGTCATGCATCATGCTGCACAAAATCACAAACTTGGCCCTAATTTTTAGACCATTCGCATACTGATCTATTGTTTTTGCATATCTGCAGGAGTCTGATATCTGGTAATAAATAAAACGAGATATCCAAATGTCACATATTTCTTGAAGCTAAAATTGTCCTGGAACTGATCCTTTAGTAGAGTTAACTTTGTGTTATCCTTTTACATTACAGAGCTGAGACTACTATCAATACATGATGCCCAGTCACGTGAAGGAAAGCAGATGCTTGTCATTTCTTTCCTCACCATCTTGCTGGTACATAAATACTGTTCAAACATTTGTCTCCCCTCTCTCTGGTGCTAGGATAAGACCTCTGTAAAAAAAACAAGGTTTATCAGTGTGCCATGTGTCTGCTATTTTCAGCATCAGTCCAAAACAATAACAATCCAGCTGTGCTGGGGTCAGAGACACTGTGTGCAGGAACAAAGGCAAGGTATGAACTAACATGTTGTATGTGATTGCTCTAGTCAGGACCTCAACTAAGACACTCAAGTCCTTGACATATAGTACCCTGTAGACTGCTCCAATCCGGTTAATCTGGTATCTTGGAATTGTCAAGTATATCGGTATAATGTGTGCCTATGCTAGAAAACCAGATCATGCAAGAAAAAAGACCCTTGAGAATCAGGGCTGCTAACACACTGCTAAATTTTCAGTGCAGGCAGACGCCATCATGTTCAGCATTGTGGCAGCTGGTCAGCCCATGGGCTTAACCACAACCAGCTGATGTGATGTTAAACATTAGAGTCCCTGTCTGTGTTCAATGTTTAACAGCATGTTTAGCATTGTCTTAGTTACCAAGATTCCTCGGGGTTGTGTTTTATCATGATGAGATTTTCCAGTGTGGAAGAGCTCCAAAAGGCTAGTGTTTTACAACCACTGGAATGTGAGGCAGAATATAAAGTGTCAAAGAAGAATAGATGGGTTTAGCCAGTATGCTTGCCTCGTTGTTATTAAAGAGATCTTTCTCCCACATATGTTATTGCCACAGGTGCAATCCAGGGCAAAAAGATCCTTTGTTTAGGAAGAAGGCAGTGATGGCAGGCATTTTTCCCTGCAGGGTCCTCAATTCTGGAGCAGCCTCCACCCTCTTTGTATGAAAAACCTCAAATTCACTGACTCGGGGGCATTCTGGCAAACTCCACCTGTTATCTTAGTTTTTATTGGAGATGACAGGTTGAGTGAATCAAGATTGCAGGTTGAGGGAGCCTTTTGCTTTGGCATGGGAGAGCAAATCAAGATACTTGGATTTTTATCCATAGCTCTGTGTGTATTTAAAATAATTATCCAAGTGTGTGGAGTCATCACGATGGGTGCTTTTTAAATAAATATGGGGAAATAGAAGAAGATAACACATTATGTCATCATATAATTCCTGTGGTTTGAATTCTTCACTAAGTCTCTTCCCAGATATTTAAGGAGCAGAACTATTCAGACTCAAAACAAATTTTGGAGAAGTTTGGACCTGGATTGACAAGCAAGTTCTGAATCTACCTCCTTTATCTATTAGGAAATAAAGTCATTATTCAATCAAAACTTTCCCAAAATTTGAGAAATTATGAGTATGATTCAAAAATGGACCTTTGTCTCCTTCAGTTTTTGTCCCCTATACAGATGAGGGCAAAAAGGTGATTGATCCTCAGGTTCTTGGCATAGTTGCAATGCACCAGGTTGCAATGGATCCTTAGATCCTTGACAAAGGCTCCTAATGGAACTTTGAAGTTCTCCTGCCAAACTTTGCAAAATCTGTGCAACTCTGCAAAAGTAAACCTCCAAACAAACAAACAAAAAAAGCCAACCTCCAATCTAGCTATTTCCTGTGCCCTCTTTTGCTTAAGAAACAATGGACAAGAATGGAGAAAAATCCACATTCCTGAACCATTAAAATTAACTAAAACAGGCAAAATCAGGGAACACCTCTCCCTAGTGGCATGTCATCTCACAAAGCTGATTCGAATTTTAGTGAGAACAAGTTATCTTAGAAACATGTTTTATGAAAAGATCACTGAAAAATAATTGTTAATTAGAAAAATATTTTCTGCTCTTACCTTTGCAACCATACTGGCTATGCATGACAGGACAAAGCAAAACAAAATCGTATTGAGACTGACATTTTCTGACTTTTGAGCAAAACAGGCCAAGTGATACATGGTGGCTTGATCCAAAGTCTGTGAATGACAGTGGAAAGTTGCCCATTCACTGCATCAAATATAAGATCAGGCCTTACTATTTTAATGGAGTCCCAAGCAAAATGTAAAAAAAATATTATCTAAATCTCTTGCCTACCTCTATAAATTGAGCATGTAAGGTCCAGGAACCAATACTCACATATATTATTTAAATTGGTTCTGCTCATTGCTATGTTTTTGGTTTCTTCTCTAGGAATAAAACAACTTTTCATGTACCTCTGCACATACCAAAGATCTCTTTCTTTGGGCAGTTCTTTTTAAAAACCTTGACTGTTGGATAGTCATCTGATGCAGATACAGCAAATTGTCTGTTTCATTTTTGTCTCTTTCAGCAAGTCAGCTGCCAGATAAGACTTACCACAGCACTTTTGTCACCTGTACATCTACGTCAATGTGGCTTCAAATTCTGGAAATCCAAGACATGAAGGCAAACTCCTGTTAAGAGCTATGATGTTTTATGCTTTTCAGTGGGGGAAGACTCAGACAGAAGCCAGATGAGAGACCCAGCCACTCTTGGTACTGTCAAGAATAGATCCTGCAAGGGGAGAAAAGGAGTCTGTAGGAAATGTTCTGGTTTTCTTTTGTTTTCTCTAATTAGCATCCCCATAGACAATTATGAGAAGACAATGTTTGATTTTATTGAGCACTTGAGATATTATCAAGGCTTCTATCACGGCACCATCATGCATACTGTGGTGTACATAAAATATATCATCTTCAGGATAGTTGCAGCAAGTGAAAGGGTTGGAAGCTGTGTAAGGTAAAGAAGACTGCTGGTTTGTTGTTTTTATTCCTGGTGTACCCACACTTACAGTTGCCAAAAGCAGGCAAAGTTTTGCCTCCAAAAATAAAAAGTGATTATACTCTGTCTAAGCAGTTCTACCCTTAACTGCACCACTGCCTATCTCAAAGAGAAGGACAGATACGTATTTTGTGGTATTGTTTTTGGAAACTTTCCATTCAGGAGTTTGCAAGAATAATGTGGGTGTGTTGCTGTTGTGGAGCTGAAGTTTCATGAGTGTGAACTCATGGTCCTGTAGAGCACTGCACTATCATCTTTGCATCTTTCTGCGGGCAACAGACAGATTATTTTTTTTTTAATTCACCAGAATATCACCAACTCTTTCTAAAGGCCTGATTCAGTTCCACTGATGTTTGTAGGAGCCTCTGCACAGACTTCAGTGGCAGATATGATCAAGTCCCTTGAGGAATGATGACCTTCCTCTAGGAGATCACCTACAATCAGCAAAGCAAGGGTGTGTGCAGTTGTCTCCACATTCAGCTGCATTTACCTGGCCTCAGACCAGTGCCTGTGATTCTTCTTCCACATCTGCTTTGCCCAGAATTTTTCTGCATCATTAACGAGGACAAACTTTGGTCCAACTTTCAGACTTCTGTGCAATTTTGAGTGGGTGTGATATAATAAGGTGATATAAAAAGGTGATATAATAAGGTGATATAAGGTGTGATATAATTCCTTGCGACAGGAAGAGCAGGAGCATCAACATGGCTGATTTGTTGAGGTATTATTTCTGAATTAAAATTGAAATTCTACTCTGTATTCATTACATATGTATGTGAACAGATCAGACAGCCATCAGATGGGTGTCTCACATCTATTTGTCAAATGGTGAATGAATGGCCTCTTATACTGGGCTTTATTTTTGTCTAACTTTGTCTCTGCTACTGGCTTGCTGCCTGATCTGCCCTAAGTCACTCTATCTCTTCATGCCTATGTTTCTCTCCCCATCCTTCTACACCTAAGCTCTTCAGTTTTAGGGGCCAGAGCTTGGGTGTCAAAGAGTCCCTAATGTGTTTACAGTGTTCAGCCCTGACTAACATTTGGAAATCAGGGCACCATCACAACACAAATATCACAATATGGGAAATATTGCCAATATGGGCAATATTTCAGGCTTTAATCCCACAGTAAGAGAAGAGGCCCTGGATGTGTGCTTTCTTTGCACTAGTATCTGAAATCTCAGTGTCCCTACAGGATCTGCAGAATGATGGAGGAACCAAAGTGATCCTGAGTGATTCCCTCTCTACCCCTCTTGGTTGCCACCCACCTCTCCCAGCAGCCCAGGCAGATGTTGCAGGCAGATGTGCACAGCCACCTGGTGACATGCAAGATGCATAGGAGAAGTGGGTTGGATCTCAGCTTTGTGTTTCTCTGCATGTAAGTTCCCTGCTAGCAATACAGCACTAACAACACAGAGGTTCCTGGCTAGTTTGTTATTTGGAGCATCAATTATTTCTAGATTACATATGTTTCTAATACCTTTGGGCTGTTACCCAAAAAGACTTTGCAAAATTCTGAGTTTGAGTCAAGTATAGAATTTATGTGACTAGCAGAGTACATTCAACAATGTTTGTGGAGATAGCAAAATAAACCCATGCCAGCAATCCAAAGAACAGTCACAATTCTAACCCCAGGATAAACTGTGAGTTTCACGTATTCTTTGTGAGTAAATCTTTCCTATAATGTTTCTCCAAGTTGTGAAAAAGGGTCACTCTTCCAGGAAAAAAAGTCTCCCTTGCTAACAAAGTTGTGAGAAATATTCAGAACAGCCAAGTAAAAAATATGGAAACAAAATTTAAAAATGACTGAAGCAACCCCCAAGCTGCAGGTACAGCTGCTTTCTTCAACTGATATCAGTTCTCTAGAGAGTGGCAAGTTTCATAAATTAAAGACTTCTTTCTTGTAAATATGTTAATTGTCTTTTGACAAGCCAAAAGTATCTTCCCACATCTGGACTGCCCCAAGCCATGGCAAAGACACTGCATTTTTTCAAAGTCTCACCTACTGTCACGCTTCTTAGGCATAGCATTGCTTTTTCACTGTATTTTACAGGTCTCAATTAGCAGAAGAGGGCAGTAAAATATTAGCCAATTATCACAGACAAGCAGTTCTGCCTTGCAAATCCTTTTCCACACTCAGAATTGCACTGGCTTAATTAAAGGTGTGTTATAAAATCAAATTAGTTAAGCCAGTGCAAACACTGGAATGTATTTAAAGTTAGTTTGTATTGATTTAGTTTAATCTGATCAGGAAATTACTTATACTAAATTGATACAGAGCAGATTTAAATCAGACTGAGTGACCACATCTTGTACCAGTTTAACTAAATAATTTTAAAGCCAATTTTATATGGATCATATCCTACTGTTGTGACAAGGAGCATGAGTTGAAAGGGTGAATTAAATAACCAGGTAAAGGAACCTGATTCATCAATGCAATGCTTCAGCGTAAGTCTACTGTTGTAGAGTTGGCCATAGTAGTAAAACTCAAAATGCAGCACAGTTTGATGATACCTCCTCTAAGCATTTTGTAAAGTTTCTAATCCTGAAACAGGATGAGCTATTTTGGACATTTTTGGGGTTTTTTAACAGCCCTGGCAATAGTTCTCAGAATAATTTCCTGAGTTGCATATTCATTTTTCATTTTTTAATTTAAAATTTCTGAAAACTTCTATCATTTCAGGTCTAAAGAAAACAATAATATTAAACCTTACTTGACTCCTTTTAAGAATTATTGCTTTCTAATCAAAGTTGACAGTCTTTCCTTTCTTACACAAATGAGGTAAGCTCATTTTTATAAATAGTGTATTTCCATCCAAGATCTGCTCTTTTCATTCTGCATAGGAAAGAAAGAAAGGGGGATGTGGGGATATTACATTTTCAAATAAAATTCCCCCAAATTAAGTCCTACAGAAGCTTAAGGTCTGAGAGAGGTTTCTTGTGGTGCTTTTACATGGTAAATACTGAGGGTTTGGATTACTTACATAAGTTTTAGTCACCAAAAGTGCTGGCTTTAAAAAAAGGAAAAAAGAGAAAACTCTGAAAGAGCTGTAGCACAGTATATGAGTCACTTGGACTGTGACAGAGATGTGAATGCTGAGGTAGGAGTATCGCTGCTCTGCGAGCTTACCGGGGTGCCGTGTACCTCCAGGCAAAAGTGAATGGTGCCTGTGCTGGGCTCACAATGAACACTGTGCTGCTGAGAACTAAGCAGGAGACATCAGTGATTTCTTGACATGGGCAGTCACCAGAGAGCGTGGGTGAAACAGCCCACCCAGCACGGTGGGCAAACAGGAACTGGTGCTGCAGGGTTGGGTGTGCATGGTGGAGGCTCTGTCCTGGTGACCCGCGCTGGGAGGGAGGAACAGGACACTCTTCAGGCAAGCTTGGGCCAATGGAGAGGGGAGAAAGATGAACACAATATTGATAAATTGGAAGGTTTGGAGGCTTCTCTGTAAATCAGCACATATGGCTCTGTCACCCACACCCTAACAAAAATTGTCATTTATCTCTGGAGGCAGCAAATATGTTGTCATGAATTACGGCAGCTTAAGAAGCTCTCATTTGCAATTGGGAGCTGGTAATTATTTACCATGAAATGCAATCATTACTGTCAGGTGATGATGACATTCCCCCACTTTATCCATTCAGTAACTTTTTGAAGACTCTGTATGAAGTCTTTGTGGGGGGTGGAATGAGGAGCACTGGCTTCTCTCCATCACTGCTACCAAAAAGGGTGTGTATTTTGGCAGTAGTTTTGCTTGGAATATTCAATTCAGATTAATGTAATTTCAACATCTACTATCCCAAGTGTGTGGTGGTGCCACTAAATATATACATTTCCCAACTATGAAGTGCAGGCCATGTCATTCAGCACAGGAGTGAAGTGATTCTTATCTGTCTCCCATGTGTGTACCTTTCAGATTAACTCCACCTAAATCTATGGCATTACAAGGGTTTAAAAGTAGCAGTGGTGGGAACAGGCCCAAGAGAGGCAGTAGATTATCAGGCAGTTTGAGGTAGGGAACAGTGATTGTTAATAATCATGTTAAATAAACATGCAGCACTGGTTGCAACCATTCAACCCAGTGCCTTCTGCATTTGCACAAACATGGGGGTGGCTGGGAGGTGACAGGAGAACATCCTTCCCTGGGCAAACAAAGGCAAACCTGTCTCCAGTCCCCACTCTCCCTGCTGAAGGGTGTTATTTTGTCTGGAGCTGTGTGTAAAGCAAGCCCATGTTATAATGTCTGAGGATGGAGGCCACTCTGAGACTGTGATGTAGCTGTTCCTTCTTTTTTACCTAATTCATAGCAAACCCATATGTCAATCCCCACATTGTATTAATTGTGGATTTTCTCCCCTTATAAATTAGCACATTATCTAGAAAAAGTCCCTGGGTTGCAGACAATGAATGCAGGCCTTCTGCTCCTTTTCTTCTGTCCCTTACACATTAACTGTGTATATGGTAAATTCAGTCTACTGTTGAAACTTTCTTGGTTTCCTGTTATATCATCCACACAATTTTGTAGGGATAGATGTCTTCTCCATTCTTTCTGCCTGGTTGTTTGTTTGCTTGCTTGTTTGTGTGTTGATAACCTTTCAAATTTCATCTCTTTATGAAAGCATTTTCCGTCTTGGGCAGAGGAACATCCTGCAAAAAGTTTTCATGCCAAGAAAAAGAGACTAATTTTATTTTGCTGAATCATCAAATCTCTCAGAAAAAAATTACCACCCTTATCCTGCAAGAAACTACAGATGGACAGACCATATAGGTTAATTGTTCCAACACAGGTACAGCTTGCTGCAGCCTGGTCAGCCCAGCAGTGCCATTTTCCTTTGATATTGGCCAACTCAGTGAAAATGCCTACCCTTGGGCAATCTTGTTTTAGTGTCAGCCTTTGCTCTTGAGCAGCCCTGCTCAGCCAGACCCTCCTCTGAGAATAGTGTAATTATTCAGCTAACAGAGATGGTGGCCTCCTCCGGGTTTAAGTCCTTTGCTTGACTTACTCCTAACTGTCTGCACCATGTTTTTGCCTTCCCAAAATCTGGCAGTGCCTTCATAAGACAGTGAAAAAGCAGAGCTAGGCAGAGAGCCCAGGAGATGGGCCCTTGGGTTCTCCGGGACTGCACAGCGTGCCATTTGCTGTATGGATACTGTTATATATGTGAATAGATTACTGTTCCATTCCGGTCATTTCTAAATTTCTCCATCTGCATGGATTTTTTCAGGCACAGTATTTCATATCCAGGTGGCTTTCTTTGTGTTTTCACCATAATAAAATGTTATGGGGGAGAAGGGAAATAGCTGCCACTGCTCCTAAAACATTGATTGTTTTCAAACTATGTTTTTTGAAGAAATAGTCTAGTATATGCAGAGTATGTCAGAAAGCAAATGAACATGTGTCAGGGAGAACAACTAATATTTAAAATCCATGAAATAAGTAATTTATTAACAAAAATACAATGTGGACTACTTCAAAAACTGCTTCTGGCTTCTTTTGCATTTTTAAAGCATAAGACAATCCATCTCTTTTTTCTTCATGCAATATCTCTAGTTTGCCGTAAAGAGGAATTTTGCTATCAAAAAAATACCTGAAAAAACTCACAGTAGATATGAAAATTGAGCAAGAAAAGATGGCCTTTGTCCCACTCATTACAATGCCATATTGACAAAGCTTTATCATATTACCTGAACAGTCATCCTTTTGATTTTTGTCACAGGGACTTTTCATGCCAATGCCTACTTTGGTGCTGTGCCAGTGAAGTAGAGCATCCTCAGCTCCTGGGGCTCTGAGCGCCTCCTCTATGCCTGGGCACTCCCTCAGCCCAAGGCTGGATTATCGTCTGGAGCAAAAGCCTCTTCTGTGCATCCCAGAGCTTCTTGGAAAGTGGGAATGTGTTTGTGTATATATAGTGATTGCTAAATCTAATGGTGAGTTACTTTGCAGACTTTCTGACCGGCTGTAGCTTGCTATTTGTATGACTCTGTTATTCCTGGCTCATACTTTATTTTAGGGACATTAACCTGCCTGTGTGCTTCTGCTGGTGCCTTACTGGTAACCTTCTGTGCTATGCCAAGCTCAAGATTCCTCACTAAAAGACTCTTTGTGAGTCTTCATTTTAAACCTTTTTTTGTTGTTTTTTATAGTCTCCTTCTCTTTCCTGCTCTCTCCCATATCCTCTCTCTTTCTCTTTTTCGCCCTCTTGGCTTTTGCTCCCTGTGTTTTTCTTCTCTGTCAGAGAGGATATCCACACCAGGAGCTAGGTAAGAACATGTCACCTGTAAGCTCTGCACTGCCAAAACCTGTCAGTGGTTTGCTGAGAGAAGCAGTGACCAGCTCCCCATCCGCAGAAATACGCCAGACAGCAGCCTCTCCCTGAACTGTGAACCAGGGCTCTAGTAGCAAGCCTCAATTTGTCTAGGTCCCTGTGGGTTGGAAAGGGAATAGGTAGCAGGGCAAACTTCCTCATCCCATCAGCACTATCAACAGGTAGGATCTAATTTCAGGATGAAACAAGGCAGGATAGATACAAATCCTGGTGTCATCTGGAGTCACTTCAGGATGCTCCCTCCATCTCTCCCAGCATCAGAACTATAACCAATCTGACTCCTTACTCATTAAAACTAAGAAGAGGGGAGAGAGGAGGGGAGAGAAGGAGAGATTGGAAGGAAAGTGAGCAAGAAATTAAGCAACAAAGAAACACAAAGACAATGCATGTTACTCTTAGTTTATTTACTGTAATTTTTTTCTCTTTTATAGTTCAGTTGCACTGAGATAATCAACATTTTCCCTCATTTTCCAGGCCTTCACTGGGATTTTTTTTTACTCAGATCATTCAGCACCTTTTTTATATCTTCTAATTCAAACCATTTCTCTCCAAATTACAAATTACCTTTTAGAGCATTTCTCCACCAAAGTGTAACCATGTGTGGTTGAACATGATAAAAAATTATGTGGAAATACAGCCCTGGGTAAGGTACAGAGAACCTTACTAAATTAGTAGTGCTTTCAAGTTAAACATTTGATGCTAAATGTACCTGACAGCCACGAGGCATTTGGTGTTGGATAGTTGTTTACCAGGACAAAAATGTCAGGTGGCAGCAGGTCAGTGTCAGGAGGAGTTAGAACTGTCATGCTGTTGACCTTTTATGAACCTGGACACCATAATTTCTCCTTTCTTTGACTTTTTGCCGCAAAATTGATAACCAGACTGTATCAGTTGCAGCTAGCAAGCACCAGGCTTCTGCTTGATCATTCAAAAGCTCATTTTGGTCTGTTCACAGATACATACACACACACTTTCTTCTTCTTCTGTTAGCATTCAGAGTTTAAGCTCTTATTCATCTACAACATCCACAGTTCCTCATTGTCCAGTGCTGGATTATCTGTTCAGGAATAAAGCCTGAATTGTGAAGATTTTCACTTAGCTGGAGCATGTGCAACATTTCCTTTCCCAGTGGTCTCACCGGTGTTCAGTGGGGAGATGGATTTCTGCTCAGGCTTCTCTCCCCAAAACCTCTGGTAGGCCTTCTGTACTCTACCGTGCCTGAAGAAAATATGTAGGAGCTAAGTGTCCCTAACACGATTACAGGTGAAATTAGGACAAACTTGATCATCTTGTGTTCTCATGGGCTGCTCTTCACCCAGAACACAAGAAAATGAGCAGCCAGAGAGAGGATGAGTGGGATTTTCCCTGAAATTAATGACAGAGATTTCCTTTTTTTTTTTTTTTTAACCAAAGGAATAGGTCCTGACCTGGTGGAAGTGCCATGACTCAAGAAAAATTGGCAAGACCCCAACATGCTTCACATTTCTGACCCAACTGAGCACTCCCAGCAGTGCCATCATCGCAGAGCCAGTCACCCAGTTAGGGAAGGGAAACCATACCATGTGGCTTACAGTTAGCATCATTTTTCAAACATTTTCAAGAGAAACAACAATGTGCTTGGAGAGTTTCCAGGGTGAAATACATCAACAAAATTATTCAGTAAGAATAATTCTTACAGTACTATTTACTGTCACACATTAGTAGAAAAGGACATGTGGGAGAGAGAGCAAGAGAGAAAGAAAAGAAGGCAAATCTCCTCCCACACACTCATAAGATGTATCATTTCTGGATTGCTTCAAACTGAAAGGAACCCAATAATTATGATTTCAGATTTCCAAGTGAACTAAACCCAGTCCCACACAAATAGCCTCACTGTAGTAATATGCTGCTAGCCACTCATTCTAACCCTGAACACACTATCCAGAACTGATCCAGCAGACTACTAGCGCTAATTCTGGTTGTGGGTAGCCTTCATGTGTTTACTTTTCATTAACCCTGTATCACTCAGGTCTTCATTAAATCTACTATTCTGTTGTGCTCATCCTGACACGTCTTGAATGGTCAAAACCCAGACTGCATGCTCACAAAATAGGAGAAGGTTCAGGGGCACCAGCTAAGAATCTGATTTGTGTTGGCTCATGAAAGGAGAACATCTCACTGATTTGTATTCATGTAAACCTGAGCCTGCTATGGTGTTGCCAGGAACAAAGCTGCTGGGTGGCCTTCCTGTGAGCAAGAGTTGGCTCCTGGGATAGATGGTCCAAGTGCCTGAAATGCAGGCAGACCTGAGCTCCGTTCCCAATCCAAAATGAAGCAAGATTTGACTTCCTTGACTAGTACTTTTCAAGAGTTGTAAAATCTTTCCCTAGGAAGCACCTTGTGTGTACAGAGCTCAGAAGTGCACAAAGCCAGAGCAAGGCTTAGGCTGACTCCCTGCAGCTGGCTCTGCAGAGGCTTCATCTCTCCACCCTGCCAAAGGATGGACACAGAGGGGCGTTCAATTCATAAGAAGATAAAGAGCTTTTAGTTCTGTGACCCTGTCTATGCAAAAGGCTGTTGAAGCAAAATTGCTCCTGTAAGAAATCTTGTTACAAACCAAAGTTCACACAGTAATGAGAAATCTACATGAAGGCGAGATCCTGAACACATGCTTAAGTCAATCCATGCCAGCAAATCTTTTGATGTCAGAGGACTTTCTCCCAGGAGTTACTCTACCTGTGTGTCCAGGCCAGTGAGAACTACATCTTTGTCTAGCAGCAGTACAGTGAATTCACAACTCCACAACAGGAAAAACTATGGTTTGTGTACATTATCTTTTATTTTTGAAGTAATATATCAACTCTTCCAGTGCCTTCCTGAAAAAAGAGATTGCAGACTGACAGAGCACAGCAACAAAAGGGAACACAGAGATTTTTATGTCTTTTGTCATCTTTTATTATTATTTTATGCACTGTAGTTATGGCAGTTTCAAATCACAGCCATTTCTTGCTGCTTTGTTTCTACTTATCAGACTCAAAGCTAAAACTAAAGAAAAGCTAACATGTTTGACACACTTCATCCTGTGCAAGAGAACAGCCTATAGCAGCTTGGAAGAAAACATTGAATTAAAAAATAAGGAAAGAAAGAAAATGAAAGGAAAGCTCTCGTTTTTATAGAGTTATTATTTGAAAGCCATGGTACATGACTCTGAAGCTGAGTGGTGTAGCTGTACATTGCACAGACTAGTGTATGCCTCTGACGTGCTAAACACTGATATCTCCTTATAATGATGTGTTAATGTAAAGGGAGTGATTTTGCAAAATTTTATGCCTTATTAAGGAAATGATTCAAGCCCAGGAAATGTGCGGGTTAAGTACTTGCTTTCATAAACATGGGTTATGGTGGAAAAAAAAGATTTTAGATATTATGTGGAAAAATGCACTAAAAAGCGCTGAATTAGCCCATTCCATTACATTGAATTGTTCAGCAATTATGGTCATCCCCCAGCCTAGAAAATTAAAGTATATGATGAAAACCCAATCTAAAGATATCCACTGCTCTGCTACTGAAGGCATAGCATGTCATGCTTTAAAGTCACTTCAGGCTTCAACGGACAAACAAAAATTATCTGAGGAATAAGTTTAAACCAGCTACAGTCCCAGCCTGGAGACGCCCTCCTCTCTTTCCCTTCATTTCTCATATCACTCACACAAATAGAAATTGCAGCAGATTTTATGGGGGTCAAACATGTTCTTCATAAGTGGAAGATCTCATACAAAATGCTCAATTGCAGAATAAGAGCAGTCTTTTGTGCTCTTCATTCCAGAAGGCAGGATAAAGCCACCAGGCAGTGTGATGGGGATGGCCTGTCTTGCTGGGGAAGGAAAATGTGCTGGGTGGGGTGGAAGAAACAGTTTTCAAATATTCGTTTGAACTTGAAAGCTACTTTGTGCTTTGCTGCTTTCCCTAAGCCATCATGTTCCCTCACCACAACCACGTCAGTGCTGGGGGTATGTAAATGAACAGTCACGGAAAGCAAGCTCTTCCTGCACATGCTTGAGCAGTTTCTGCAAGTCCCTTCCAGACCAAGTCTCTACCTGCAGTGTGACTTTTTAACCATGCTGATTTTCCCAGTTCTATTTATGATCTGGTATTTGCTAGGGACATTCACACCTAGTGGGTATTAACTTAGCAGACCTTTCTTTTTCAGCTCCAAAAGCCACTCACTAACCCTTCTTTCTTGCTTTCTCTCAATTGCCTCTCCCCAACATTTAGATGCAGTAACTTTAGCCAGATTTTTTTTCCTAAATTTAAAAATAATAATGTGGCTCCTCGCTATAAAATGTCTGTCTCCTTCACTCCCAGCCTCCTGGGGTTGCCGTGGGCATGGCCTGTAAATTAAGTGGAGGCACTCAGCCCTCAGCTCAGCTCTACTCAAACATTAGCTGCAATGTTTACCCTTGTGTAATCTTCAGTTTTGCATTAATTCAATACTGCTCAGCACTTTTTAACATATTCAGCAAATCCGTGGCACATAGTGTATTGTGCCTTTATCTCCCCCATCAAACCAGGTTTTGATTTTTAACCAAACTCATCAAAGTAAACTCCTTGCAATACTTTCCCTCTACTTTGATCTTTACATTAAAAAAAAAAAAATGTTGTTTTATGTGGTAATTCAGCTATACTCTGAGGGCTTTTTTCCCCTTAACTTCAAAGAGAGCAAATAGGAAATTGTTTTCATTTTTCTTTCATATTTCATAAACAACATGTTCTAGTTGGTTTTGAGCAGCAGAAGGTAGTAAGTGTCTCCCAATTAATAATTACCAGGTAATATCATGTCCTCTTGGAAACACAAATCTCAAGAAATTCAGTTCATAACACCAGAAAATAAAATTCACTTGGAAGGTCTGGCTAAAGGACAGTCAGAAACAGAATGGGCACACATCATCATTTTTAATCAGTCTTCTATTTCCGAACCTTCTTCTGAGCAAAATAAAATAAACTGAAATCTTGGAGTTTTTGGCCCCCTGGCTTCAAAACTGCAAACTTCTACTGCTCCAGAAAAATCAGCAACTAATGCCACACAACTTGAAGATCTCACCCCAGCCCTGTTGCAGGTAATCCCATAGGAAAAAGGGAAGAGATTTTGTTAAAACAAAGACTGAAATAAAGTTAACACCAGACCTGGGACTTTTTGGCTGATCCAGGCAATAAAGATCCATCGTCACACCCGTCGAGGATGCTTGTATGACTCCCACCATGAGCAGCAGAGTGGGCAATCAGGTTCTTGCATCAGCATTTGAATTGCATGATCTTTTCTGGACTGGTGAGACACATCAGCACATGCATCATCCCACTTACACCTATATTAGTAATTCTGCAAGGATCAATAGCTGTGTGTTAAAAAACTTTCTAGCTCTTTGTGCTTTCATCATGTAGGGGGTCAGGCAAGGCGTGGAGAAGAGCAGGAGGAGCTGGAGGCAGCAGGGACTGGTTTCCCTCACACCACAATGCCCTGGTGAGAAGTTCTGGCAGCAGCAAGGGCACTTAGACTGTGGCTAGAGGCACAAAGTCCAAGAGAAAGGGCTGCCTGAGTTCCACCACTTCCTCTTGCAGCTGATTTTTTGTCAATGTCTCCTGCTGTGCTACTCCCACCCCAAGGACTTGACATGTCTGAGCGTGGCCCTTGGGGAGGGGGGGCTGCACTCAGTCTCTGGTGTGCTATATTTAGCACAAATAGCAAAAATCCCAGGGCAAACAAGGGAAAACACAGAGCTTGCTGTTCCTTGTGCATGAGACAATTCCCTTTAGCTTATAGATACACATGTCTTCCTTTGCTCTCCCATTTAGGGAAGTATACAATTATGTGTGCAGCCGGGAGCTGGGACCACCGAGCCGGTTCTCTGGACAGTACCCACCGGCTGAGTGCTCCCCAGGGACCCCCTTGATCTGCTCACGCCTGTCTGAGGCCCTGTTCAAGTCAAAGAGATTAAGGAAAATTCAGTGAGAATTTAGGCACAGCTGGCTCCAACAAGCCATTTGCACCAATTCACAAAGGGAAAGCCTTGGAAGTGTTTCCAAAAATACAGGCCAGTCGTGTGAGTTAAGCCTGCAAGGGAGCCTAACACACAGACTTTCCCCATAATCAGGGTTTACCTCAACTCTGTTTATTCTGTAAACTCTGGTTTCTCAACAGAAACAGCTCATCACGCTACACCCTGGTTTGACAGACATGTAGAAAGCCTTTGCAAGGAGCTAGAAGTAGAACAACCCAGCTGTTTCTTTAATGAAAATTGTTTTTAGCAAACTATTTCATCATTGTCCCCAAGCATTTTGGGGTAGAAAAAGATATATGTTAATAATAATTACATTGGGAAGCTGCCAAATGGATGGCACTGAAAAGCTAGGGAGTATCTCAGGCCATAGACAATTACCAATGAGAACAGTAGCAGCTTATGTCCCCATAGCCTCTTGTGAGGGAGCAGAGGAAGGAAGTCCAGGCTTTACCCTGGAAGCAAGTGAACTATTCAGAGCAAGACATTTGACAGTGTCCTTTCACTTTTGTTTGGGTTTTTTTTTTTTTTTTTTTTACTTTTTGTGTGAGGAGCAAATTTTTGCAGGGCGCTTATGATTTCAGAGATTAATTTCTCTGAATTGTTGAATAACTCTTGGCCTACAGCCCATCCACTAGCTGTTCACACTGAGGTTGCCAGGTTGAGCAGCATGACAGAGATTAGTTCTAGGTGCAGGTTGGGGATGGAGGCCTCCACAGGCAAGGGAAAGAGCTTACACTGGGCTGGCTCAGCCCAAAGGCCAGAGTGATGTGTCCCTTAGCTGATGAGAGAAGGCAAGAGCACAGTGTCCGTGCAATGCAAGCTGAGTCTGTGGTTGCCATGCTCATTGACGTGTGTCAGTCCATCCATGCAGTGATGTCACATTGACCGTGCTGTGTCCTCAGAGATACCAATGGAGGTATAGACTGTATGTGCAGACGTAGCCACCAGGCTCATTATTTTTCTGTCCCTATCACTTTTGTAATCAAATGTCAGGACTGAATACCTGTATTCATTTTGTCAGCATTTACTTGGCTATAGAGCTGAGTTTCCATTGCAGAGGGGCATGAACAGCATCAGCACAAATTCAGTTCTCAAAATAAATCAGTCAAATATTTATGAGAAAATTAATGCACACTATTTTGTCTTGTTTGATGTTACTACAGGGTCGACCCACCAAAACAGTATGGAGGAGAGACAGTGACTTTTCTGCAGCAAGAAGGCTAATAAATCAAGGGCAAAACACCCTGGATCAAACTCAAACCACTGTAGGCTCTTCCCTGTATTACTGCCAAACCCTGAGCAACCCAGTCCTTCTCTGTCTCACCCCCAAAAAATATGTTTAGATTCCAAACACAAAGCTTAATTGTTTATTAAGGAAGTGGTTATGATGGGGAAATAATGCCGTTGTGGAGTAAAGAGCAAGAGGGTTTTATAAGATGAAGTAGAATTTATCATCATCTCCTCCAGATCAACTCCCTTGCCCCTTTGTTCTTTCATTGCTTTTGCTTTAATTCTTATTGAAATAGAAGTCCCTTCTCTGACTGTGGACAGGATGGTATGCAAAACCCACACAGGATGACTGCATTGTATTGATATCATGAAAAAAGATCAGCTTTCCTTGTATTCATAGCCCTGGAGACTTCTGATTAAACATGTGGCCTTGTTTAACCCCTGCTTTATTCTCCCAGTGCAGCTGGTGTAATTACAAACCAAACATATTTACACCATGTTGTAGGGAATTGATGTATCTACTGTTAAACAGAATAAAGTCATGCATGGAAGCTGAAGTGATTTTTTCCCTTTGAGGGTATAGGGCTGTGAGCTGGTACCTAACTATCCATTCCATGTAATGACATCCATGAAAGCAACACAAAAGTCTGTAGTCACATATTTTGGCTGTTCAGATCCTGGCAGCATGTTTATATGACTGAAGTAGTCTCTCCATCGTGTCCTGTGGAGCTGTGCCTGGGACAGACTCACACTAATAGACTACTGATGGCAGAATCAGAAAGTTTTCCAATAATGGAGCAAGGCACAAAAAATCCTGGCTTGTTCCTAAATTTGCAGAGCTCACATCATGTATATCTTTATTCAGTGATGCAGGATGACTCACAAAAATGTTAGCTCAAGATATATTTTAGACTCCTGAGCTAGCACTGTCCTGAGAAGAAAATTCTAATTTTGCTTCCTGTGGGCATACTTTTGAAAGCAGATTATAAATCTGAGTAGTGAAAATTGCTCTCTCTTTTTTTCACAAAGTCAGTTTTAGAAGATCAGGATTTTTCACTGTAAAAACAGCAAATTGCCCACACAAACAATTTACATGCACACCCAAAACCACACACCCCAAATCCCATGCTCCTGTTCTCCACCCTTGCACAGTGTTGCTCTCTTTTCTTCTTTGGGTGTTCAAAGCTTGGCTTTATGAGATTGTCCATAACTTTGCAACAACAAATCTAGATCTTTCCATAGAGGGAGAAAACATTCACTCTCTAAAACCAGCAGAGCCTGTTCCATTTCTGCCTGGATGCAGTCAGGACCACGTATTCATTCTGGGTGTTTCGACTGGAAGCTGCAATGAGGCCATTTTGAATCTCTAGTTTTGAATGTCAGTCATGAAACAAGGCCGGAGAAATCTGGTCCTGTTGTGGAACACAAGGCAGCACCGAACAAGTTAGAGCTTCCAATGGGAGCAGCGCAGCAGCCTTCCCACACTGCTCTATTCAGGCTGTCTAGCAGGCTCTACATCTGCCAGTGCAATTGCTCTTCTCCTGGGAACCCTTTCCCTCCTGTAAGATCCAGTTCAAGGTGCCTCTCAGATTACCTTGATCCCACCTTCATTCCCAGGTCCCCATCTCCTGTTTACTCCGCATGTCTTGTTTGTCTCTTTTGGAACAGCTCAAGTACTTCTCTCAAAAAATTAAATCCATGTATGATTTTGGGAATAGCTGGCTTCAAGGACTGCTCCCTATGGAGAGCACAAGCAAGATTATATCTGCTTAGTTTCCTGCAGTACTGCTGTGTTATCTTCCAGTAGTCTTTCAGAATCAGTATCACAGAAGGGTTGAGGTTGGAAGGGACTTTGGGAGATCATCTGTTCTGTAGGGCTCTGGTCTCTTAACCATTTTTGTGGCCCTTCATCGGACTCTCTCCACTATATTCTTGTCTATTTTACCGAGGAACCCAGAAATGGATCCAGTTCTCTTGATGAGAAAGCCATATTTTCAGTGAAAAGAAACAAGAAAAGACGTGTCAGACTGTGAATTCAATTCAGCTCTATTGATTGGATGAATATGGCTGGCACACACAAATCAGAAATGTCTCCTTGGCAGGCATGAAAGTACATCCTCCTCTTTTAACCAACAACACATCAAAGGTAATGGTAAAATGGCTTTGCTTTCTGACAAGAGGAGGTTACCAGGTCATGGACTCCATTTCCAGACATCTTCTGTATATTCCTCAGCATGTGTCTGTAGTTTTTAAAGTTTACCAGGAGCAGCAGATTCAACCAGATCTCAGGGGCAGTCAGTCCCCAGCAAGCAAATGCATTTATGCATTTGAGCATTTTATCTCTCTTTTTTGCATCTCTTATGTATGAAGACTTATTCTCTGGTCACCCCATATCAGTGAAAATGGCACCATAAAGCCTCCTAAGATCCAGTATAATAAACACTGTCCATGACTGAGGTTAGATGTCAGTACTGCTCAACTGCTAGAATGGACTAGAATGAGATTTTTCAGGTCAGTCAAACCCTATACAAGTTTCAGGGACCTTGAAGAGGCCACTATGGACACAAAGCATGAAAAATTTGGGCATGGCATTTGTCCCATGCCAATTAGACTTTCTCACTCAATTACCAGGCATGTTTCAAGGGTTAACATGAGCAAGGGGCTGTTCAGGTGGGAAATGTGGACAGGTGCCTCTTTTGGGCAGATGAAACTGTCCAATATGTAAGTGGGTCATTCTACAGCAATAAATAGTCTAAAAGACATTTAATTTACCACAAGAGAGACACTGCAAAATGAGCCACAACAGTGCTTTCAGTGGCCCAAATCCCTAGGGATGCTAGTCCACGTTGCAAAACCCCTGTGAGAGGCAACACATGCATCTGATTTCCCAGCAGACCTGTGGCACCAGCCCAGAGGAATGCATCTGGTCCAAGGACTGGCAGATAAGGCTCAGGATGAAGTACACCAGAGCTAGTAAGTACTGCTTCTCCATTACCACAGGTATGAAACCAGTATTTCACCTCCAGCCCCCTCCCCCTCCTCGTTCACTTAACACTTTTGAAAGAGAGGGTGGATATTACAGGGGGTTTAGCCATGCTATGTCAGCCTAGACCCACCCAGCCACCACCCCTGGGCACGTTCCCAGGCAGGAGGAAGAATACCAAATTTACTCAGCTTTTTAGAAAGATGTTTCAGCCTACCTGGGACCCCAAAACACCTTTTGAGATCTTTCTCCACTGAGTCCTGAGGAATCTAGAGTGGCTACCACCATATATCAAGTATGAAGGCAGAGGATAGAGACAAACCTTAGAGATAAATCCAAGGCAACATTTCTGAGTGATATCATCTAGGAAAGGGCTCTCCTTCTTTCCCGCAAATCCAGAACATTCCCCACAGCTTGCAGACCAGTTGTACAAGCAGTGCATGGCATCCTTTCCATCTTACATCCCACGGATGGTCTGTCCAGAACAACCAACCCCTTCTGATACCTGGATCTAGCAGGGGTCAAAAGGCTGTGTCTCACTTTTTGTGTTTGAAACTCAGCACGTGCTTTTTGGGAGATGTCCAGGCAATGCATGATTCGGGTGCTTCTTGCAGTGGGGTTTTAAAAATCTGCCAACACTGGCCCTATTCTGCTTCCATTTAGTAGCACAAAGGTTTTCAAATCCATCATCTTTTTTCAGTAATTAGTGCATAATGGTATATAAGCAGTATATCATAATTAGCTTCTCCCTTGAGACACTTCTCTGCCACACATAGATTCAGAACATCTTTATGTTCTTCTAAAAGACATTAATCTTTATGGTCAGGCATTCTGGCTTCTTTTTCTTCCCCATCCCCACACCAACAGATACTGTCTTCTCATCATGAGTCAGTTAGGCAAACCTACAGAGTGTTTCCAGAATACAAACCTGAAATCCAGTAGCATTTCAAAACAGACCTGATGTTATAGTTGGTGCAAATGTTTTCGCCTATTTAAGCCACCTTCTGTAGTACTCAGCTATGCAGTACTTTCTGCATAGCTCACGCCTGAGTAGCTTAGTCTGATCTCTTCTGATGTGTGATACTTTTTTTCTTTTTAAAAGTGTTTGCTTGGGAGATGGAAAGAATGCTCTGGTTTTTGAAGAGGCTTTATGGTTTGCTCAAACCAAACTGCAGATGTTTTGTGCAGCTGTCACACCCATCAGTACGGGAGTCTAGTGTTATTCTGGGAACAGGAGGGTTAATTTGCCTGAGTCCAGCCACTAGGGCTAAGGGAAGAAGGGGAACTCTGATTTCAGGGGACTATTCCTATTTACAAGGTACATGAAAAGAAAAGCTGTCCTAAAACACACCATCCTTTTCTGCTGGGCTTGGGGAGGTTCCACGGGGTCAGATTAAATAGGACTGGACCTTGACTATGCCTCTCATCACTGGTTGTTCATTATGTGTGTAATGTTCTTTGCTCTTGAAATTTATTTCAAGGTCAGAGAAACTTACCATCTGTGTATATTAGGTTGAGGGATGTTTTGTTAGGAAAATTTATAAGATGGCTTGTTTTAACAGTTGTTACAGTAGATTGATTGGGTAATATTTACTCGTGCTATAATTATCTTCTTTCATAGCAGTGAATGTAAGGAGGCAGCTAGGCATGCTGAAACCAGAATAACAGAAACCAGGAGATTTGCAGCAGGAGGCAAGGTGTTGTACTGTATATACTGTTGTGTCTTGTTATTTATATCAAGCTAAACTTGTTTTTCCAGCTATTTGTGCAAATGACCAGCTACCTAATAAATTACATCATTTCCAGCACTGAATGGCACCATGACACGTTAACTAGGAATTCAAGCACCAGAAAATAATCTTGACTGACTTGAAAGTGCATCTATAAAAGCCCAATGAAAGCTAATTTTCTGAGGCAGGATGGGGAGGGGAATAGGTAGGAAACAGGCAGGAGGAGGAAAGGAGGGAGCAGGGCTGGGAGACAGACAAAAAGAAAGCCTCAGACTCTATCAGATTCACATACACAAGTTTTAAAATTCTACGTTTATGAATATGTTCTCTGTAAATATTAATTTGTGGGTTGATCAGTCTCTCCTCCTCTGGCTGAGCCAACTCTGAGCCCTTCTCATGTTTTCAGTTGTAGACAAATACCTAACTGGAGGTGAACTGCATAGAGCTCATACAAAATTAAATATATAACTGTATGTGGCAAATAGAACTGTCTAATAACCAAACAGAACTGTAAAAGTAGAGATGCATTCCCCACTTTTATTTTAAAATTTTTTCTACAGGAGCAGACCAATGTGGAAAGAAACAAGAATTCAAGGATTATATTTTCTTTTTTTTTTTCTCAACTAGCCAGTTACAAACGACTTAAACCTTTCATGCAAGCAAACAATCTCACAAATACACCATGGTCTGAGACAGTGAGACTAGGAATGACTGATGCCTGCCACCAGCAAGGCTGAGCACATCACCAGGCACATTGACTCCCCAGGGCATCTAGCCCAGGTGGGGCTGGAGCATGCTGGGCCTTCCTGCAGCCCACTCACCCTGGGTTTCTTCTTCTAGGGGTCACCCTGACATGCACTGGGCAGTGAGAAGGATTCCTGAGCCCTTGTCCTTGAGCAGGACAAGCACAACAATGGGAGCCCCTTCTCATGTGTTGATGTCACTGTAGGTGGTCCCAAGGCAACAGCCTGGCAATGAAGGGGCAAAAACGAGCTCTGGGTGAATGAAAACTCTATCCTCTCACCCCACAGCAGTGCCAGGGCCATTTCCCAAAGCCTGTCACCAGAGTTTGCTCCCCAGACAAAGGCTCACTTCAAACAAAAGCTGGTGTAAGCTTTGGTTAATTTTTGCCTAGAAAGTGAGAATCTGGAGTTGTGCTGCCTGCTTGCCTGCCTGTCTTTTAGCCTTCCCTTCCTCTCAGTACACACACCCTAATAAATTTTGATTCCAGTTTCAAATAACATGAAGTGAGGGAATAGAAGATAGACCTGAATTGTAAACTCAGTGAGGGAATGTAGCTCCAAACTCAGCTGTTATCCTTGGCAGTGACTGCCCAGGCAGCCAGCACAGCCTTTCTGGCTGGCAAGTGTGCACACAGACAGGCAAGAACTGTGAGATCAGCTCTCTGCTGGAGGGGAGCTGGGGTAAGCCAAGGCTGTCACAACAGGATCAAGGCATTTGTAGTCAAAGGATGTGAGTTTATGAGACTAACCACTACTAGTTGAAAAACCTAAAGAGTATAAAATGGCACAACAGAAATTATTCGTGGTAGTTCAGTCTCCTTTTTGCTTTTTTCCACAATCACTTACAAGAACAGAGATGGTAGCACGATATCTCCTGGGGATCCCTGGACACCTGTCGTGGCTAGAAACAGGGTCTGCACCTCCTTCACAGATTGTGCAAATGAGCACCTTGCCTTTGATCTTCCCCAATTTCTCATCCAGGCATACAAGCAGAGAACAACTGGATCTTCACAACATGCTGAAATACAGGATGTCTGGGAGAGCCTGAAGGCTCAGGGGATCCAAGCTCACAGCAGTTTGTTTCCCAAGAACCACAGTATCTGTGCATTGCTCATTGTCGTTCCTCTGAAATCTGCATGTTCACATGTTCTACTCATACTAGCATGAGTAGATTTAAAAGCTTCCTCTGTCTTTCTGTCTCTCACACAGCAGGGTGCTCAGAGAAACCACTGCCACACACGCGTTCATGTCAGCCCTGCCACTTACCACACGTACTGCCATCTCTGCAGGCAAGGACGGTGACCATGCTGCACCAGGTCCTGCTCTCAGCTCCTTTTCTCCAAGGTCAGTAGGTTTCCTCCAGTGTAAGTGAGAGCACAAAAGCTGGTCCTTTGTCAACGGGTTTCGGGGCCCTTTAATGAGATTAAGCCAGTTCCACCCAGTGCTGCTTGCTACAAAGGCTTTTTCTCCTGTCTCAATGACGTGTTACATCTGAACGTGTGTGGTCATATCTGCAGTCGATTTGTGCAGCTCTTTGTTCTTTGCACATGTTTTTATTGCCTGGGGGGCATGCAGCAACCAGCCAGCAAGCTTTTGTGGTGCCCAGTTTATTTGACTGTTTACACAGTTAATGCATTGCAGCCAAAATAAGAATCTGCAATATCAATTCATTGAAAGTAAAGCTGAATGACAATCGCAGAGCACTTTCAGATTGGCAGGACGTAAAGGATGCAACACTGCCAACAGTATAGCTGAGGTGCCTCTCATTTAACGTCAGCAGCCTATTTGCTTACCAGTGAGATGTTTAGCCCCCTCTTTGACAAAAACATGAGAAGCAGCACCTCCAAAGGGCAGTTCATCCCCTCTCCCTTAGACATCTGCTGAGGTTGAGATGAAGCACCATGCAGAGGTCCCTTGGTCACTCTCCTTCCCCATCAAGGATGAAGGGAGCCTCACACAAATGGTTTTTCACTGGCCAGTGACAGAGTATGTGCATCATCGCAGGAATCATATTGCACAGGACTGTTCAGGACTCAGAAACCTCAGAGTTCTTCTCAGACAAACCCCCAAAGCACTGTTGGAGGGTATGCATATTTGATCAATTATGACCTGAGGTGTCTGTGGGTATTTTGTTAGATGAAATGTAGAAGTGAAATGCTCTCCTATCTGCCAGCCATGGATATATGCTCTTGCTTGTTCACAGACCATTTATTACAAGACCACGAATCACCAAGTACCCTGATGAAGGTGTTGGCCACTCAGCAGTGCATGAAATGCCTCCCAGCACTTGCACACAACATTCTTCCAGTCTAACCAGCTTTTACGAACATATCTTGGTAGTAGTATACAACAACCCAGTCTGAGCATCCACATCTCGGGCAATATTCAGGGAGGCATCATCAAGAAAACAAGGAGTCTGGAGCATTTGGAACTTCATACCAGAGAAATAAACAAAGATTCAAAACAATCATAGAAATACATTACTAATAGAAATAGATTTATTTTTTAAAATCTTGTTAATATCATCAGCCATAAAATTCAAGGGGAACATTCATGTCTTACCCCTGTTGTGAAGAGAACTCAAAATTTCTCTGCCTGAAAATGGCAATTAATTTGTGTGCTGGCAGTTGGAAAAGTTCATCCCTCTGTTTTAATTTTGAAGTTCTTTGTGTTCTGACCACGCTTTTTTTCTGCTTTTCTCTTCTTTTTAATTTATCTCAATTTTTTCTAATTTAATAAATGGGAAGATATTAATAAAAAATTATGGGATTAATTTACTTCTTTCCCACCTCTTTTTAAATCATATCTTCATTTTCTCTGGGTGGGAAAGAAAAAATATTGATTAAGGATCATGAAATACTATCTGTAATTCTAAATATCAAGAATGTGAAATTCTTTGGGGGTTTTTGTAGCAGATAATAATGCTTTGCCTGTGCCTGCCCCATTCTGGGAGAGCTGCCCAGTGTGCTCCACATTTCAGTGGTGTTCTGTCCAGCCAGAGGTCTTCTCTGCAGTTCTGAACAGAGGGCTCTGGTTGTGTGAAAGCAGTTCAGCATCCTTCACACCACCAGAAAGCCTGTGGGTGAATGAGCAGGGAGTGTTGGGGGCAACCTTGTATGGGGCAGGGCTGCCTCTGCCTCCTGTCTGTTGGGAATCCCCAACTTTTGGCTGCCTTGGCCATGCCCTGCTGCTGTGGCTGGAGCCCAAGAGCCAACATGTCCATCCAAATCCCCCTCACGGTTGCTCTCCCATAACAGCAGCCACTCTGGAAAGCATCCTCAGACCCTACAGGTCAAGACATTAAAATCAAATTGGAAAGTTTCTGGCACTGCCTTTCTACACACTAAGTCCTCGATACTAGATTAGCACACCAAAGCCTGTGAGCAAACGTAATGACTCCTTCCCCATGCTCCCTCCCCTCAGCAAACCTATGGCTTGAAAACCTATAAATGTGCTATTTCAGCTGTTTTAAGCAGCTTATCATGATTTTCTGACAGTCTGGCCTCAAGACTCTGGATCCCCTTCATAATAACTTTTA
>VZRZ01004218.1:897859-967746 GCA_013398175.1 Climacteris rufus
GTAATTGAATCCATTTTGTCTGTGTGGTGGGAATATTATTAAACTGTAATTCATTTCACTGTCTTGATGTACTTGGACTTTTAGGTCCAAGTCTGGAATGTCAAAAGCTTTGGAAAAAGAAAGGAAAGGGGAAGGGAAAGGAAAGGGGAAAGGAAAGGGGAAGGGAAAGGGGAGGGGAGGGGAAAAGGGGAGGGGAAAAGGGGAGGNAAGGAAAGGAAAGGAAAGGAAAGGAAAGGAAAGGAAAGGAAAGGAAAGGAAAGGAAAGGAAAGGAAAGGAAAGGAAAGGAAAGGAAAGGAAAGGAAAGGAAAGGAAAGGAAAGGAAAGGAAAGGAAAGGAAAGGAAAGGAAAGGAAAGGAAAGGAAAGGAAAGGAAAGGAAAGGAAAGGAAAGGAAAGGAAAGGAAAGGAAAGGAAAGGAAAGGAAAGGAAAGGAAAGGAAAGGAAAGGAAAGGAAAGGAAAGGAAAGGAAAGGAAAGGAAAGGAAAGGAAAGGAAAGGAAAGGAAAGGAAAGGAAAGGAAAGGAAAGGAAAGGAAAGGAAAGGAAAGGAAAGGAAAGGAAAGGAAAGGAAAGGAAAGGAAAGGAAAGGAAAGGAAAGGAAAGGAAAGGAAAGGAAAGGAAAGGAAAGGAAAGGAAAGGAAAGGAAAGGAAAGGAAAGGAAAGGAAAGGAAAGGAAAGGAAAGGAAAGGATCCAACACCTTCCATTACCAGCTTGCATTTTTTTCCATAAAGAAGAATTATCAGTTCTTTTATCACCCTTGTTCTTATATTTCTTATTTTTTACCATATGTGCACAAAGCTCATAGGGCTCCTACTCATTTGTCAGAGCTTCATCCTTTCCTGATATGGGGAGATTCTTCATTATCCCAATTTGCTGAGTCTTAACTTTTTTGCCAGAGAATTTTTGGAAATGCAATCATGTCAGGGATGGTACTTTTTTACATCTGTTGCCCCCTCCATATTAAGTTCTTGGCTTACGGCCAGCCATCTTACAAGTAGCCATATTATTATTGAAACCACATGCTCATTAGCGAGGCTGGCACTGGCTCAACAACCACTGTCCGAGGCTAACATTATATTCCATTATATCCCAGACAACAGGACAGTGTAGCATACAGTTTGTTCAGATGAACAAACAGACTCAGTTGAAAAATCTGAATCTTAAACTGTCAGAAATGCAATCCATTTTCTGCCTCTTTGTATGTGGGCTCTGGTAGTTCAGGGAGAGATGTGTTTTGAAAGAAAATTCTGTACCGCTAGCTTATCTTCTTCATTTTTAATTACAAGGTTTGCAGGGATAGCAGAAGTTTTTGGGCCCTTCTCTATTGAGTTTAATCACTTTATCTCTTGGGAGGCAAGCAAGAATATTTCCCTTAATATACAGGAATGACTCATGATCATTGCTCTCAATTAGGAATGTCCTCTGGGATTTCTGGGAACGGTGTTGACTTGGTCGTTGGAGGGGAAAGAGAATAAAAGGGAGAAACACAGACAGAATAAGACCAGTTCAGATCAACTTTTCCAAGAAATGCATTTCAAAGTGGGTAAGCCACCACTTTCTTTCATACATCCAAGCCATTTGCCTTCCCCAACATAATTACTGCTCTATAGATACAGTTTTCTTAGTGCAAATCAAGAATTTAAGTGAACTACATGTTGCACTGAACCTCTTGCTTTTTAATCTATGATAACTGTATAAAACAACACTAAATAACATCAGAAATCTCACAGGATGGAAAATGGACTGGGATGTTTTCAGTGTTTCTTTTCCTGCTGGAAATAGCTACAGATGAAGGTCAGTTCCTGTTTCTCCTGCTGTAGCAGGTATTACACCAATGGCTGTATGCTTAGAGTCTCAGGTGCAATATAATATTTCTCAAAGACTTCTGGACTGACTGAAGTTCAGTGATTTCTCACAGTGGTAACCTTATTCTATTAAGCTACTTTCATGCTGGTGATCAGGACTTGCAGGAATACACAGGGTTGAGTCCAACAGCTTTTAAGGTCCATACAAAAAAAGCAAGACCGTCTCACTCCCATCTGAACATGAGAGGAAAACACTTTATTTGGTTTTAAGTGTACCCATTTTTGCATGAAAGTACTGTGTCCTGTTCCCAGAAGCAGGGATAAAGTTACACTTATCATAACTCTGAAGAGAAATAAAGGCTTATGCAGCAAAAGGCCATTATAAATTCCCGCAGTTTAGAGTTTTATAGAGGCAAGGCAAATTTGCAAATATAGACTACAAGGAGATAGCAAATAAGCTCCTTTTCTTTGGGGAAGGGAAGGGTTAACCCTGACAAATGACATACTAAATTTAGAGTCATTTTTGCATGTGGTTGCATGTCTAGTTGGAACGAGTCTGCCAAAACTCATTTTACTTATGACCCTTTACAGCTAGCAGAGAAAGAGGTCCATTGTTTCCTTTGTATTAGGGAGATTAAAAACACAGTCCCCCCAACTGAAAAGACAAGCACTGAAAGCACTGTCTGAGGCAAAAAGAAGCATTTTTAATTCTCAATAAACCACATGCGAACGCACATCTATGTGTGTGCATCTAACACATGCAAGCATGCGTATTTCCTAGAGGCCAGGATCTCATTCTATAAGCAGTTATGTGCCATGTGGGTAAAAACAAAATGAGACAAAGAGGGATGCATCCCTTGCTGGCCACCCTTGAGTCTTCCCCTCATAGCCCTCGGGAGGTGCCTTGCACAGAGAGTCTGTTACCGCATCTCAACCAGATGTGACCGGGGACGGATGTGGATGTGCCACCACCCTTCTGGCACAAGTAGCAGGCAGCAAAGCAAATGTGTTGGGGAAAGCTGCTCTCTGGAGCAGCAGCACACTGTGTGAACTGAAAAAGTTCTGTGGGTGCAGCCGGACTCAGCTAAGAGGCTTACACCCACTTCATTTTTTGGCTAGTGCCTCCTGAGGATGGGATGGGTTGGATGTAGAAGTCTATGTCTGACCTGATTAGCAGAGGGCTCATTTGGCATTGGAGAGAGGGGAGAAACAGACACTTTTGGACACATTTCATGTTACTCTAACACAGAATGCCTTAACTAGGTCTCCATGGGCTCTTGGGAGAGCTAGATGACTAACACAGGTGTGGATACCTCTACTCTTGACATCTGCAGATAGCCAGGATGAATATTGCTCTGGATATTTCACTGCTCTTCATACTTCTTTGAAACAGGTAGTCTTTGCTGCCTGCATGCTCAGGCCTGATGAGGAGCTGGCCTTGACCCTCCCAAATCTTGCTCTAGCCAGAAAACTCCTGGAGGAGCTCCCCCAGGGTACAACCAGCTAGAAAAGAAGTCAGTCTCTCATGAAAAATAGCAGAACAGCTGCACAGCTTTTCTGTGGGGAGCACAGTGGCTGAGCAGCAGGACTGTAATAACTGTTTCTACCTACACAGCTCTTCACTTCTCTGTCAGTGGTAGAAAACTCACTTCTTTTTCCTCTCAGGTTCAGAATATTTGTCTTCTGGCTGCAAGAGATACACAGTTAGACAAAGCACTTGTTTTTTTGCTTTGAGCTGTTGAGAACATTCAGTGTCTTTGGATGTGTCTTTCCCAGAGATTTAATGCTCTTGTACTAGTAATGCTCTCACAGAAACAAGGTAGATAGAAACAATTTTGCATCATACCAGCTGAAATGGTTGGGAAAAAAAATAAGGAGCAGGAGCTGTTCATTACTTCAGAAAGGGAGGCAGCAAACTTCGAAACTAAATCTGGAATGCAAACAATTGCTCTGGATTTGGCTGTTTCAATCAGTGAGGTGGTTTGAGAAAAAAGATGGTTTCTACCAGTTGTGCAAAAAGTTATACTACTGAGAAGAGAGGTCCCTTTGAGACAGACACTCAAAGACAGAGAAGTAATTATCACCAATATAACACCAAAGGGTTAGTTGGAAGGAACTGGAAAATTACCATGTGTACAAACCAACTTCTCAAGCACTTTAGGCAGAATTTAGTCACCCATGTCCAAATATGTGATCCACAAAGGATTTGCTTAATCCTTTAGATGTCTGAGAGTCTGTAAGTGCTTAAGTTTGGACAGGAAAGCTTAGTTTGGCGTCAACATTTCTGCTACAAAGCATGCCCAATGGAACCATGATACTGACTGAGCCAAATACTTTTTCTCCATCTCTGCCAAAGGCTGTGAGATTCATGACTTGTGCCGCAGTTCAAGGAGGCTGGATCCAGTAAACATATTCAAAGCACACCTATGGTTTCCTGATAGTCATGAAAGCTTGAGATGTTTTCATTAGCAGGGGTGGTGATGAGAGTCTTAGTTACCTTGTGATTTCCTCAATGTAAAAGGAAGAGGTAAGTTCCCTAGTATTAGGGTACTCAGGCTCTGTATCGCCCACTTTCATGAAGGTGTCCCAGCCACCCATCTGTGACTGCATCAATTGCTTGTTTCCTGGGGAGGCGGGTGGAACAGCTCCCACATCTCCCGATGAAGATAAGCCCCCTGTGCCAACAGAAAAATGAGAGTTCATGAGGCCAGAGAAAGGACAGGACAGGCTCTGCAGTCTTCTGTTCCAGACACTTTCCCTAGAAATGGAGACTCCTGAACTCTAGCTCTTGAAAGATGTAAGATCAACTCAGCCAAACCAGCAGGACTGCTCAGTGTACACAGCTGCAGAGTTGCAGGACCCTAAGAGCTTTTTTGGCTCAAATTTCGGCACCTGGTGACTGTTTAAATCGTACATTAGGTATCCACATCCTTCTCTGGATTTTGGCCTAGGGGTCCTATAGTTATTTATCCATGTCAGGGGCAACTGTGGACCAAGAGGTCTTGGGAGCTATGGACATTCCCACTGACGAGGACCTACCACACACTTAGGTCCTGTCCCTAATGCCTCATTACTCTGTCTTTCCCTTATGCCAAACTCAACAGCCCAACCAAGTCTAGCAGTTGCCAGTGGTTTCAAAAGGTACTGATGGTTGCAATCCTCAAAGCAGTGGCACAGAGAAGAGGCCACCAGCACCTTTCCCTCATCTCCATCCTCCTGAGACACCTTCCTTTCACATCAGATGGTTGCCAGTGCATGACCAGGGACACCAAATAGTTTCCAAATACATCAGAACTAGGTTCAGTAAACAAGAGAAAGGTTTTAGCTGATCCTTACCACTGATACAGTAGTTTAGTGGGTTTTTTTCTATTTATTTATTAATATTTAAGATCCCATGGGTGTTTCCCCTACAGATAAATTTCACCCTGTTTCATGTCCTCTATCTTCTTGATCTCAGTGATATCCCGGAATAATTACTTTCATAAGTTGAATATCTGTTGTGCAATTGTTTATTGATTTTAATTTGCCATCTCAGTTTCACTGAGCGTTCCCCTGGGATTATTTTTGTGTAAAGAAAGATACTAAGGAAGACCATCTGATTTATCTTCCTGGGTCTGTTAACTAGCTTGGATAGGTCTACCATATACTTTTTCATTTCCTCTCCAAATGATCCCAACCTTTTTAGTCTCTATTCATATGGAAGTCATTCCATGCCTCCAATCTTTTTTTATTGTCCATCTCTCTATCTAATTTTACTGTTTTCTCTCCAGAGCAGGGAGACCAGTGTAGAGCCTGCCATTCGAGGCAGCTGGAGGAGTACCATTTGTGCCATGACACAGTGGGATACGGCAGTCTCAAACTGTGAATTCCATTTTGTGTTTGAGCCTCCATTTTGCACAACATGTTGAATGTGTTTAACCTCGAGCCAGGATGTGGAAACATGCTCCAGTACTGACAAGGCTGTCAAGGAAAGGTATTAGACACTACCCGAGAAAGCCATTTCATTGAAGTCTGGACTCAACCACTGCAATTGGCTTTGAACTGTTGGCCAAAACCCAAAGGAAAAATAGATTTTAAACAGAAGGTGCTGGCATGCCTGGTGGATCTGCAGCTTCACAGTCTCTGCACATTGCAAGAGGAAACATTTTGCTTAGCTGGAGATATTGTTCTGAGCAGAGCTAGCTGCCTATTGCCACATGATGAACTACTGGTTGGAAAAAACTTTTCTCTTCTGACTGACAGACAAATCTCACATTCCTCAAAAAAGTTAGGTTCTGTGCAGAGAATGGTGGTCCAAACATTTGTCATGAGGAGTTTTATAGTGACTTTAAAAAGCAAAAGACTAGGGAAATACCATATAGCAAGGAAGAATTGCCAGACTAACTAGAAATTGTAAGGGGACTGGAGTTCCTGTGATTTAAGCACAAATTTGGTATGGGTCTAGTGGACACTACTTGTATGGTGGAATCCCTTATATTTTACATTGTAGCTTTTACTACTACTAACTTTTTCTCTACTTTTTTTTTTTTTATTTGTTGTTGTTGTGAGATTCTTTTAATCACTGCTGCCCACAATCTGTCTTTGTAGTAACCAAGGTTCTTCCAGTCAGTCACAGCATTATACCCTCCTTTTCCAACATGGTCCATGTGGCAGGACATGGGCTCGTCCTGCTCCCATGATGTGTCTATCCAGCCACACACTGCCCTTTCACAGAAGGGACACTGTATAGAGAGTACTGTCCCACCAGGTGTGTCAGCATCCTGTGTCCAGAGGCTTGGCTGGTATCTGCAGCCTCCACTGCTTGCCATCTCATCTCCCCTGGGTATTGAAGGCACCTGTCCAGCTTCACACCTGCAGAGCACAGCACAGACAGCTGTGCTACTGTCATAGCAGAACATCCAGATAGGCACAGTTTGGAAACGGGAAAGGGCTGTGCCTGCAGGAAGTGGAGGCTGCCACCCACTGAAGGCTTGCTGAAGCTTTGGACAGAACCCTTTAAGTTCTGGGTGGTGTCACACTGTGCTGGGGAAGAAGACGGCATTTAAGCACTGTCATCTGGACACCTAAGAACCACCTCAGATGAATTGCCTCAGGAAAACATGTTCATGCCTCTTTAGATTATTCTGTACTTAATCCTGAGCCTTTTACTCATCTTGTTGCCCTCTCACATGATGAAGATCCTCTGAAGGTTCCATAATGTTCCAAACCTGCAAGACCCACCCTACCTCCGTCTTTGCCTTGTACTCCCACATCGCCTGTAAATTCAATAGTCAACCAAGTGCGTGACAAAGAACAACAAAACTGTTCAGCTAGAAACTTATGGAAGTGTAGGGGAATGGTACACCTCAAGGCTTCATGCAAGCTGAATTAAACACAGAAATGAAACAGTGTGATCTGGACATTAAGAAAGGAAAAGTCTTTGTGGATTGGATAGAGGAGCAGTAGTGAAAGCAAGAGGTGTTTTTCAAAAAGCAGGGGCAAATGGGAAGGGCAGAGGGAATGGTAACGGATGTCTTATGTAGTGGGAAGTTGTTCTTGGCTCTTGAGAGAAGGTTGTTACATGCTTTGCACACATAACAAATAAATATTTCTTTTCCCTTCGCCACAAGCTATTTTCTTTTTCTGTAGTGGGGATGAATAATTGTTTCTAAAACACCTGTACTAGTGAATGACTTTGACTGTCCAGGGGCTTTTCAAATCACTGAATTTACCAAATTAAACAAGTGAAGAACAACAATAAAAAGCAGAGGCAATGAATCACAGTGTGCACTTACTTGGACAATTCTCATTGGACTATAATTATTGACTATGCCATTGTACAGTTGATAGAAAAAGTAAAGCCTCCATTATGCAAGTCAAAAATACTGCAGTTTGTCTGTCCCTAGGTACTTGGTGACACACAGAGTGGAACTAGCTTTTCTGTTGTCCTGTCTTTTGACAGGTAGTGTAAAGGAGAAAGGATCCTCTGGCATGGTTTACCTTACACAGGAGGGCTGGGAAAGGAAAGTCCAGGGTAAAAGTTCCTATGTCTGAAGGAAATTCCAGGACAGAAAATGAGGTGATGCTCTTCTGGTCATCCATTTAATGGGTTCATCTTTATGAACAGACAAAAATCACTGGACTACAACCATGAAAACACTGGGGAGAGAAAGGGATGCTGAAATGGGTTGGTGATTAACAGTCACCTCAGGTGCCTCACTCCAGAATTCAGACTCCTGAAATGCCATCAAGATCTTGGATAGCTGTAGGGGCAGTTTAGAGCTATTTTTTTCCAGAAGTACTTGTTTTTCCAGGCATGTTGGATAAATCTGTCTTGTCACAAACATAGGTGGAAGAAACAGCAATTGTAACTGTACCAGTGCCTCCTTTGTGTCCAAGCTCAATGGGAAGAATATTTATCACATTTATAAGAAAGAGTGTTCAGGGTCCTTTCCTACATGAATTCAAGTCTCCTTGGAAGGAATTCAGACACTTGATCTGTGACCTGACCAGGAGGCAATGAGATTGATTCTCTTAATCCCTACAATCCAACTAATATATCCTGGCTACAGGATGTGGGAGGGAGATGTGGGGATAGCACGAGAAGCAAAATTGGTGGTTTTGCTTCTTGTGTATGTCACATTCTTTGGATAAGAGGTGGAATAGCAAACAACACTCTCTTTTTTTCAAAATTTTCACTTACTTCTTTTTCAAGAAAGGTTTTGAGGGCTAGTCTCAAACCAGTATTTCAAATTCCAGTCTATAACATAATCACAAGAGAGAAGGTAGGCATTTCTCCTTCATTTACAGTCTGATTTGCTAGCCTGGAGACTGCAGCACTCCTGTCACATCCATAGGCTCAGCTTGGCAGAAGAAATAAACCCTGTGCCCTCAGTATAAGACCTTCACTGCAAAAGACTCAAATCTGCCCCATCAAAGCAGAAACCTGCACCAGGGTTTCTCACATGCCTAATAACTAGAGAGCTAGAAGGTGTCTCTTCTTTCCCTCTGATTCTCCAAGATGCTACCTTGTCTTGGTTCTGGCCAGGACAGGGTTAATTTTTGCAGTAGCTAGGAGGAGGCTTGGTCAGGACCTGGAGGTTATTCTATGCCACCTCACATCACTCCCAGGAGTGGGGGGAAGGGAGTCTCTTCTGGGCAGAAGGGGTCCATTCCAATCAAGTAAGAGTGGCAGAAGGAGCAGTTGGTTAACGCTGATTCCTAGGAATCACATATCAATCATTTGCCTATCTTATACAACTTGATATAAATAATGTTGCTATTACTGTTTGCTTTCTTATCTCATTGCTATTTCCAGTAAATTGTTCTTACCTCAACTCATGATTTGCACTTTTTGTGCCTCCAGTTCTCCTCTCCAACCTGCTGCAGGGGGAGAGAGAGGAGTGAGAGAGCAAGAAGTACATGCTTTGGAGAATCACTGTGGAAGTACTAAACTTGGGTGTACCATTCCTAAACAATGACATAGCTGTATACCAAAACAGGAAGGCTGGAGAGGACCAATGTCCATTCCCAAAATATTGTGGAGAAGGGCAATGAGTTCCTGCCCTGGCTATTCTCCAGCTGATACATGGTGATTGACTTTGTCACAGACCTAAAATCAATAGTGCGTTGCTCTCAGTTACATTAAAGTTACCTTATAAGCTTAGCAACGTAAAGGGGTTCAAAGTATAATTTATAAGTTACCTGAAGGTGTTTACTTACCCTGCCCTCCATGTAAATGGGAATCAGACTTGTAGGGTCTGTAAATCGTTATGGCTTGTGTAAGGAAACACTCACGCTTTGGTTTGAAGAAACCACTACTAGCCAAGAAATCACAAGCAATAATTTTCCTTTAGTAGAAGTGAAACAGTTCACACTCTTTAGACCAGACAATCCTCATCAAAGGGCAGGGGCTATAAGCAGCTAGTCTGTAGTAGAGATTTCCAATGTGTGCAGTTTCCAGTTGCTGGTGGAAACTCATACAGGCGGCATACATGGCAAAAGCCACAGCCCCACAGGCTCAAGACTGGTGGGCACAGCCTGAGATTGCCACTGTCTGAGTCATACTCCGTACTCAGGGTGAGCTTTTTGGTTCACCCTCAGCGTCCCTTGCACCTTTGTTTACACGTTTCAGTTCATTGGTTAGTTGCTACATTACTTAATGTTCTATATAAGGTTATGTTCTAGAAACTTCGTTGTAGTTCAGTCCTCTATTGGTTGCATGCTAATCCCTGTACCTCAATTGGCTACTTTCCCCTGCTTGTATCCCTATACATCCCCCGCTTTCCCTGTGTCTTGGCTCCTGGTTACTGAAGTCTTCAGCTCTCCCGGATCCGTGCGCCGCCTCTCCTGGGCCCCGGACCCTCTCCTGCCTTCCCTGCTGCCTCTCCCCGGGAAATAAAAGAGCTGGAAATCACTCCAAGGCCCTTCTCTCGGGTCTTTGTCCTCGCCTGCACCAGCACCATTGGCCCGGGGCTCTCTCTATCACAGAGGAGCCAGCACTAACGAGCTGCCGGAGGACACTCTGTGTCTGGGGACACTGCAAGTGGCAGCCCCCAGGAAACCAGGGTCACTCCCAGAATAATGCTGAGTGGCCTCGAGCAGGCCCCCGGAGCCAGCGTTAAAACAGAGCTGCCAGACAACATTTATCAGCACACATAATGAAAAAATATTAATACTAAGGAGAAAAAAAAAATGGCACATATTTTTCTATTAAACCTGATGAGAAGGGTGAGGGGAAAGTATCTTTCTCCCCTATGGTCTCCATCACATACAAGGGAGTATAAACCTGTTTGATACAGGAACATTTTGATTCAATGGTTACCTAGTGATCTAGTAAAGACAACAACGGGATTAATTGTAGCATTTGAGATTTGAGATGAATAGGTTATTTTATATTTTGAAAATTGAGGAACATGGCTTTACCATGTACAGAACAGACCAGAATTTGGCTGCAGTCAGTGCCTTGAGGAATAGACTCCTTCTGGCAATCCTATTCAACAGTGCAAGAAACACCCAACCATCCCAACTGAGAAAGCTTTTTCCAGAAAGGTATTGTAGTGGAGGGACAAAGCTTTTCCAAGCCCATCTTTGCTCTGAAGAATCTTTCCACTTTGCTCTGATCACTGAAACACACAATTGAAAAAACCTTCAAACCTCCTATCAACTCATTTAGAAACACTCAGAAAAGCTTAGGCTGTTCCTGTTTAATCAAGCTATTGCCTTAATAAATAAGCTCCAATTATCATTTTAAGTTCTGGCAGATGCAGTAAACATATTTGGGTCCAAACCACATTATATTATGTGTGTGCCTTACTTAGGATCAAATACATTAGTGTTTTCATAATGTGTTTTACATATGAAGCGATGATAACACAACCTTTTTGCACATCCTATAAAGACTCTGCAGATAAACCTATGCACAGAAACAAGAAAACATCTACATTTGTGCTTAAGAATAGGTTTATCATTCCCTCACATCAGTTGTAAAACTGCAACAAAATTAATACAGAGCAGAATAATGCCAAAGGTGCAACGTGAGCTTGTCACTGCTGCATGAAGTCCTGAAAATGTTCATTCACTATGGACAGAAATTTGGCCTAACCTGCATTAGCAAATCCTCTTGCTTTTGTTTTTTGTGAATACTTGAACATGATACTTTTGTAGCAAGAAATGCTCACTAAAAATCACCTAAAATTATTAATGTAGCATATTTGTGCAAAGTCAAGTTGAATCTTGTAATGGAGAGAAATTGCATTGGAAAAAAAAAAGATTCTGAATGTTAAACATAGTCGTTTAGGGAACGTTCTTTGCATGCAGCCAAAAGAGCTTGAATTTCAAGTATCAATATACTCATGACCAACTGATTGCAAACAAGCTACAGACCAAGAATTATTCATAGAAATTATCTGATGAATCACTCCAAATAAATTTTAATAATGAGCAAATGAGTGAAAATTGTGGTCAGATGATGGAAACTTTGTGAACAGAAAAGCAGAGGTGAAATTTATTGAGTTTTTTATTAGGAACTATTTGTCCAGATTTGCCTGCTACCAGACAGTAACAGAAAATATGTAGGAAGCATCTGTGGAGCAGATGAAAAAGTAGGCGGAGGAGTTCTTGTCCTGTTCTCTTGCCACAAGCCCATTTGGTCAGGACAGCTATGGTAGAAATACAGCTGCTTTTGCACTGTCAATGCAGAGCAACGAACAGCATGAAGGAAATTTTATTTTTCAGTTTTACTAAAATAAACATTTTTTCCATTTTGCCTGTGGAAGAACACAAATCATTTTTAAAATGCCCAATCCTCTCAGTGCCACCTTTTAAAATATCTTTCAAGCTTGTCACTACAGAATAGCTCAGCTCAGTTGAATAGATTCAGCAGAGTCATGGCAGATTTAAAGTGGCATAAAGAAGAGCAAAAGTTGGTCATTAGTGGAATTCAAGCAATTTCTACCCAAGTAATTGCTACCCAAGAAAATAATTGGATCCTGTTATGAAATGAAACCCAGTTACTTTTGACTGAGTGACTAATTGGGAATATATACACTGTCTCTGGAGCTCAAATCCAGTTCTTCAAAAGACTCAGCATTTCTCATGTTTACTTTCACTACATGGTACCTCTTTCCTTCATCTAAGATTCTTGGCTCTGTACGAGTATCTGTGCATAAAGAAGGGAGATTGTATCACTGTTGATAATAAAACTGCAATGCAAAAACACAGCAAGCACTTTGGTTTATGAGTGCAAATAAAACATTTCACTTCAACACACTGAGGACAGATTTATTTTCACTTGGTTCTTTATGAAATGGCTCCCTATACCACCACATACATTTGCACATACATGCAGGCAGAATAGAAAAGAAATCGTGCTGGTTCTTGGTTGCCCCCAGAACTGCCAGAGTTAATGTATGGTCCAAGAAGAGTTTTCCAATGGAATTTTAACCTTTTCTTCCAGCAGAGATTAATGGATTTGATTCCTGTCATCGCTGAAGCCAACAACAAAACTATTGTTTATTTCTGTGGGAAAAGGATCAGGTCCCTTATTTGCAATTTTGGCTTTTTTCAGAATCATGTACTTTTTTATTAAAAGGAAATAAATCCCTATCTGCATTTAATCACACAACTAGCATGAAAATGAACTCAATGAATAAAAATGTCAGGAGTGGGAAACGATAGGGTTCTCTCTTAGCCAAGTTTTCTGTCTAAAATTAGCCTGCCTTTCTGGATTTACTGCTGTTATTAAGTGAATGTCCTTTTGACAATAAAGCAGTGCTTCTTGGATTTAGACAGTGTTGTGAAGAATATGATAAAGTGCTCTGTGATGTATGACTTTGATTGACTCAGGGGACCTTACTGTTTCGATGCTGTGGTCTGTTCTTTGTTTGCTAGATGAAGACTTTCTGTTCATTTAATACTCAGTTCAGGACTAGAACTTGGAGAAGGATGTGTGTAAAGATGTAGAGTACCTTGTTTCTGCCATACTAACATGATGAATTATAGTGTATTAAGAAAGTGTTGACACATGTGGGAATAGACTTTTGACATGCTTGCCAGTAATTAAGGCACATTGTATGTAAAGTCACTAAAAAAGTTGGAGTCTTATTCTTTGTTATAGAGATGTTTCGCCAAGTGGTGTTATTCATAGTCTTGGTGGAAAATACTTGTATCTTCAAAATTGTTGTGGTTCACACACTAATGAAGGCAACAGAAAGACATTCATTAGTATGAATTTTTTTAATGTTTCCAATAGCTGGATAGGTAATCATTTTCCTGCCGGAGAGGAAAAAGTGTTCTAAGACCAGTGCCTCACTGACAAGCCACCTGAGCATTACCAAAGAGGTCACAGGGCTTGAGGAACTGCCCCTCAAGAGCAAGGGACTCTGCATCCTCTGCACAAGTTCCCCGATCTCATCCCTGAAGCCTGAGGTACAGGTCTTTACCTGTACCTCCTCCCACTCATGGTCAGGGCCATGAATTCCCCACCTTTGGCTCCCTGACAGCATGCCAAGGGCAGCCTCCATGCCTGGAGGAGGGACCAGAAAAGTGCCTTACAGGGAGCTGCAGCTGCCCTCCCTGATACCCCCATGGATCACAGGGGCTCAGCCACAGCCTTGGAGTACAGTCCTCATGCCCTCTGTAAGATGTCACCTCCCAGCCCTGGGATATTGCCTGTCCATTTCCATGGACCCCATGCAGCTCTGGGCCCCTAATTTCTTCCAAGGTTTATACTGGTAAGATAAGCATATTAGTCCATCAGACACCTTGTACAGGGCATGGATCTAGCTGCCCACATGATGTGTTCTATCATGCTGCTACCTCATGCTCGTTCTAAAGACATTTGTCCACTTCTCTATGCTCCAGCTGGATGAACCTGTCCCTTTCCTACAACTTAAGCACTACTGCTGCTGACACGAGGCTCTCATGTACCCCAAGATATATTTAAACCTCTTTTTGGCTTTGTTCCTCTCATTGGTGAGAGGTGAGCACCTCTCCATCACTCTGAGAGGCAGGGTTTGGCAAGAAACTAGCACAGTACCAGTTTCCTTAGCTTTCCCCAGGGATCCTGTTGAGTTCATTGTAATGCAGACAGGACCTATCCTCCCTTTCTTGCTTTATGATACTTTGTTGCCTTTCCTTCTGAATAATTTTCTTGAAGACTGAAAAGCAATCATGAGACATTTCAGCCAATCCCCTGCTAAATAGTAAGATATGCCCTATTTAGATATTTTTTTAATGTGTAATGCATGCATTTAGCAGAAAGACTTTTCTGAGGGAGTTGGCAATTAGTGTTTAGTAAATCCTGAAAAATTTGGCCTGCAGAGAGAATTTAGTACTTGATTCAAAATTACAATACATCACTGAAGGACAGACATTAGAGAGACTGAAGAGAGCTCATAGGCTGACAGTTACTCAAGCATTTAGTATGAATAAATGCATATCTCTCAATTTGAAACTTCTCAGCAAGACTGTACAAGTGTGGCTGCTGAATACGTCACCATACTTAACAAGTCAAATGGCACCAATATCAATCTGAAAAAGCTCACAAAACATGCCACAGTGAGTGTTGCAGGGCTGTGTTGCATGGACCCATGCTGGCACAGTTCATTTTCCTTGAAAATGTGACATTCCGTGATTCAAACCCATCCTTGGATGTTGAGGATAACATCATTCATTTATAAGGCAAGTGACAATTTCACAGACAGCACAACTAAGCATCAAAGCTCTAAGAACACAAAAGTAAACTGGAAATAATTTCAAGGGAGCTTTTGAGTCCTTCTTTCTTTTCCACCTTCTGGTACACTCCTCAGTATCAGTATTTTCCCCAGATTTCCCTACAGTCCTATTCTTAAAGATGAATTCCAATGCCTTTTGATTTATCCAAAATATTTAGTTCAATGGATTGTATTGTTTACAATGCCAAGTTATTTTATATCTTTCCATTGGCCAACATAGCCTCCACAGAGTATACCAGCCAAATATATAAACTCTACATATGTTTCTACTAGAGTAACTGGACTAGCAATTAAGTCCAATTAGTTTATAGTATCAAGAATTTAAATCACATCCATCATAGCACATTCAGTAAGTCAGAGTTTTATTTCTCTCCTTTTCTTTCCTACCTTGTTAGAGATTTACTTCGACATTCAGCTCCTGGGACTGTATGAACCTTTCAGCTCTCTAAGGGAATGTTGAAAAGAAAAGGACGGAGAACAAAGTAAAATCCCACAATGTGTAACAGAGGTAGGTAGGGAACAATACCACTACATCTCACAGTACCAGATCCAAGGGGCACCCATTAAACCACGAAGCAAATGAAGATGTAGTTTTTCACACAGTACAGGCCAAGTCCCATAACTGATTGCGAAGGAGGTTTGCGGAAGGCAAAGGTATAAAAGTGGTCAAAAAGGGATTACTTGGATTAGCGGAGAATAGGCCATTAGTGGCTATAAAAATGATGGCTTAGTTGCAACCTGAGACAGAGTGCGGAAAGGGAGGAGTGGGGAAGCATCCCTCCAGCCTGCCCTGCTCTCTGCTCTTCCATCTCAGTCACTGTTTGCTCCTATTCAAAAAACTCTTAGGTTATGGTGACTTTTGGTCTGACCCAACCAGGCTGGAAGCCCTACCTCTCCTGTATTTTCAGAATGAAGGTGGTTTTTTTGGCTGGCTCATTGCAAAAATATGCTTTTTTCCTTTTTTTTTAATAAAAAGAGTGAAACATCATATATACTCTGTTATGCTGTAGAAAAGCTGAAGATGTGCTCTCATCTACTGCACTGGAGTCCTTTTTGATCCTGTTTAACAAGACATAGAAGACATTTAAAAGGTTTCAAATGCTGCAATGAAAATGATTCAAAGAGTTAATAGTGTGGGAGGGAATTTCTACAGGAGATATAAGTAAAAAAAGAATAAACAGGGCCATTTATTTTACAATGGACAAAGGAAAACATGTGGTAGAGATATATAAAAAGCACAGTGTGTGTAGAAGGCCAAGAGTATGTTTCTAACCATACTCTTCTAGACTAAAAAATTGCACTCGATATGAAACAAAATGCAACAAGTGAAAGAAGACAGATTTGTTTGCAATTTCTAAATACCTTCTAAAGATTACTGCTAACACACATCTTTGAAATAAATATATGCATGGCACACAGATTTAACTCTTTTCTTAGGGAAGAACAGTTTCTGTTCTGTTTGCTTCTAAAGTGTTCCAACCCTGTTGTCAATTAATTAAAAAAAAATTTGTGTCATTGACATTTTTCATTTTTCAAACTGAATTTCAAAATGCATTTGCAAGCCAAATTTTTTTAACAGTCAGAATGAAAGTTAAGGAAGACTCTTATTTCCTGTCAGCTGGCATTGGTTTTTCATATGTTTGTTGTCCAGTATTGGGCTGTTTTAATTTTTATGGGAAAACAGATTTTTCTCAAAATTGGCTAAACACAAAAATGACAATAATGTTGTAATTTAACTTTCAAAAAATTATTTTGAATTTTATTGTCACAAAAATTTAAATAATTTTTTTTAAAGAAGAGGATGATACAGGAGGGAAATTTTCATTACAGGCAGTTTGTCTTTTGGAAATATCCATCCAAGTAAACACTTTAAATTTATTTTAATTCAGAAGTTGCAAAAAATGATTTAGCAGCAAAAGGAACAGTAGGACCATACACATTGAGAAGTGGTGATGCAGAAAGGTAGAACAGCAAATGGATATGACTCTGTTTATCAGCCATCCATTAAGGACTGGTTAATGTGATCATAGAGAATAAGCAGGTATAAGCACACTTAGCACAGAACACTGAGTTATGAGTAACCATCGAAGAAGTGTTGTAGTTGCTGTCAATGATTCTGGGATATTAGTGTAGATGAGCTATTAGTAAAATACAGCTTAGTGGTTCCTACATTTCCAGCAGGTATTTATGCCTAGGTTGGGGTTTGATCTACTAAACCCTCTTCAAGTGAATAAACAGTGTCCAACTGACAAAGGAATACTGGTGGATCATCTTCTGGTGCTCACACTTGGACTTTTTTGGGTCAAAACTTCAGCTGAAGGTAACAAATTTCTGCCTGAGTAAACTCTGAGTGAGGACTTCCAGGTCTGTCCCAATGGGACTGCTCTCAGGAGTAAGGGTTGAATTGTTATACCACAAAATACCAGCTGTAGTTACGTTAACCAGGATAAAGTTTCAAGGGATATCCAATCTCCATGCCTCAATGTAAAGCTAATCACCAGCTGGACTACAGAACAAATTTCCCCTCTGGTATAATATCACACAATTATATGCATTATGAGGGTTTAAAATCTGGCATTGGCTGTGCTATTGTTGGAACTAGGATAACCATTCCAGTTCCAACAAGAGGCCATTCATCTGCACTAATTTGTAGGTTAGAGAAGGTTTTAAAATAGGAAGCCTTTTCTTATGTAAATGGGGACCTGGTAAGAAACCAGAGGCCTGCAGGCAGTGGTCACCAGATCACAGGGGATGAGCATCAACATGCCGACGTACCAGGGCAACCTTTAAACCAGGCTTTCATAGAACCATAATGTAATAAAAGCCTTAAGGCTGGGTCTCTACACAGGGATGAGTTTAACTTAGATTTTGGATCCAGCTTTAAAAATATTGCTAACAACCCTTCAGTCGAGAGAACTGGGAAGTAGGAATAAAACCAGAGAAATTAATCCAAATAAATTGCTCTCCCAAACAACTGTTTTCCCTTTCACTGCTTTCCCTGGATTCGCACGTGACTGTATTTGAAGTATTCAGCAAACTCTTTGTGCAAACAACGAGCACTTTCTCTTTTGATCCATGACTGTGGGTTGTTTCAGGCTGTGCATTGGATATGTAAAACACATGGCCTTGGTTTGTTTTCTACAAGCTGACTTTAGCCCAAGGCTACTCTGGAGAAAAAGAGTTTCCTCTCTGCCCTATTGCTTAAAGCTATATCTCTTCTTGAAATCAGAGTCTCTCTCTCCACTGACCAGGGAGCTGGCTCCTTCCGCTCCTTTCAATTTTGAATTTTCCAGTGGAGGAGTCAGTCCTCTGTACAAATCTTCAATATATAATGTCTGCTATATATGAGCTTCCTGCACTCAGTCGTGTCAGGCACAATCCCTTGAATTCTTGGGTACCTAAGGATGAGCACTTTCTTATATCACTGGTAGCCTTTGGAAACACTCTGCAAGACTGATATGAAAGGGCAGGATAGAATCATAGAATATTTTAGGTTGGAAAATACCTCTAAGGTCATCTAGTCCAACCATTAACCCAGCACTGCCAAGTCCACCACTAAACCATGTCACTCAGTGCCACACTTACATGATAATGAACACAAACTCCTGTAACTTCCAGCATGAACCTTTACTGTCACATGCCTTCTGTACACACAACCAAGATAAATAGGGGTTTTCTTAGTAAATACTAATGTATAGGTGTTCCATAGCCTCTTGAATGGTGAATCCAGGTCTCAGAGAAAACAGTAAAAGCTAAACACCTTGTAGTCCTTTAGATAATGACCCCAAAACAGGCTTCCAGCAGACACCTCCCACACAGACTGCATGTTGAGCAGCCTTTGAACTGAAATCACTGTATGGTTTTACAGCTGTGCTGGTCAGCCCATGGTCTCACATGCTATAAGCTGAAATTGCAAGCCTGGGCATGATCACAGTTATCTCTTGCTGAAGAGACATGAGGGAAGCAGAGCCCACAGGAGCCCAAGCACAGACATTGTGATTTGCAGCTCCTGGTTTAGTAAATACTTCCTCATGGAAGGTGGGTACTACCCACCTTTTTTGTTGGGTAGTTGAAAGCAAAATCTTAGCTTCATGTCACCTGAAAGTAAACCACTGAGACATTATTTAATAATTTTTAAAGCGTCAACAGCCGAGATTTGTCATGGGAAATTTGGATATTTCGTGTAGGTAAGTAAGAAGATGGTGTCAAACTTCCTTGCAAGAAGAGCGGACTGAATTCCAGACACAATTTCACATCCTCCCCATGACTGTGATTTGCAGGGGAGTATCAGTCTGTAGGACTGCAGCGCATTGGTCACACTTCCAGCTCCAACTATTTCTACTCTAAAACACTGGGAACTCTTTCTGCTCTTTCTTCTTCTACCTACTTAAGAAAAACAATCAACCTTTCAGAGTAAAATATAAATGCAATGGAAAACGCTTTGATAGGTGCAAAGAATAATGTAATGTCTTTAGCAGCCAAGTATTAAAGCACCAAGTATGTATTCCCAGCTTGTATCACGAAGGTTATAAACACATCAGACATTATAAACACAATTCCCCTAACTGTAAGACAATAATCAGGGTAGACAAAAAAGATAAGGATTTTGGCAGTGATGCAGAATAGGGCTGTTTTACAGATAGGCAGAAAATGGTAGATTGATGGGTACATTGGATAGCATTCAGTTCTCATTCAGTACTTTATATTCTCAAACTCAGCAGAGTGTTTTTAGACAGCAGCTACAAAAGTTCATCATCCTACACAACCTTTCCAATGTAGTATACTCCTGCTAATGTCCAAGTTCAGCATGGCACAACATACCAGAAAATGGATCTTCTAGAAAGACAGTGTAGCAGATAGTAAATATAGGAAAAACTGCGGAGTCCCCAGAGTAACTCAAAAGAGTGCCCTTAGAGTGGGGATATTTTACAGGAGGTCATTTTGCATTTTCTTTCATTATTTAGTATATTTATCTGTGATCCAGAACAAAAGAAATCTGCATTCACTCCTTGCAAAGTGTTCAGATGACACAAAAATCACAGAGTGGTAAATAATGAGAAAAGCAGATCTGTTCTAGAAGCAATCCCACTTGTATGGTAACCTGAGCTCACTAGGAAAAAAAAAAACCAAACGTATCTTACTGTATAGTTAAACATAATTCTGAGTATCCCAGACAGTTTGTACACTGAAGAAGTGTATTTTAGAAACAGAGATTTAGAAAAGGATTTAGAGGTCGTGGCTGATAACCAGCCAAGCTGCACAAGAGTTCCCTATGCAAGGCACTGACAGAAAATGTAATCTTGGTATTTGCAAGCAGGAGACTACAAAACACAAGGATGGAAAGGGAGATGCTCACTGTTCCTTGGAATATTAATAGTGAAAGGAGAGCAGGTCCAGCTTCAGTGGACGTTTTTAAAATTACTATTGACAAACAGGGAAGAGTTCAAGAAGGAATTGTAAATATACTTGCATTTGGCAAAAGCTGTTAGTGAGCGCCTAAAAAAAAATAAAATCTCAATTCATTTAATTTGTCCAATAGGAGGATAAATGGTGATTTATCTGTGGTTTACAATAGAGCTGGCTGGGTATTCTGTTTCAACAATAGAAAATGAAATTTGCACAAAGTTTCTATAAAGAAAAAATAATGTTAATTTTCCTTCAGGACAAGCAAAATTAAATAGTTCACTCTAAGCCACTCTGCTCCTTACTTTTTTTCTATTGAAGGAAACTTTAAACCTCACCTTCTTGTGAAGACATTTATCTGTGGTATAGGTACCTGTTTTCTCCTACATGCCAGCCACGGAGTGATTTGTCACTTAATTCAGAGTTTTATATAATATTACAGGAGCTGTAATCCAGCCAAGAAGCCTCTGCCTAAGCTGAATAAAGATAGTGTTTGTTCAGGCTGTAATTCCCAGGAGCAATGCAGCATTATGGGAAAATATTTGTTTTTAATATTGAACTGACACAAAAGAAAGCCCTGGTCAATCAATTTAGTACATTCAAAGAGCAAGGGTCCTACATTAAAGAAAATGTAATTTTGTTTAGATTGGCTTGTTTGTTTGTATGTTTCCATTCTGGGTTTCCTTTATGTTAATAAGGCTTTTTGTGTGTGTGTCACTTGGAGTGAAACAAATGTTGACAAGTCGCATCTGCCCACTGTGTGAAAATTCCAAATTTTGTTCGGTTTTAGCTTGCAAGTAGCTGTATTATATTTCTGATACCGGGGGGATCTCTGAATTAGCAGACAGAGACACGACATCCAGTAGGTGGAATCTGACACTAGATTAATCTGAACTAGATAAATGCCAAGATTTTAACAAGGGGGGGAATTAAACACTGCAACAATTTATCTAGGAATGGGTTAGACTCTCTTCCATGTGTGGTGTTTAAAGACGGGCTATCTTCCTATCTGTTCTGGCTGGTGATTCGATCCCACACACTGTGTTGTAATAGATAATAACAACAATCCCTCCAGCCATAACATCTAAAGGTCCAGGAAGCAGAATTGCAGGGAGAGAAACTGCTAGAAACCCTCAGTCTTCAGGGCCAGACAATAGGGATAGTTATGTTATACCACTGGAACACCTTTCCTTGTCCATCCATAATACAGCTTGGGCGTAACTAAATATTTCATAGAAATATCCTCTATTTGGTCTCTGGTTTGAAGTCTGCCTTAAGTTTAGTCATTAGAACTGGTACTCTCTGCCTTGTGCTCAAGGAGCCTCTTCCTTACTTTCTCACTTTTCTGACACTCTGTTCCCAAAAAAATAAATAAGCTTGCAAATGGCCTATTCTGGTTCCCATGCCAAAGGAGAGAAATTAAAGCTTTATGAAACTGTTTTTAAATTATAGTTTAATTATCATAGAAGTATTAAATGAGAACGCTGTATGGACACTTAGTAAAAATTGGAAATGGAAATATGCAGACAACCTCTTTCACCTCCAACAATGTCACTCTGTGAGTTGATTCCTGTTTTCTGGAGGATGTTGACACAACAGGCAGAGATGAAAGCCTGCAATAAAAAGAGTGGGATATTCTAAGCTCAAGTTAATCCATCTAGAGAACAGGAAAACCTCATTCAGTAACAAAATAGGCCTTCTTAAGGTCAGTAGTGGCAGTCTGCATCGACTGACAACAGCCAGCTGAACACAAAGGAAGTGTGACTTTTTCTTTTTGTTTGCCATGGCTCAACAGCTTTGCTTCAGCCTGTCGGTCAGTTTGTTTACAAGAAAAACCTCTTGTGCAAAGAGTGCCTTTCCTGGTGCAACATATTCTGATACGCCAACTGAAATGACTCTGCGCCGCTGTGCTACCTGACAGCCTGCCACATGACAAAGTGTTGGAATTATGTGTCCAACAGTGCAACAGGGGCTATTTAAGGTTTCCAGGTATACAGCACTCAAGCAGGGACCAGCTTCACTCTAGGTTTCCCCTCCACTATTGCCAAATGACAAAACATTAAAAGCTCAGCAGCACATAGCACCATTAAACTGACTGATGGCAAGAAGATGTCAGAAAACCTGGTTCTGTAAATCTCTCCCTGCACACATAAAAACTGGTCTCAGATTTCCCTGCCCCTCCATGCACACACATGCACATGGATTTCATAATTTCCCGGGAAGCCTAAACAAATTGCACTGCATTTGAAGCACTACCTCACAACGCCCTCAACATCTTATTCGAACACTTGAGCAACATTCATTATGAATCCTCACAACTAATTTCTCCCATTTTGAAGCACTGTAGGAAAATAACAGACTCCCACTTTAAAGACCTGGAAACAAAGGGAAAAAAAGAGGCTGATGTCACCAGGGTTTTGGAGACTGAGCTTATGTGAGATGCAGCTAGAGGCAAGAGCTCACGTATCTGGGAAAAACTCTCCCAAAAATCCATGGGAGACCTTCACCCACAGCTGAGGAAACAATGAAAACTCAAAATTTCCCGGGTTTGGTGTCTCTGTGCTCAGCCCAGCTGCTCTAAAATTAGACCTTTTTTACAGACTTGGCTGCAGCTGCCACAGGAAGCAGAGGCAGCACATGCCAGTCCTGTGAATTTATTATCAATAATAATGGGAAGGTGCTCCCTGGCTGGGGGCAGCCCCATGCGCCAGCAAAGGCACGGTGGACAGTCTCCATGTGGATGCATTCGCCATCCGCAATGACTGAATGGAGTCAGGGTTGAGTACTGCAAATGTTGTTATGATTAGCCCTCACAGGGGATCTTTTTCATACAAGCTGTACGTCTGTTTGGCAAATCTGAAGTGGCCAGTAGAAATGTATGACCGTCAGTGATACTCATGTTTGAAAGACTTTCTCTGGCCCACTGTGGTGCGTCTAGGAGGAGAGGTCCCTCCTGGAGAAACCAAAAACCACTCCAGGTCCCATAGGAAGGTAAAAAACGAGGCCCATTTTCCTGTGTGACCTGACAGTCAGTTTTAGTTCAGGCAAGGTTTTGGTTAGTGCAAGTAGTTCTCAATCAAACTTGCAGCCCTAGAAGTCAAAAGAAAGATATTTGTATATGAGTCATTGGGTCAGCCCTTGCTCATGATCCTGCCCCACGTGGACACTGGCAAGACCCAAGGCTGATTGGGCCCTGCTCACAGCACTGCCTGTACTGCCAGGGCATCCTCTATACTGCCCAGGGCACAGACATGCCCCACAGAGATGCAAGGAGGAGGGAGCAGGCACCTATCAGTGCTCTAGGGCTCCTTCTCCTGCTCTCGCCTCTGGTGAGATTTGGCCTTCTCATCTATCATTAGCATTTCCTCCTGGTCCCCGTGATGCCTGGCAGGCCCTGTGTAGCTCTAGTAGGAAAGGAGGACCCAAAAGATCTCCACACCTCCTGCTGCTAGGAGAAAAGAGCAGCACATTCTGCATTACACTAAGTGTAGGAGCTCCATGAAAACTGACGTTCCTCCAAGGAACAGCCCCACTTACACACCTGCTCCCTGGGGAAAGTTGGGTCCACATTGCTTTTAATGACTTCAGTAACTAAAGCATATAGTTCTTCACCGTGAAACTGACTGTCACCAAACCAAGAAATTAACTTTTTCTGCAGTGCTGTTGAGAACACATAATGCTGATGGTCCTGACTGTGAAAAAGGGGAGCTTTCCTGAGGTTCAGAAAAGAAGGACCAATTTAGCCTCTGGTGCCCAGAAACAGCATGCAGAATCCCCCAGTTCACAACGCTTGCTTTGGAAAAGTTGGTTTAACTGCTAACCCAGAGCCCAGGCACTCCACTTAAAAAGAATCCCTCCAAGTATTCAGTAAACAATGTCAGTCCCCAAAATAGTCTTCTAGTTTTCTTATAATGTACTTCCATGCATCATCTTATGTGACCTTGAACTGATATCATTTCTCATGTGGGAATTTTCCCCTAGTATTATTTTGCTGCAGCTCTTGAAGTATGAAGAATGATGTGCTGGACTCTTACACTCCTTTGTTTCCTCCTTTCATTTATTTTGAGCTTGATGGGGAAAGCATATGACTGGATATGTCATCACAGGCAGACAATCTGATAATCACTAGCTGATAGGACAGCAACTCCAAAAACTCTGTAGCCAGTTCATTCTCTTCCTGTAACATCATGAGACTTCAGGGGACAGGGATAAAGGCACTGATTTTTTTTTTCCTTTCCGAAAATGCTACAGCCAGTGCCCACCATGCTCAAGACTTTTGAAGGAGATATTTTGGAGCATTTCACATTCCTTTTTTGCTTCTTTACAATGGCTACCTAAAATCTCTTTACAGAGACCTACACAGTAAGTTATTTCTGTGGATTTGGGACATACATTCTGGTGGTCCTTATGGGTATTAAACAGATCCTGGTTTTCACAAAACAGTTATACATCTTCCCAAGGTACAAAAAGGTCATCCCAAAAGTCCCACTACCATTTCTCCTGTAGGAAAGGCAAGGTCAGCTAAAAGATACATCCTCTTGTGCAAGGGGGCTGTGATTCTTGGCAGAGGAGATGCTCTATGGCACAGAGTCACAGGAGTGAACAGGCATGGAGGAAGTACAAGAACTGGTTTTCCCATGTGCTTCTCTACCATCACCTCTTTCAAGGCCTTCTGTTGCTGTCCAAGTTCCTTTTTATCACTAGTAGGATGAACTAGCTAGCAGATAGTTCAGTTGACAATCATAGAGGGGACAAAGGGCCTAAGACAGATATTCTCCTGTGATGGTGGAGGACAGAGACAGAAAAAAACCTACCAAGAAATGTAGTACCTGAGCACTGGGGAGGCAGAAAGTCTGCCAGACCAGGCTCAGCCGACCCCTGCCTGGGTTTCCAGCACTCTGCAGCAGTGCTGCAGGGAGGGCAGACTGGGGCTGCACGGCAGCTCTCTGACAAAAGCACCTGCGACTTCTGTGAAAGCCGACACTCACTGCCTGCAGCGTCCCTGCCACTCCGGATCCCAAGGCCCTGGTTTACTGCAAGAGCCGTGAAGGACAGCTTCGGGCTTCACAGCAGGAAAAAATACAAGGGATCAAGTATACCAAGGCACCTCATAAAGTACCCCTTCAAACCACATGCGGATTTACAGGAGGGAAGTGAGTGGCCCTCGGGGGGCTTTTAGTTGCCTATTAGCACTGGCCAGTGCAGGGTGCACGCCCAGACCCTGGGACGGAACTGTCTACACAGCTCCATGACTTCTTTCAAGTGCAGAGAGGCAGCTGCATACACACCTCTAGGCTGCAGAGGGTGGATGGGGCAGGGCTGCTGCACTGGGTCAGGCAACAGCAACCTCCAATTTCTTTTCCACCTTGACACTTCTATCCTTCACTGGGGAGACACGGGATCAACCTGAGAGGACACTTGGGACAGCACACTGACAGCCAGGGATGTTGTTTGCTCTCAGGTTTCCCAGGTGAATGTGGGGCTGGGGAACAGGCACATCCCTATCAAGCAAAAGAGTCTTAGATAAGCCTGGAAGCAGGAAAAGGCTGAAGGCATAGAAATAAGGAAAAAATAAGGCAAGAAAAGAAGGAAGAGCAGAGTGGAATAAAAGAGGCACGGAAGTGTATGTCTGGAGGGTGTAGCTCCTTTGCAGAGAGAGGGTGAGAAAAGTGGTCCCTCTGGATCATAGCAGGTTGCACAGGAAGAAGAAACAAAAAGGAAGGAGAAACATAAAGGGGAAAAAATGGGGCATGGGAAGAGGTAGAGTAGAAGAAGGGATCTGACTAAGGGAGGGAAAAAATAACATCAGAGCAAACAAGTTCATGACAAAGGAGGAAAACTCTGTACTGGAGGAGCTAAATAAGAGAGCAAAGCAGAAGGAAATAAGCATCCAAAGAAGAGAGATTAAAGCAGAATGCTCCTAAAGGAAATGAACTGGGCACTCTGAAACAGTGTCAGATGTAAATAAATCAGACAGGAACATTTGGACACTTGGAAAAATGGGAGAAAAACTACAGTGTAATATACTACAGCAGGGGTGGCAAGAGGAGGCATAAATTATTAAGAGAGAGAAAAAGAAGGAGTCAAAGACAGATAATCCAAGCAGTCCCAACATGTTTACATGCACACTTTGAGGTGTTTGCTCTAATGAGCAGTTAGGACAGCAAGGAAAGTATGGAGTAATGCAATCACATCATATAATGGGCAAATGGGGATTTTGCAAGCTGGAAGATATATGTACACAATAATTGTGGGTGAAAGTTGGGAGGCCAATAATTGCAGCAGTAAATCATAATCCTTTTAATATATTACCAGTTTGATATCCAACCAATATATGTGCATGCATGAGGAGTTTGTGCTTTAGAAGCGGCAGGAAACTTAACTGCTAAAACAAAGGGAATGGAGAAGTTCAGTTCTCCCTCTCTTTTGAGTGAGAGAGTGTAATGAAATCCACTCCCTCTCTCACCACCATCTCTGTCATGACCATCATTACTAGACTTGGCTGGGAGTTTCACTGTGCAGTTATTTTCTAATGGGAATGCACTACAAAACCGAAGTTTTCCACAAGAAGTTTTGATTTTGTTGTAGAGAAAAATCCTATGAGAAAAATTCGAACCAAGTGTTTCATTTTGGGTCACTTCAATCCCAGCCAATATTTAAAAGAAAATCAATATGAAACCTTTTATTACACTACTATTAGTGGAACCTGGACATTTTCAGATGGGAATAAAACATCTTTAAAATTTAACAAACCAGTTTACTCCAAATTTTGTTACAGCGATTGTATCAGTAGCTTTGTAGTGGGAAGTACTCCGCATGTGCATGCATGTGCATATGCATTCCCCCATATGCCAACAAACAAGTGCATAAAATTGGGGGAAATATAGAGAATAAACAAACGTCAGAGTTTATCCTAATTTTGAGCTGATTGCAAATGAAAGCCATTGTGCAAGCATTCTACTAGGCCATCTGTGTATTTCTTTTTTTCTGAAGGGATTTGGTGATCCGCTGGCAGGGAGGGAGAAGGGAAAGTTCTTATGCAGTAATTTAGAGCACATATTTAATAAGAAACACAAAACTGTGTTCTGAAATGGTGAAGAGTAGGAAATCTACCATAGCCTGTAGAAAGCAGTTCCAGTGATTAATTGTCTTTTTGTTTGAAAGTATGTTGCTTTCTTCTTGTCTAAGGTTGACCAGCTTCATCTTCCAGTGGTTGGACTTTATCACATCCTTTGTCTGTCAGAGCAAAAGAGTGAACTGTGATCAAATTTATGTTCTCTATGTATATATTTATACATTATGATCAAGTCACCTCTTAATCTTCTCTTTGTTAGATAAAGAAGTTCCTCAGGCCTATCACAGTAAGACAGATGTTCCAGACCTTTCATTGTTCACATGGCTTTCCTCTCTGAACTCTCTCCAATTCATCCAGTACCCTTCTCCAGCTGGGGAAATCAGCACTAAGAACAAAATCCCACAGTGGTGCCAAAGGCAGATGTAGCCTTCTGCTTCCTACTTAGCAGCCGCAGGACCAGCTCTTGCAGGACAGCCTTTCCCAGCAACTCCTACTTGACTCACAAGCAAACACCTCAGTCCCACCTTCTTTGTAGATTCAATGGCCAGATCCACCAAATACTTGCATCTGGTGCAGAAGAGAGGTTTAGAGGTGTGTTGTGGTGTCCTCCCCCCAGCCCCACCTATTGCATGTGGGTGCAGCTCACCCACTTGGATTTGATTTGGGGGAACTGAATCTCTGCCAGGAGAAAGCAGTCAGGAAGCTGCTTCCCACACGCTTCCCAGCCAGTGCCACAAGCATTAGGATCTGAATGAGCAACTGATGATTAATCTGGGGAACTCAACTAAGTCTGACTTGATATCAAGCACTGCACCGCATGTAGAGACCCCAGTGTGCCAGTGTGAGCTGTTTTAATCTGCTACTTCACTCCTATTCAGCCAAATAATTTGCTAATGTAGATATGGTTAGTGATGTTCAGAATCTGACTGAAATCCTACCAAAATATAAACCAAAACAAACCACTTGGTTGAATTCTTCTTCTCAAGTAATCATGTCTATTCATGTCTGATTTCATTCTTTTTTCCTCCTGTGTTACTTTTTAGAAACAATTACATGTAAACTCCAAGAAAAACATGAATGGCAGAAGACCAGTCAACGTTTGTTTGAGGACTCCATTCAAAACACGAAGCAAATTATAAATTTTCACCAGCAATTGCATTTTCAGAACAATCAGTGTGCCGGCATTTAACCCACATTAAGTGCAACATGCCAGTTTCATATCTGTATAATTAATATTTACAATTAAGGAAGTATATGTTTCCTTAATCAAATTTACATCTAATTCAGACCACTTAATACCATACAGAATTCAAAGTACCTTACATCAAATAAAATTAACTGTGTTTATCATGATAATCTTATTTTAAAAATATATCAAGTCAGCTGCATAAACATTTATATAGAGGGTTTTCAAAAATTATAATCTCTTTCACAATTATTAGCAGTCTGACAACAACTTTAGTTTCTCTAAGACCAGAGAAAGTCAAATGGAATTGCACGATTGGTGTTCTCATCCTATATGTGTCATACAAATAAGACTGTATCTTTCCAGTTCTCTCAAACTTTCCTAGTGTTCAATGTTTTCTAGAAAACCATTATTTATAGTCAAAGAAGTTTTTTGACTTGTTCTTTTCAAACTTGTGGACGTAAGTTGTTCAAGCCTCTCATCTAACATACCTACTTTAGTAGCTGCTGTTAAAATATTTTCTTGAATTATGGTTGTAATGGAAAATACATCACTATTGCAGGATTATATATTTTCAACTGACTTTTTCCAACCAATATAGAAAGATATTCTTGTCTTCTCTGTGTTAGTATAAATAATTCTACCATTTCTGTCCACTGAGAGAAACATCACAGATAGGTTTTCTTCCCTAATATACATAAAAACTTCTTGTCCTTAACTTGTATGATCTTTAACTCTGTTGAGCAAACACCTCTACTTGCACTTCTCTTCCTTCCCTTGCAAACTTATCACCATTCCTATTTCTGATTTAAATTAGTTTTTGTTGCGTCACTTTTTCTTTCAAGTATTGCATGTGGGTTTTTGCGTAGTAGAACAGCTTTCACTTGAGCTATGTTGTTTTGGTTTATAACAACTATGGCTTTTTAATAAAATGTTTTTAAACAGTTTACAATTATCATTCATATTTTTCTGTTTAAATTCTCCCAGTAGATCTGGCTTATAATTGTTTTCAGCTTTACAAAACTGGCCTTTTTAAAGAACCAAGAATCTATACTACTGGTTCATATTTTACTCTTTTTGCACACAGATATAATCAAGGCACAATCTTTTGCACATAAGCAGACATTTGCTTCAGTTCTGTAATCAATTTCTTTCTATATGTCATAATTAGATCAGGGTTTTGCTGAAGAAATAAAATCTGTGCTCAGTTGTAAGGGGAGGATGGACTCAAGGCTCTGATCCACATTTGGCAGAGAAGTTTGGACCCCTGTGGTCTTGGGTGAGCACCCTAAGCCCTGAAAAATGCCCCTTTGAACCCACCCTCCTAGCAAATCTAGCCTTTGTTTTCCAATGTTATTCTGCCTTTAGAAATAGAGTTTTAAATGCTCCTAGATTGTAGTTAATTTTTGTGGTCAAAGTTGCATATTCATTTTATTTTTATTCACATTTAGAATGAGAAAAATATTCAGACTATCTCAAAGAGATGTTTTGGTTAAGTCACAAAGAAAAAAAACACCATACTTGTCTAATTGTTGCCAACCACTTAATATTCTACTTGTGCATATTATCTTACCCAACTTTGGTACCACTGCATGAAATAAACACCCAGTTACCCAACACTGATGGGTCGGGAATGACTGAACTTGTTGGCATCATGTCCTTGGACAGCTTCATTCTTTACTTGCTAGGGAGTCTGATTTTCCTACTAAGCAAAAGTATATTGATCCCTCTTTTAAACTACTTCTTTATTATGACTTTAATATCCTCCTGACTATTCAAATCAACCCCTACATCAACAAATTATTTATCTTTACAGTGAGTAAAATATATACAAACTTTATCTGCTTCTCTTCTTAAAGAAGGTAGACAAACATCCTCAAAGCCACCCTTCTATCTTCAAATATAGTCAGTTTGCAGCACTGAGCTATGGTTTATGTCCCAACCACTCTCTTCAGGAGGCCTCCCTCTGCTTTAGGGATCCAAATGTATGTCCCAGAAGGCCACCTAACAAATTCAGGACTGTCATCACAGAGTCTTTTTCTTTGAATCCAAGGTAATGAAACTTAAAAAGAGCAGTGGTTTAAGACCTCCTCAATTCCTCCAAGTCCCTTGATGTCTGTAATTGCATTTGCTATCCAATGCCATCCTCTGCTGAACTTCCAGCACACCATTTATACAGAGGCTTTCTTTCATAGATGGTCCTCTCCCTTCAAACGGGGCTATGTTCACTTCTGACAGTGATTCTCACAGATTCTGTTACACATGCCTGCCTAAATGGCCACAGTCCTTACTTTCAGATGGATAACTTGCACTCATCATCTGTGTTTTTGTCATTTCTGGCTTAGTCCTGCAGCACATCCTTCACGTGGGGCTACATTGCAATTTAATTGGAAGCAGGTTGTGGTGTAAAAGGCAAGCACACACCTGGGATGAGCATCTCTGCTTCGGGACCCAGGTCAGCTACTTTTGAGTGGCCTGACTGATTTGAATATGATGGTTTGGGCACAGGAAGCCCAGAGTCTCCAGGGAAGATCCGTCCTAAGACAAATACTCAGTCATGTATCTCTCAGAGATGCAGGCATTAGAAGCACTGAGACTGGATTATATTACCTTCAATGTAAAAGAGAAGGTATAGCCAGCAAGATACTCACAAAAAACTTCCAGGGCTTCATAAATCCCTTCCTGTAGTCTGACACCATCTGTATTTATTGGCTTTTAGACATACTACAAGACCCATGTGTTGGAGCAGCTTTTTGAGGAGTCTTAAGAGGACTGGTTGATGAATGGGGTTCCAGTATTTATTTACTTCAGTTTGGTAAAAGCAGTGAGTCAATTATATTGCATTTTGGTTTTGCAGTTGTAAGTTGGCAGAGTAGTTACAGCCTATGTAGGAACATATTTTGTTTATCTTAAATATCTGAAAAAAATTTTGAATAAATAAAATGATGCAGTTGGTGTAAGATTTATTATGTCCTGAATTTTCCATGATTTTTAGTGGTTTGGTTTGTACATGACGTGTTACTCAAGTATGCAGCCCAATACCAGTCTTGTCTGGCTTTTGAAACAAAAGGTCTTTTGTTGTGGTGAATCATAAAGAAAGCTTTGCAGGTCCTGTTTTTATGATGACACTTAGAAGCAAGAATTCCCATAAAGTCCCATCACCCTTTCTGGAGAGGAAAAGTTAGGATTCATACAGCAGATATGCTGCTATCTTTCAGAGTCAAAAAGCCCAACATTGAAAAAAACAAAACCTGTTGAATAACTTCACAGTTTTTGCCATCATTTTCCACATAAGGTATCCAATCTGCATCATTCAGCAATGACCAGACAGAACCATAAAATCTCTCAACACCATTCACCCAGTTACGTGCCCCATTAATTTTCCAATCAAATTAACTAACAACAAACTGACTGCCTTCTAAACCAAGCTCAGAACTGAAAATTCTCTTTGTCCTGGTAATGTTGAGAGTAGATTTATGAAAAATACTCTTACTTAATAAAATAAACTGAATAGGTATTAAAACACACCATTCATGGATGTTGTACAGTCCTGTAAATGTTAACATCTTCAAAGCAGATACTCACTTTAGCCAGCTCCCTGCTTAAGTGTTCCAACAATATATATCCTGAAGTCACTGGGAGCCTTTCCACTGGCTTCAGTGGACATTGAAGTAGCTTCTAAGAAGTTATCAAGGCTCAACAGATGAAGTTTTAAAGGCTTTTCTGACCGTTAGGACAAGCTTTCCCTAAAATAAATTTTGGTGTCAGGAAGGCTTCCTAACACATTACCAACAGGGCCATGATGTTTGGCTGATCACAAATCCTTCTACACCAAACATAAACCTTCTAATACACTGGACAGCCACAGCTAGGTCTGGGAAACTCTTAAGTAAAGCACTTTAAGGTAAATATGGAAATTAAGAGATTAGAAAAAGCAATGTGTTGGGGGAGTTATTAACCGAGGTAATCCAGGCCTCTTTACCCATGTGCCACCATATGCTCTACGTTCTTCCTTAAGCTTATCCTAATGTGTTTTCCTTAAGGCTCTTTTCCACTTCCTTAGTTCATGAAATAAAGCAACATTAGCTCGTCTCAGTGTTAACAGATGTTGCAAGGAATTATTTTAAAGTCATTTGTATCCTGTATCTCTCCATATCTTTCAACTTGATTGCAGCAAATTTTAGGAGCTTTTGCCCAGGAAAAAAACCCCAAACTATAGGGATTTACACCACACCCTCACTATCATTAAATAAACCAAGCAAGTCCAAGTATTTTTATACATTTTAGAAGTCTTCTCACATCCTCACTTCTCCCTTGAATTGGCAGAGATTCAGTTTGGGACACAGTTCATACACTTTATACTGTTCGTGTACAGCCCTGATTTGGAAAACCAGAGAGTGGTGAAACCTCAGAGCAGAGACAAGTGATTGCACTCGCCACTCCCTTCCTTACAGACATAACAACAAACCTGAAGTTTCAGGAGTAGAGCAAGAAGCTCCAGTGGATGCTTATATTATTATTACTATTAGTAATAATAATAGTTGCTGTTGTTGTTGTTATTATTATTATTAATTGTTATTATTCACTGCCTCTCAGTGGTATTCCTGCCCAAACACAGCCTTCCTAGAAAAAAAATTGCAGCAGCTTAGTACTGAGGATCTTAGTACTTAGTTCAGTAGATGAGAAGAAGGACCACCTAATGAAGAAATTTTAGAAGTGTGCTTCCAGTAAATTCTGTGGAGCACCCAAAATTTTGGCTATGTATGTGAAGTCGACATGACAACAGCAACACTAAGGAGCTTTCCTGGTAGGCATGGACTCAATGTTCAATGAAGCAGGTGTAAAAAAAAGAATCACATGTATTTCAACAGGCTGCTGTTTGAACCCCTGCTGTTTAAGAAAGTGCTGGAAGATACTTTCTGGGAACATTTTATTTGACGTTTTTAATGCCATTAAAAAACCCAAACAAACAAAAAAAACCAGTTATATAAATGGAACCTATTCTTAAGGAAACTCTTCTCCTTTGTGAGCCCATCTGCAGAGATTATGAAGTAGTGGGTGTGTGACACTCATGCTCCAGCAGGCTGGTCCCAGGGCAAGGGTTTGGCTGGAGCACAGCGCTATTACCAATAGGTTGTTAACGCTAGGGTTCCCTAGGGTGGAAACCAGGGCAGGCAGGAGTAGGTGCTACCGTGAACACGGCTGCCCCCTGTGGGGGTCAGGCAGCAACACCAGACATTGGGGATCATGCACAGGTCCCTCTCTTTTGGTGTAGCTTTTGTGTCTTAATAGCCTTGAGATAACAGCCAGGATTTTGCCTCAGAAATCCACAGTTTTCAGTGCAAAAGTCTCACATTCAGTGTTCGTGGTCATCAGGAAGAGACAAGTCTACCCCATTTCTTGCTTATGAAGTTGTCTGTGTTGCATTAAATTTTCAAAGGTACACATGATCCAACAGTCACAGAAATGCTTCATTGAAAATGAGTTTACTTATCTATCTTTACTTTCTTGATTCAGGAGTAATTCTGTATAGTGGCTGGCTCTCCCATGTCTCATCATTTTCAGAGAAAGCCTGCAGTGAAATGGGACTGGGTACAGATCACACAGCCTCCGATTTAGGCTCCCCACAATTCCTCCACCATGAACAACAGGACTGGAGAATACTCATGTTAGGGCAGAATTTGGCCCACTGATGTCAGCCATTTGAACACACATACAATATGCTGTAAAAGCAAGTATTTATGAAGACTTGACTGTGAATGTGAAGAGACAGAGCTGAATCATATTCTCATCATGAATGAGTGATGACACCCTTTTATCCAAACAAAAGAACTAATGTCTACTGCAAGGATAGCCTGGGGCAGGGTTGCTTTAGGAGAACAAAGGCACTTGGTTTGTTGGAGCATATGCGGTAAGAGTGCCGACAGATCAAGCAAAAAACACAGTTTAGCTAAAGAAGGACATTTAGATCTGCCTTGTGGATAGGACCAGGGGCCTGACATTTACAGATTACACATTTGTTAATGAAATAGAAACTGGTGACAAAAGTTTGATAACAATAGTAAGGGGTGGGGGAGGAGGGATCATGAAATGCACAGTTCTCACATGTGGTCACTGAGTCAGAAACATGGTTCATGCTCGCCTTAGAGGCCCACAAAATATGCAGGGAAGCAGTAGCAGGTCTGATGGACAAGAGAAGGAAAGTATTTCATTTTGCAAGATGATGCCTTCAGCAGCACTTCAGCTAAAGAAAGATACCTTGGGAAGGAGCAGCCTTCAAAGTAGTCTTTAGCTCAGAAGGAAATTACTCAAAAAAATCAAAGTGTGATTTACATGTAAGCACTAAGTAGTCACGGTATTTCCTGAGAAACTCCTTCCCTCAGGTGGAAGGCAGTGACCTACACCCTCTAGGATGCATGGCTATTCCGTCTGGTCTGCCCTGTCACTGTACTCTGGCTCCAGCAGCCCATGTGAGAGGACCAGCAGTAGCAGAGCAGGAAGTTCTCCTGGGCAAGGACTTCATCCTTCAAGCTATGAAGAATGTCCCAGTTCTCTTGATGAGGAGCACTGTAAATACCACATCACCCTGAGGAAATTTCAGTGCCCACCTGCACACACTTAATGGGAATGCCAGCAACTCCAGACCATACATCCTGACCCCAGGGCCAACCTCCACCTTGCCCATGAGAGTTTTCTGAAGACGCAGGACAGAGCTGCATACTTTAAGGCCAACACATGCCATTTCTTTTGAGAGAAAATGGCATGTTGTCCTGCAATGCTGACCAGCCTGGTGGGCTGTTGGGTTTGCAAGTCACCCTTAACATTTCTTACTTCTCTGCGTGACTGTGCACTTGTTCCTCATGAACACTTGTCTGGGGGATGAGGGACCCCAAACACACACTCCAGGAATGCAACATTTGTATGATTTATATGTACATTTTATACCATGTATGGGATACATATATGTAATGTGGCCACGGCCCTGCCCTCCCCAGATGACAACATCACAGCACAAACATCACGGCATCGCTGATGCTAAAACACAAACATCATAAAGCAATCATCACACTATTGGGGCCATAAACATCACAACATCAACCCGGGCTCTAACAGGCTTAATTCATTCCTTCAGGCAATGCTCCAGGAAAAATGTCAAAAAAAAAGAAAAAAAGAGAGAGATAGAAAAAAGGCAGGGTGGCGGGTGGCACATGCAGGTGGGGACTGTGGGCATCCAAACACCCCCTTCCCCCTGGGGTCCCCAAGAGGAATCTGCACTTGATTAAAACTGGCTCTTCTCATCCCTGATTCATGCATCTCAAATCAGGATAAAATCCTGTAACCACATTAGTCAATCCAGACAGATTCGTCCATTACTTAATGCATTACTCAGATTTCAGTAACAGAAGGTATGTGATCTAGAGTCAAGTTATGTTATGCTTGGATGAAAATAAAAACATTTTTAAAATTTTGTGGTAACTGCACCTGTGAGACAAGATTCACTGATTTTGGGAATGATGGCTAAAAGTTTTCTAGCAAGTAATATAAAAAAATACATGTCTCCATTTACACGAACGATTTTGTTCTGATGGTCACGTCAAAGGCCTAATTGACCAGTAATGAGCTTCCTCTATCTACAGAAGGCAAGGAGACATTTTCTTCATTACTATTTCAGCAACTAGATTTACAGTTTTTCCTACAGTAGTAGGACAGCACAGAGGATCTGTGGCTCTTTATCAAGAAACTAACATGGACAGGGAAAAAGCCAAAGTTAAGGTAGAAAAATCATGTCCGCTATTTCATGGTCAAATTTGGAGAGAGGGAGAAAAAAGAAGTAAAAAAGCCAAGTGTTTTGATTTAAACTCAGATTTATCTGTCAGAGCTTGTGTGGGCAGGTGCACAAGTTTGGGGGTTTTTTCTGGTTTTTGTTTGTTTTTTTTTTTACCAAGAAACATCTTCTGAACATTGCAAGTGATTTGAGAAAAAACAAGATGAATTTTACAAAGTAACAAAACTCCACTGCTCCTCATCCACTCTTGGTCTGACATCCAGTTTGGGCTTTAGTGAATCCCTTAAGTCATCATCCGTGGTTCTCAGCATTGTGCTTGCTGGCCACTCCCTATGGCCATTTTGGCTGGAGGTATCCCTGCCAGAGGATGCAGAACTGTTTGCCACTTTGCTGTTGCAGTTTAGGAAGGCTCCTAGCCCTCTCATGTCACATCACCAAGGACAGAGCCAGATACATGAAGACAGGTGTTGTTTTTTCAGCACTGCCACCCCGGCATTCCCTCCTCCTTCTCTCCAACCCAACAGTGCAGCAGCTTCGAGGCACTCTGTGAGAGTGGAGGAAATGAGATGCATTTGGGGACTGGGTAAGGACCTTGGGGGACTCATGCAGGGCAGGGAGCTTCTCTAGTTCTCAGCACCTTGGCCCGCCTTCTGCTTCTCCAGAAGGATGCTAGGAGAGAATCCGATAAAAGCTAAATCAGAACTGAAAGTCTCCTGAGTCCCACCAGTACTTAAACACCTTGAGATCCCTTCATCCAACCACCCCTTGCACCAGCTTGGTACCTCCTCTGCTAACTCTGTCTGATCTAGCCTGCTCTGGCCCACTTGTGGGGACCAAACATCTTGCTTGCTCCAGGCTGAAGACAACTCTTGGGGTTGGTTCACACTGTTCAAGTTCAGTATGGAGCAAATTAAAGAGTACATGGATTAAATGAGAGAAGATGAGCAATACTGATAGTAAGACGTGACCTTAAGGTCATCATTAAGCTTATACCAAATAAACACCCACACTGTGACCCCCAGGTATAGCAAAAGCCAGGAAATCTGCTGGAGCTCAGCTCCATCTTTTATCCTCTCCCTCATCTTATCACCCTCTCTGCAGCAGGTTTGCAGGCATTGGGCAGAGGAACTCAGCACAACCACACCCTGTGATCCTGGCTTCTGACCTCTTCCTGGTACTGCCCACGAGTAGGGAACTTCAGTAACCCCTGTATGCAGCTCACTGAAAGTTCTTGTTGGGGTGACACATGGCACTCAGAGCCGGTAACAGGGACCTGTAGAGGCTGACTGCAAACGTCAATGTAGAAATACCCAGAGAGTGTTTGGGAGGAAAGCCAGGAGGTGAGTTTGTGGGACTTCATATCTGCAGTCCTGTCGATGTGTGTGTTGAAATCTCCCAGGATGACAAGTCAGGGTATTTCATCACCATTGTCAACAAGGTATCAGTGAACTCCTTTATGAACCTTTTACTCTGTAGAGGTCTGTAAACGAGCATAAAACTCTATGTTAGCTTTGGCTCAGGTTTCTATTGTCAGATGAATGAATTCAAACCTTACTCTCAACCTCCATCAGAGCTGCCAAATCCCACCCAGAGGATCTATCTGGGGCAGCAAACTGCTTTATCAAATCTCTGTGCCCCTGTACTTAACCGAACTATTTGCCAAGTGCTGTGCATGATCTCCTTGCTTTGCAGAAAAAATCATACACATACAGGAAGGTTCACAAACATTCTTTCTAATCCCGTTCATCAAGTGACAGGAGACTTCCCACCCTGACGGACACTATATTCACTCATCAAGGGCTATCAAACACCCCTATGACTGTAATAAAATTGCATAGGTTAGGGCTTCAGCAACTCACCTGCAGGAACCTGGAAGCTTTGGATTGTTTTCTGTACTGTGCATCTGTATGTTTCTGACTTGTCAGCTTCTTCCTTACCTGGCTCTGAAGTCTGGCCACAGCTGAAGAGTCAGTGCTTAGGTGGGCAGCACAAAAAATTATCTCTTTTTTTTTTTTTTTTATGTATCTTTTATCTCCTGAGGTAGCAGAAGTCACACTAAACCTTTTAAAGCCTTTTCACTTTTAAAATTTCATTGTTACCTACAAGAAGCCACAGTAGTTCTGGTGGGCATCCTCTCAGAAGGACTCAGACCATTTGAGAGCACTATTTTGAGACCCATTCCACCTGTATTCTCACCTTCCGTAAGTCTGCTCAAGGATGGTTTTTGTCCTACCCAAGCGAGTATGTGGAGACCTGGATAATGAAACCAACAGTAAGGATGTGAACGCCAGCAGTATCCACACCTCCACTGCTAAACAGACAACCAGGGCCACCCCTGGCTAAACAAGCAGACAGTGACCTTGCTGCTAAGAGAAGAAAAGCACCCCTTTTCTTGCTCATAACACATGGTCCATATGTAAAAATAGCCACTAGTCAGCAGCAGTGTGTTGCTCACATGTGTGGGCAATATGAGAACAAGTTTAGTTCCAAGCCCCCTTTCTCCTATTAGTTCCTCATCTTTGATTTTATGTGGGTTATCCAAGGACGAAGGTTATCTGAGGACTTATTTTCAGCAACAGATATTTTTAAAGGACTGGAGGTTATCTGAGGTTTAGCTTGAAAATAACGGTACTTTGGAGATTTTGCAGCCCCGCCTAGTATCATTTAGTTGAAGATATGCCCACATGCACAACTAGTCAATTCACTCTGGTAATTTAACAGCGTTGTTGAATTCTTCACTGATGCAATGGTTTCATTTGCCAGCTTTTATAAATAACACTTTCTAAAAATCTCTGTTTACCCAGGACATCCTGGCTAACAGTGTTTTGGCAAAGGGTGCTCATTCCTTCGTCATTTTGTAGCAAGACCTCAGCAGAGAAATACACACAGACATGAAGCTGTCAGCCCTTACAAAACTTCAATTCAAAACATAGAGTAACATCTTCCTCAATAGCACTCATTATCAAACCATATCAAACCCATTCTTCACTTTCAACTTTACACTCCCAAATGAGTCAAGTTCAGAGTCTCAGGTTTTGTCTTCAAGGTACCCAGTGCTCTCAGACTGTGACAACCAAAGTTCACCTTAAGCTGTAGGAAGAAGGTTGACAAGTGCACTCCTGACATTTTAAAACTACCCATAACAAGGCAAAAGCCTGTCTGGGCATAGAGGCTTCCTGTAGGCAAATCCTAAACTGTTCAACAGACTTACCAAAAAACTAAGGGGCTGAATAAACCTTGTTACAAGCAAGTACTCTATAAGCCAGTAAACATTTGCTATCTTCTTTTTGTTACTAAAAACCCAAAGAAATGTTGATGAAAGAAACCAGAAACTGAAAAGACTCTGGTGCCATCTGACAGACTGTCCTATTCTCCATGTCCCTGAGGAGGGGAGGAGGAAGCTGCAAGGATCATAGTCACCATGTCCAATCCCAGCTGGATAGGGCTGGGAAATCCCAGTAACTAGACCAAGCCTGCTCCAGACAGGTTTTAACACCAGTGTGTAATGGTACATGTCAGGCCTTGGAATGAGCTGGAAGAAACCTCCTGCAATACTTCAGGCAAGCTCTAAAGCTGTAAAAACAGCCATGAACTGGGACCTTGTGTCCCATTACCTGCACGTAAGCAAACATCGGCAACTTGCCTTTTCTATTGAAATCCGTGTCTGCTTTTGTTTTAATTGAGCTGCTGAAGAGAGGACACTGATGTGGTTAGAAATAGCATATTGAGAGGTCAAGAATTCAATCTGTTCTAGAGAGGCCTACCGCTGGTTTTCTTGGCAGGGCTCACAGGGTCTGCCGTCAGCCAGTCCCCAGGAAGCGTTCTCGCTCATAGAGCAAGGGCAGTGTGAGTGGCCAACATTCAGCCTTGGCTGCTGAACCAGAGGAAGGTTTTCAAAATGTCAGCTTGGATCAACCTAAATCATTTTCCCAAGGCACCAAGGGATGGAGGAGGAACTGAGAAGTGTCCTTTACTTCTGTTTCACATCTCACAGTTTCATTTTCAGTTACTGGAATGAAATGTAGAAGGAACAAAAAGGCAGGCGAGTCCTATACCTTCTGTATTCCATAGCTCAGCTTTAAGGAATCCAGGATATGCGTAGTCCAAATTCACTTGTTTTTCTCCATTCCCACTTCACCCATTCGCTTCACGGGAGTGTCTCAGAAACCTTCCTCATGGCTTTCTTGCCATGACCCACCAGTGAAAGCCAGATGGTGCCTAGGATAGACCAAAGATTCTCTTTCCAGGATATACAGTGATCATTGGGATAATATGATCATTGGGACTGGTGATGTAGGTTCAGAGCCACTCAGATACTACCAACAAGTGACACCTGGCTGGCTCATACATTCTGAGCACGCTCAATTTACCTTGTGATTGCATGAGGGTGTTAAGACATCACCACGAGTTTCAGGAGTGCCCCCTTGCATGCACAGCTTCAAGCACATGGAGTCATGATTCACTCAAGATGACTGCAATCACATGAATGGAGTGTCTTGTTTCATCTTGCTTTTTTTAAAACTTCAACTGGAGGAAGACAGTCCATCCCAAAGCCCCAGGCTTTGGCCCACTGCTTCACACGTCTGAAATCTGATGACTGTGTTTGGGAAAAGGCTGGCTGCAACCTGCAAAGACTGTGAGAATGTAGGTCTTTCTGTAGTCCAGTTCCACAGAGTACTACTAAGCAGCAGCATCTAATCAGAAAAACTCTTTTGGGGTTGCTGTGCATGATGCTGGGGTTGTGAAAAACCCCTGCATTATTCTCCAAAGGAGAGGTATAAAAGGACTCAGAAGAAAAATGCCTTTCTAAGACCAAAGCATCCTGCTGAAGGCACCAGTATAGGGAAGGGCAACATTAAGTGAAAAAGAAGACTGCAACATGTGCTGTGAGGGAATTGTTCAGCATCAAGAGAAGGCTAAGAAACAGACAGATTTACCTTCAGAAAAGATGCCATGGTGCTGTGTTCAGTGTTCGACCTACCCACGCCCTGGGCAGCAACGAGAAGCCCTTAACATTACTGCCAGTAGAGTCACAGAAATTGCTTTCCTAAGTTACAAAAACAGCCTGGGCTCCAGGGGATTCCCTGTCCCTCTGAGCACTTTGTGCCCATCTGTGTTGCAGATAGAAATCATTATCTTAACCAAGAGAAAATGAGCAGCGTCTGCAAAGAAAAGGCAGAGAAACAGCAGCCTTTGCCAAGCCAAAGAGGGCCCACCAACTAGAAAATGGTTATTTTTCAATAACGGCCTATTTTTACTAAAATGTGGTAAAATGTGTGTCATTGTGAACAGCCACACAAACACTTATAAATATTGGCATGCATGTGACATATGACCTTTGTTCCTATGGCGATTTTGTTCAAAAGAAAAATATGTATCACTGACTCAGTATGTTTTCTGAGAATGCAATGCTTATATTAATATAACAGTATCTTACAACATCACTACAGGTAAGCTTGTGTCAGCACTTCCATTTCAACTAACCCTCTTCAGGACTGTTTGGATGAAGCAGAACTTGTAAAGGACTGTTTAGGGACAGAGTTTCAGTCTTAATTTTGAATGCATTTGTTTTGTTAAATCAGAAGATATACAGGCTTCTTGGGCCCACATTTAATCAATCACAATTTCTATTCTGGGCAGTGGTGGTTTCTGTGGATGGGATTATGGCTATCTTTTCGTAACTAGGAAAGGAATCTTGCCAAATAACATGATTGTAACATTAGTTTTGCAGTATGCAGTGCTATTCCTGAAGACCCAGCTATTTCGTGAACTTCTAAGAAAATCCTATTTAGCTTTTGTTTATTTGTTTGCTGCTCTGTTGGGAAAAAAAAAAACGTTTCTGAGAGAAGATGGGGCACATTAACTTTAAAGATTCCCATACCCCAAGTCAAACATAAGAACTGAAAAAGCATGCATGTTAACTGATATTTTCAGCCTGTGACTTTTCATGGTTATAGGTCAAATACATGTATTCAGCTTATATACGTTATAGATAAGATATACATCTATAAATATATATATATATATATATATTCAGGCTTACATATAAATAAATACATTTAACAAATATTTTCAGCCTTCAAAGGTTATAGGCCTGTGACAGGATTTGTCACATTCAACAAAGTAAAACTTACAGTGCTAACAGTGTGCTTAAGAAGAAAAGTCAGAAAACCCTGCAGTCCAACCTACATAACAACAGTAATTGAATCAGGGTTTCTGGCTTGCAGTATGATTACAAGTTACAGAAAGAACAGAAGTCACATCCATGGCAGCCCAGGGGTTTTGCTGGGTTTGAGTACAATGCACATGTCAACTAAGAGGCAGTCCAGTATCAGGAGTGTTTGCGGTCTGACAGGTCAGACAACAAGAAGTCACTGGAGAATAAGAGGGTGGTTGTGGTCATATAGAGGAGTATCTATATATCTGTTCTGGCAAATTTCCCCATAAATTAAACAGTTCTGACTCAGCCTATCAAAACAAGAGAGCCTTTGGAATATGAGGTTTTACATAATTTGGGGAATCGTTTTTGATGCAAATCTCTAAAGACAAAAGAAGGGAGACAGCACTAAAATTCATATATAGTCACTACTGGTAGTCTGAGAAGCCTAAATATTTCTCTACTACTCTGTATTGTGCTAGTAAGTGGTAGTTGTAGCATGTATGAAGAGCTGCTTCACTGTGAGAAGGCCTTCATCTGACATCAGAGAGGACTTTTTGCATCTTTAGAGTATTTCAAATGATATCCTCAAATGTTCCTTAAAACAGAGGAGAGACACATTGGGAGATAACCACAGGTCTTATTACTTCCCTCCTTATGGAGGTTCCTTTGGAGTTGGAGAATAAATGAATTGTTTTTCCTTTAGAAAGAGAGATGGAGAGAGAGTATTTCTACTTGAATAAAAAAACAACCAACACTGAGTGCAATTAGCAGATCTACAGGAGTAGTAATAAAACCTACATTATGTTCATAACAAGTGTCACTGCAAAGATGCACAAGCCTCCTGATAGACTGCAAGAGTTTGTTGTGCTGCAAACTGAAATAATGTCACAGACCAAGGAGGACATGGGCACAATCAGCCTGAGCAAATACACCTGTCCCCGACCAAGGGCATGCAAAGAGAGGAGCAAGCAGGCTCTGCTTTCTCCTTCTCAGGCTGAGGCACTAACACAAAAGGAGGGGCAAACTCTAATCCCTCAGATATGGAGAAAAAAGTACTTGCTATCTCCACAACAGAAAGAATTCAGAGGTGTGCAGCTAGATCATGAGGTGTCAAACATGCTGCTCACAGCCAAGTGCCAGATCTGGGAGGTGGCTGGAAGTCCTCACAAACACCCATTTGCCCCGTTTCCTCCTCCCTTCTTCCAGCCTCGGCACACTGGTCTGTCTGGGCTGGTTTTCAGAGGTGTCTGTGGATTGAAGGGGCAGCCTAAGCACCTGACTTCAGCAGTTTGGATTGCCCAACTGGGGTCATGCAGCTCCCGAGCTATCTGTCAAAAAACAAGTCTAGCTCTTTCTGCTCCCTTTAGGGGAAAGGGAACACTTGGCTTCAAAATAAGGGTCTGGAGAAACAAAGAGCAATTCTCAGCACCCAGTCACGTCTGTAGCACCTTTAAAACTGACTCCTTCCCTTTTAACACCATTTCTTGAAAAATCCCTGTTCTTTTCCCTCCTTGGTTGTTTTATGGCTGTGACTCTCCCTCTAAAGTGAAAATAATGCACATTGCAGTCTTCCTGGTTGCAGTGGCTTTGACTCGCCAAGTATTTTCATGTACATTAACAAAGCAAAAACTGAGAACTGGCACAGCTTTCTCTTAGTTCAGTTTGTGTTTTTAATACTTGTTCTGTGGATGCAAGCCTTACTGTCAGGTCTATTCTTTATGAGATGGAAAGAAGCTCTTCTATTCTTATAATGGGTTTCATTGAAAAGCAAGGCCACTTCTCTGCATTTATTTAAGTGCAGAGCTAGAATAGAGAACAGCATGATGAATTTTAAACAGAGTTCACATCTGGTCCAGAAACCACAATCAATTTATTGCTGTATCTGAAACATTTTCAGCATCTGTCATATAATATATTTTCACACGTTTCTAACAAGACATTTTCTTGGACATAACATAGACAGGTATATCTGTCAGTTCAATTTCATGCAAACGAAATAGAAGAATTTTTGGCATGGTTTATTATACTGTCTTTGGAGCAGTGTAACTATCATGTGAAAAGGGTATTATTTAAGGATGCCAGAAGCTCAGCAATTTCTTCCAAAATGTGGAACTACTGACTACACAGCAGATTTTTTTTTAAATCTATGCCTTCGTTTTTTCCATTTTGATAGAATCCATTATCCAGTGAATTTGAGAGAGAGGTGCATACTTCAATATTAGAAAACCCATCTTAGCTCATTCTGGGAACTCTCACATTTTATGTTAAAGTGGAATCTTTCACTCATGATGGCCACTTAATCACAACTTTATTCAAAGTTTTATTAAAAATTAAATAGCAATACAAATCATATTAAAATTCTTAAGAGCTTCACATTTTCACCCAAACCTGTCATGGGCTTTCCCACACAGAACCACAGATGTATCAAATAGCTTGACAGCACTGCAGCCCTATAAATAGGTACGCCAACTTGCCCCCATATTGGCCCCAGTACAACCATTTACCACCTCATTTTTTGGCTACATAAACTGCCTCTAAGCACTTTCTCATTTGAAAACTCAGGGGTTGCTGTAAGAGCACCGTATCAGCAGACAAAAACCTGCACTACTCACCCTGCCCCCTGTGCTCACATAAGAACGTCCACAGCCATTATTTCTCTGATGAGACAAATAGAAGGAAGTCAGGGATCTGTGGTGAGTATCATGTCCTAGAGATAGCTTACTTGGTTTGTTTGCCTTTTATTATCCCAATTAAGTTGAGAGAAGATGAAGTTTGTCAGGGCATACTGGGGTGCACCCACAAGCGAGCAAGCCTGTGCTTTTGCTATAAGCACACTCGAGAAGCGGGGAATCATTTGGGCTGGCTGTATGGTCTTCCCCATCATGGGAGGAAGACCCTGAGATCATTAAACATCTGTTCCTATTAAGTTAGGGTCTGCCATAATTAAGGGTGACATTTAGCTCCTTGAACCAAGAAGGAGAACCATACTTGACAATCAGGACTGGATAAAACAACATGGCCCCCTCCAGGCAGAGAGGTTTTAGTCTTTTGAAATTGGCTCTAAAACTAGCCAAACTAACCTCAGAAAACACACAGGCAAAATTGAAGAAGGAGGGGAAGGTTTGTAAGCAGTGACTGTCCAAGGCTATTCACACCAGAGAGGGGATGTGCATGGAGACCATGGTGCCACAGGGCTTGGTGGCACTGTGCAACAGGACACTACGGATTGAAGGGTCAGAGCTGAGTGACAAAAGTACTTTTGGTGATCCCATGCCAGTATTTGCTTATTTTCTCAGCTTTGCAGAGGTTTTTCCTTCACTGGGCAAAGAGGAAAGTCTTGTGAGGAGGGGAATAGAAAGCAGCACCCTCCCCTGCACCCACGAGTCCTGTGCCTCAGGGATGCTCAGGAGCTTGTTTTCCCACACCAAAATCTAGGTGCAAAGTGACAGTGCAGAGGCCAAGACAGGACAAGGTGGGTGCCATTTTGCTGGGCTGTGGCACTCTCAGGCTGATTGTTACCTCTGAGTTTCTCCCCCAGGAGCTCTAGGTAAGGTTTGAGTCAAGCACAAAGTTTGAAAAAAAAAGTCAATTTGATTTCTATTGCATTTTAATTTATAATAAATATTTTATTGACTTTCTTGATAAGCCTGTGACAATTTGAAAGTTTGTTTTTATGAAGCTGAGGTATTTATCTAATTAAAAGAACTTGTGCTCTTAACAAAACTTAGGAGCCCGATTCATACTATCTTGTTCTACTTTTCTCCACTATGAATCCAGGTTTTCACAAGCAGATTCTCTCAAGACATGGGCTTGGTTCCACAGTAAAAACAAATGTATTTCCAGTGAATATGCCACATGAAGCTTGCCAGCGCCTTTAAATAACTTTAACCATTTGATTACTAAATAGCATAGCAGGTATATGGTGTTTCATATATACCTAATTCAAGGTATATTTCAAATTAAAGTGCTGGTAACTTAGTGAGACATAGTTCTTCAAGTTACGATAGCACAGGCCAGTGAAAGGTTAAAGAAGTATACCTCACACTGGCATGCCCTGAATTAACAAGAAAGTAATGGAATTTCATCATGAGAGAAATTAGGTGATATCTAAAGTTTATTTAGAATAGAGCTTTCCCAATATTTATTTCTAATTATTTTAGCCTGAAAAAGAGGACACGGTACTTACCTGTGACTTTGAAGGACTCTAAGGTCCCCATTTAATTGCAATGTTTTAAAATAACTGCACGTTGGCTTTAAGTACCAAGTTACTCAATACAGTGCAGGACTGATGAGTTACAGAAAGCCACCTGTGGAAAGAGCAGATTTTTATCTTTTTCAAAACACTGTGATATGTGTTGCCAAGATTTATAACTTCCCTAGAAGCTGGAAATCCAACTTTCTCCAAAGGCACAGAAAAGTCAATGACTGCTCTGCAACAAGAAAGTCAAATCTATGGAAGAAAACAGACTCTTGAGGAAGTGGAACACTTACATCTATTTACACATCTGCAGTCATTTGGGACAACTGACATTCAAAATAAAAATTCTCACATCTTTCTCCCACTTAAGTCATAAATAGTTAAGACAAGGTCCTCACCTGTCTTAAATTTTGCTAGTGTGCTGTAAAGAGGTCACAGTCAGGCAGGGACTGACTTGAGAAACAGATGGAGACAGGGGCTGCAGATGGATGGTACAGAGTGGCAGGAGACAGCTGAGGGGGTTAGCACATCACCCAACACGTCCCGTGGGCAGGCGTCAGGTGAGCGGGGCACCAAGCGTGAAATCCTGGCACTCCAGTGGCAACCATTCCTAATGACCAGGCTGTGATTTGACAGACAAGTCTGAGCCTGTGTTGTAAAGCAGATGAATTGTGCCAGGCTGTATCAGATTAGAAGCTGCACAGTCATGTTTTGGGTTGCAAGTATTCCAAATCCAAATGCAATAATCAATTTTCCTCTCTCTCCAACTGTGCAGTATTGCAAAATGTTTTTACTGTCTCAGCTTTAAATATTGATGCTGAACATATGTATGGTATGACAATCCACAGGCATTTTTTGTTTTAATTCTGCAGTGATAACTCAGCCGTCTCCAATACCACGCATGCTGTAGTAGTTGTAGTTTAGTGTTAACAAACCTGGGACCCCTGTGTTTCTTCAGCTTTTATTGGTTGCTGTTCATACATATTGTGCTTGTTTTCTGTCACTGAACATCTTGAAGTCGTAGGAAATGCATGTGAGTACCCAATTTGCCTGTGATGAGCCAAGACTGTGAGTTAAAGCAAGACCACTTATACACCTTTCCAAAAAATAATATGGTCCATACATCCCCGATCTCAAAATGTGACATCATCTCCCATAGCCAGAATTATGAATGAATAGGAGCACAAGAGGCAAAACCTCATTGTATGGCCTTTGCTCCATAAAATTATTTCCACTGCAACTTCTAACCAAAAGGCAAATCAACCACTGCATCCAAATAATACTTCATTAGTCTTGCGGAGACCCAGCTCATTTTCTCTACCACCACCCAGGGTTTGGTTGGTTGTCAGGTTAGGTCTGGTCTCAGTGTATATGGCCTGTCCATCTAATTCCTAACAAGAGGATCTCCTGAAGCAGCCTTAGTCTGTAAACCTCACAAGGCTCAAAGGGAAGGATGGACTTTGCATTTCTGCCTACAGCCCTGTCTGATTTGCCACAACTGTTCAACAAATGCTGCTGCTTTGTAGGAGAGATTTGGCTAAGTCACCGATGGAGATATTTGTGTTTGGCTGAAACACGACACAGAGGATTTTTTTTTTTTTTTTAATTCATGCAGCATCAGGACTCAAATTCATGAAAAGAACTAAGAAAACAATTAATTTTTTTTCATCTCACTGGCCAAAACTTGTTCAGGGTTTACCAAAACCAAATAATTTTCAGTGTCCCCACCCAAAACAAAGCACTTAAAACCTTCAATCTAACAATAGGTTTATTTCAAACGAAAGTAAATGTAAAGCCTTTTGTTTTCCTGGGGAGTGGAGAGGGGAAGGGGAAGTACTTTATTATTTTTCAATTAAGGCTAGTTCAGCCTCTAAAAACAGACATCTCAAAACAAATACAAGAATTTTTCTTTTTTCAAGTATCAAGTCAAAATGTTTTGATTACTTTTCTCTCTTGTATGTCAGAAAATTTAAATGACTTAAAAGTGCATTTTCAGGTAGAAAAAAAAAAAATTTTCATCCAGATCCACTCTTGAGCTGACACTTTCAAAAAAAATAGAAACCACCCTTTGCTCTGCCATCACTTAATCTGCAGCCATAGATGACCGGGATCAACACCACAGTTGGGAGTAGTCTGCAAAATCATTGCAATGCACTGTACTTACAAAGCAACATGGTCGTGATTCTCCATGCAACCAGTGGGTGCGTAAGTGTTTTCCAGGAGACAAAGGTCAGAGCTGGCTGCCTACTGCTGTCAGGATCATCGTTAGGGTCTCCAATTCCTCTGATGAGCCTGTTTATTAAAGCTACAGGTTTAGGTAAAATATTGTCATATTGTGTGTCCAAATATTGAATACTTTATCTCTCTCTCTCTTCCCCTTCCAACTGGTAAACACCAATGGGACACAAGATGGCAGTAGGTTTTCTGGTTTTCCTATTTTTACTGATGGGTGAGGTGATTGTTAGTCTGAAGAAGGCTTCCCTCCCGCATTAACTCGGAATTAATTGTGTGATCATACCTGGCAATTATCCAGTAACGAGCAGAGAACAGAAATACAGAGAAGGCCTGTTTCTCCTCACTCTGATCTGTGTATGGGCATAATGGTGCATGTCAACCAACACATCTGGCAAATCTCATCACAGTGTCAGACAATATCTATATCCACCTCTGCTCTGCTCAGACACAGGCATACGCAGTTAGAGATGTTTCCTACCCATAGACACTTCCAAAGGCTAATGCAAAAAACTAAATACAGAAGCATTCAGTGTGTGCTCCCCATTCCCAAATAGTTCATATCTTTTATTCAATAATCATGTGCCAAAGGAGTCAGGCCCCCCAGAGTCCTGAACTTCCAGCTGACAGATCTAATCCCCAAGCTGCCAGGGGAGGCACCCTCCTTCTGTGGCACAGAAACTCTTTGTATTGCGTGGCCAGGTGTTGGTAGCTGGTAGGCTACAGGAGTGGTTTCTGTGAGAAGCTGCCACAGGCTTCTCCCATGTCTGACAAAGCCAATGCCACCTGGTTCCAGGACAGACCCTCCACTGGCCAAGGCCAAGCCAACCAGGAATTATACTAATGCCTTTGTGATAACATGTTTAAGAAGGAAAAAAGTGTTATTGGGTAGTTGTAACTAGAGTGATGAGCAAGAATATGTGAGGAACAACTCTGCAGACACCAAGGTCAGTGGAGAAAAAGGGGCATGAGGCACTGCAGGCATTGGAGCTGGGATTCTCCTGTAGCCTGTGGTGCAGATCATGGTGAAGCAGCTGTGCCCCTGCAGCCCATGGAGGACCACAGGGATGCAGAGATCCACCTGCAGCCTGTGGAGGAGACCCATGCAGGAGCAGGTGAATGCCTGAAGGCTGTGAACCCATGGGAAGACTGTGCTGGAGTAGGGTCTTGACAGGGACCTTCAGGCCCATGGAGAAAGGAGCCCACACTGGAGCAGGTTTCCTGTAGTACTTGTTACCCTATGGGGGCCTAATACTGGAGCAGGCTGTGCCTGAAGGACTGCACCCCGTGGAAGGGTGACCCACATTGCAGCAGTTTGTAGAGAGCTGTTGTCCGTGGGATGGACTCACGTTGGAGGAGTTTGTGGAGGACTGTCTCCTGTGGGAGGGACCCCAGACTGGAGCAGAGCAAGGACTCCTCCCCGACCAATGGCAGGAACAATGAGTGAACTGACCATAGCCCTCATTCCCCATCTCCTTGTACCTTTGGGGGATGATTAATATCCCCAAGGTGAGTCCGTTTTGTCTGTGAAAGTATTTGGTGGGTGATCTCTCCCTGTCCTCACCTCAACTCTCAAACCTTTCATTATATTTTCTCTCCCCTGTCCAGCTGTCAGTGGGAGTGATGGAGCAGCTTTGGCAGGTGTCTGGCATCCATCCAGGGTCAAACCACTACAGTCTTCCTTCCTACACCCTGACCAAGAGAGATGGAGGACACTTGTTGATGGCCTTCTGCACCAACAGAGATGGAGCTGCTGTACTGAGAGATGGAAGCTGTATGCACAGACTGCTTCACAGTGAGTGGAAATGAACAGTGAATCCTACCAGAACACAGTCTTCTTAACATCTAGGGGGATATACTCTGACTGGGTAGTGACACAAGCACCACACCACCCAACCATGTCAAGATGGGAGCAGTTCTAGGTAAACACAGCAGTACCACTCTGGAATGCACTATTGAAAATCCAGTGAAGTCATAGTAATAGCACTTCTAATAATGAAAAAGAGGGTGCGAGTTTTGAGGACCTCTGTCTGGGATTTGGACACCTAAACTCTACTACAATTTCTCTTTAACCAACTAGACCCTCAGCTGCTCATTTGAATCTCTGGCTCTTAGATTCCAACACTCATTGGCAGATAGTGGTCTGTTGACTGATCCCAGAGGGGTGAGAATGAACTCCAATACTTTCAGGCTGTGACAGCTCTCACCTCAGGGTGGACCCATACGTTGAGAAGGACATTAACTATCACAGATTGGAGCTGTACTTTAGCCACTGTGAACTGCACAGGAGAGGCAGCTGTAAACATTAACATGATATATTGACCTGAAACAGTTGTAAGGGAATTGTCTGGTCTGATTGGTATCTGTGAAAATTGTGTAATAGGAAATGGAAAAAAACCTAGTTTCCAAAAGACCTCAGCTATCAGTCCTGTGCATCCCTTTAGCTCTGCATCTCTGCTGAGTTCTCCAATGTGCTTTCAGACATTTCATTCCCCAATTCAGCCTTACTGCACTGCATCTCTTTCATGCAACACAACAGAAAGAGACATAACAGATACATAAATCTGACCTTGGAAGCTTCTGAAAGCTCTTTGTTGGATGACTACTTGAGCTGAATTTGTCCTGGGCAAATCATACCTTCCAATGGAAAATTTTTTCAATTGGGAAAAAGCCATCAGTGAAGTGCTGCTGGAATTGAAACACAAGTCAGCAGTCTCAGTGAAGAGGCAAAAAATTGATTATCAATTTATATTTTTTTTTCCACAAACTGTTCTTTCCACATCAAACCACAGACATGACAACAATGAAAAGAAATCTTTCTGATCTATAGCAATGTGTTACAATAGAACAAGCTGCTTTTCAGGGCCAGAAGTCTGTCTCTTTTAGCAAGCACTAGCACTAAAACCTGTTTTAAAGGCTATAGAAAGTATACTGTAGCCAATTTGCTCCAAAACGTGAAATCAAATAGACTGTGTAAGTTCAGTATCACTAAATCCAGTGAATAATCAGTGGAATGAAATCTCTGCCCAGAAAAATACCCTGTCTATGCTATAGACACCCCTGAACAGATGGGACTCAGAAAGGTCCATGACATCTAGAGATGAAAATAGCTTTTACAAAAAAAAAAAAAAAAGCCAAGATTGCAGGCCTGATTCTGATCTCACCTTGTTGTAAATCATAAGTCACTCCATTTAGGCTGGAAGTTAAGTGAAATCAATTTAAGACCCTTAATTTTTAAGGAAGGATAATTATTTTATTCCCTCCTTTCCAATTTGAAGCAGCCCATCAAGCATCCAGCTGGCTGGAGGCTGTAAAAGAGCATTACTCTGGATGAAACCAACCCTTCTCCCTCCTTTAAATCCCCTGCCCTCTAGTAAAACACTTTAATAATGTGTAAGAGCTATTTTTGTTGGGGTATGCTCAGTTGTCCCAGACATAATATAGACTGTCTCCCAATCCAAAATCAACTCAGGTGGCCACTGTGAAGCTGTGAAGTCAGAGACATGAAGCATGGGAGCATCAGAAGTACCTTCCAGAACAAAAGGTATGTCTTTCCCCTTTCTCTGTCAAACCACCTCCAGCCAGTGGAGATTCAGCTAGGAAGTAGCTTCCTGACCTGTTGTTGGCCTCTGAAGACATCTGTCTCTGAAGGGGCCTGTATTTAGACGAAAATCCATTTTCAAAACAACTCAATTTCTTTGTGGAAAATTTTAAAAATTACTCCAAGATATACTTCTTCCTACATCTGTCAGGGTAATGTTACACATCCTGATGTGCATGAGAGATGAGCACGGTCACAGATGTGTCTTGGTTTCAAGCCAGACAATACCAATGTTGAAACGTGCAGCTTCTGTGTCCAATACAGCATCCAAAATAAATCATAAAAAAGTATACAAAACTCTCAGGAGAACCTGTGTGACTCTTACCTTTGCTCTCATTTGCCTGGTTGAAATAGCATTAGATCCTCTCCAAGTAGGGTTAATTCTATCTTTTTAATTTAAATTAAAATGTTCTCCTTTTCCCATGCGGGCTTGTAAAGTCATGGGAACATATTCTGCTGCCTTCCTGACATAAATCAATGGATATATTGGAGGGTCAGGCCAAAAAATATATACACTCCTTGCCCTTCAGCTCTATTTCACCCATAAGCATTTGCCCACATCCTGGAACAGAAGAAATGTTTTCTTTCCATTGAATTTCCGACTTTCATATTTCTACAGAAGTTGGCCATCACCACACAGCTGATATTAACAACCTGACCCAGAATCTGTTAGGAAGAGAAACTCTTTTAACAAAATGACAATTATAATTCATCCAAAAATACCTACAAACAGAATAAAGTGAAATACAAGTGAACGTTTTTCTTGAGGACACTGACTAAGACAAACTCCTTTCCAGTCTGACTCTCATTCAAGCATACCTTTATTTAATATGTAATTGCCAACTTATTCATCCTACTCCTGCTCAGAATATGCACAAATTCATCGCTTTGAATATAAGAAAAGAATAAAAATCTGTGGAAAACCAGACATTGCTTGGCCAACAATGTGTAAACTCTGACAGTTTATAAATTCAGGCTGCTGCAAAGTGCAAGTTTATGGTCCTCACTAAACTACCACATACAATAGTTTCAGGCAAATGTTAAAAAAAAGGTAGGCTAGAAGGAGAGAAAATAAAAATTTAAATTAATTGCATGTAACACACTGTAAGGTATATCTGTCATTCCTGTGGACCACTGTTTGTCTGGGGACCTGTGCATGACCAGTGAACCTCAGGGCATGAGTCTTTTCCAGACCTCTCATAACAAGTATGTTTCTGCCAAAAGTAGCATTCACCACTGTCTTACCTTCAAACCATCTTGAGCCAAACTCCTCAGTTTCTAAAGTGCATCCCAAAGCATTCTGCAGCTGTGATGTAGCATCTTTCTGCTGTCAAAGGAACTTGTATGACTCTGGCCCCTTTAATGCGAGAGGGCAGACTTTACTGAATTCACCCTTAAAGCAACCCTTACAAGCGCAACCTCACCACCCTCCCTGCCCCGAGGCAGAGAATGGTGTCTCAGGAAAATCATCATTGGGATCCATCACAGTGCTTAGACAGGTTTTGATGTTTGAATATCTCCTGCTGGACAACTCTTCCTTACAGTCTCACCTGATGGTCTGAAGGATCCTGCGTACTAAAATGTCACTCTCAGAAATAAAAGTTAATCATCTACTCTGATTGGCTCTAATCTCTGTTATTTCTTAATTGACCTCATATTCTGCAGTTTAGACACCATTTTTAGCAAGGTGAATGCAATTATTGGTGCACTGTTTCTAGACAGTGTGTCACTGCAGTGATAACAGCCACTCAGGGACATTTCTCTTTAAATATGGAAGCTTCCAGGCAGTAAACAGGTTGCCTGAATTATTTTATTTTATGTTTATTATTATGTATTACTACTTTGTTTTTTTTTTTTTTCCTATTTACCTTGACATTTTTACTCTTCTCAGAGGTGCACAAAAATAGAACAAGCATTAACACATTGCAAAATATGTTTGGATATCGGGGAAGATTTTACCATGAAGGTGGTCTAAAACTAGCACAGATTTCCCAGAGAGGCTGTGGAGCCCCTGTCCTTGGAGATATTAAGAATTTGACAGGACATGCCCCTCAGCAATTTGTTCTAATAGTGCTGGACTTCAAAGTCAGCCCTGCTTTACGTGGAGGTTGGACAACATGGCTTTCAGACTTTCTGTCCACACAGGATTATTCTATTTACTTCTGTGTTAATGTGTCCTTAAACCTTAGCAGTAGTGGTCCTCCACTTAATTTTTCAGTTTTTGACAGGTTTTCTGCAAGGTCTTCTCTAGTGTTTCAGTGGTATTGATGCCTTGAGAAAAGACAAGAAATCATTTGTGTTAGCATATGAGTCCATCAGGGTAGACACTTGTGTTTCATTCCTGTAGCATGTCCATCCCTGGGCTGACACGACACCCAGATCTTACCTGTGTGCAGCTACTCAGCAGCTGTGGCCAGGAGCCTGCACCAGGAGCCCTGGTCCCCCATCAGCCTCCCAGGGCTCAGGAGAAGCTGAGTCTCCAACATGGGTCCACATCCTAGACATCCATCACAAGGTGGTTAAAGCCACTAGGTTTGGGCTGCCCCTTCTCTGGCAAGGCATGAACCTGAAGCAGTTGCTCAGCAGAAGCTTGAAGGCTGATATTTTTTATTATGGCAAAAAATATCTCCAATGGACACGTCAGTGTCCAGATTTGGTGAGAGCTAAGGGGCAGCTCAGATAGAAGGTAAGCTGAGAGCAGAGGCCTAACCCAGCACACCTGGAGACCTGGGTAGTACTAGAGAAATTACTTTCTTTTTCCTTAATAAAGCAAAATAATTTATTTCCTGGCCTTTGCACTTTTATTACAAGCTGTGTAAATGGCTTTGTTTGTTTGTTCTGTACTTTTATAGCTGGACACTTTTGTAATTAAGGGTGTTTTTAAGTGATATGTGTATAAAATTGAAGTGGGCAAGTGGAAAAAATAAACAGAAGGAAAGTTTTTAAGAAGTTATTTGAATTGGCCGTGATATTCTTCCCCACTAGCTAGTGAGGTTTTAATTAGCATTGAAAATCATAAGTAACTGGAGATGAAAGAGCCCTATTAGGTCATCCAGTCCAGTTCCCTGCCAGTTCAGAATTGTGCCCAACAGTGTATTTCCCAGTGTTCTGTCAAGTCCAGCACTAAGCCTGTTCATTACATGAATAATATGCTCTTTTGAAGTAGCAGGAGGGAAACTGCTCACAATCCATATCCAGGCACTTTCTTACAGTTTTTAACAAAAAGAGAAAGATAAGTGAAGATACAAGGCAGTATAGAAATTTATATGCAGGACTCCACACGGGGTATTTATTCTCATTACTCTTACAGGGGAGCTCACACATGGCTGCGTAAATATGAACGATGGACGAAATGTCATAGCAGGGATTGCGGGAAAAGTCTTTAACTGCTTCACTGAAATTATTCTAAAGGGGCCCAAAAGAGGGAGAGAGGAGGAGCTGCAAAGTCTTCACTCAACTCTTCCTGGCCTAGGTCAGACTTCATCCCACAGGAATATCTTGAATAGCTCACTCACATTTTCAAAAAAATCTGAACAAGAATTAAAAAACAAGCCAACAAACAAAGAAAAACCCTCTAGAGCACATGTCTCAGGTGACAAAAACCATAAAACAAGAGGCCAGCAGTGAGTTGTCAAAAGATGTGAAGGTTTCTGATAGATCAATGAGTCAAACTAGAGATCAGGACAGGTAGTATGAAAACTACAGTTTGGCAGATAGGGACAAGGAATCCCTCCACATCCAATAGCAAGGCATCAGTAGGATTTTCTTAAAATATCTGTGACATTTTCCTAATAAAAATGTCTTGCATAGAATACAACTCTTTATACATCATTATAAGAAAAAATTACAGACAGTAAACTGCAACAGCATTCTTGATTAAAAAAAAAAGGCATCAAAAAAATTTTTAAAAAGACATCAGCATGGACAAAAAAAAAGCCATTTTCAATCATTAGCCTACCTAAATACAGTTTTATAGAGACATGGAAGGAGGNAAAGAAAGGAAGAAAGGAAGAAAGGAAGAATGGAAGAAAGGAAGGAAGGAAGGAAGGAAGGAAGGAAGGAAGGAAGGAAGGAAGGAAGGAAGGAAGGAAGGAAGATTCAGAACTAAGAAACCAAAATGTAAATGACATGTAAATGTGGAATTCCTTAGCCTAAAAGCGTATATAAAAGTGTCATAATCAAGATAACAACATAACAACATTGTTTAAAAGGCCATTCTGATGAAGTTAGACATAAAGGAGCAATATAGGATAGAAAGGTGAGGAAAGAAGAGAGCAATTAATGTAAACTAAATCTCAAAGTATGTAAAATTAATACGGAAGTCTGAAGATATCAGGATAAAATACCTTTAATAATAACAATAAAGGATAAAACCTTCCTATATTTCAAAAATCATTATAGACAAATCTGATTTGCAGAAAAATATGTAAGGAGGCAGAACTGTTGGGCATCTAGCTCTGGCCTATGTGTGGAAACCATGGTACAATGTGAATAACATATTCATATCACCAGAATACGATAAGAAACGTTTTAATCCATTACAATAATGAAGATGATGAAGATCATCTAAAGGTAATAATTTTTCTCTTAAAAGGTCCATAGAATATATATCTAAAAGTCCTTAGAACTCTGCTTAAGACAGCAAATGGCAAACTCACATTCAATTTTGATGCCTCTTTGAACACTGGATACATTCCACAAGTTTGAAGCATACAGTGATGTGCCAAAACACAGAAAGGACAAGCCATGAGGCACAAGTAGCCAAAATCTGGGTAAGTGGAGGTTAATCCTGGACATCATTTAAAAGTTGGTGATGAGTAAACAGTGGGATGACAGGGATATTATTAGTAGTATTCAGTACAGTTTCACAAGGAAGAGGTCTTGTCATCCCAAAAATTAAGTTGGACTGGTGTTTATTAGGTTGTTAAGTGTGTGGCTGAAGTACACCTCAGTTTCTAGGGTGTGTTCATCTCCCTAAAATTAGCATTATACGCAGTCAGTAAAGACTGCAGTAACTGAACCAAGTGCTGGCTTTAGTACATATACAAAAGTAGTGATCAGCAGGCAAATTTTCCATATGGGTGCACCTGATGGAGAGGTCTTCTGCGATCAGAGCTGGGCTGTACACTATTCAGCTCGCTTTTCATCAGTGGCTTGGGAGTGATAAAGTAAGAATGTTTTAAAGCAGGCAAATGCAGAGCTGTGCACCCAACAAGGAATACAGAGCAACGTGATAGAATGAGAGTCCTAAGCTCTTCATATTTTTCACCAAATTTTTTCCTCATCAAACAGCTTTAACCCATAACTATGTGATGATTAGGTCAAACAGAAGAGTTCCCAAAGGAGATGAGAGTTCCAACTCTGTAGCATGATGAGAGTATTCAGCTGCTGTATGGTCAGATGGCATGGCTGATGACTTAGCAATATGGCTCCAACAGAAGAGGTATAACAACAGCAAAATCCACTCAAAAGTGTCTTACTCAGGTAACACGGATAGAAATTCAAGTTCTTGGCTGGGCTCCACCTTCTCATTTTTCAGGAGAGGAGCACAATTAACTTTCTGCGCGCTCTCTGCAGAATGAGAAAGTTTTTTAAACCTCTTGGGTGTGAGAATGAACCAAGCAGGAAAAAAGTTTTTCATGAGTTCAATCACTCCACCCCCTTACAGACAATAAAATAGCAAGCTAAGGCCAGAGAAAAGCGTGCACCTGGGCATCGCCCACAAGAGGGTGGTGAGACAATGCTCACAGCAGTCATACATCTAGGTCTAGGATTTAGAAATTTATTCCTGTATTCTGTCAAGACAGAAAGATTTTCTGCAGTTCTGTCATTCATCTTCTTAAAAAAGATAGTCAAGTACCTGAGGAGACAATTAAATAGTTTTTAAATGTTTATAAAATTAAATACAAATTTCCTTATTGGGAGAAAATCATAAAGCACAATCTGCTTGTATCATTTATTAACAACTAGAGAAAGGACTGGAACGTGACTTGATTAGTGTGTATGTAAATACCTTAATGGAGAAAACATGCCATATACCAAATGGTTGTGTCACCTGGCAGAGAAAGGCATAACATGAACCCCAGTCTGGATTCAGGTTCCAACCAAATTCAAATATGAAATAAGGCACAATTTTAAATCATTGTTACAAACTACCAAGAGAACATCAGAGTCTGTGTCCCTGGATGTCTTCAAATCCAGGCTGGATATGTTTCTGGGCCAACTCTGACATTATTTGCCTTAGCAGGAGACTGATGGGGTGAAATTTATTGGTTTGTGATGTACAGGGGGTCAGACCAACTGATCTAATGGTCCCCGCTGGCCTTAAATTTAGTGGAAAACTTTCAATAACTAGCAAAGCAAGTGCAAATGACCCAGTGGTTGCAATGTATTGCTCCAAGTGTGGTTGACCAACTTTAAATAGTTAATTATAATCAAATCCTCCCTTAATCATAAACAGAAAAAGAAAGGGGAAGAGGGAGTTAACGCCTGAGAATAGCTCGCTCAGCTTTAATACAGAGAAAAATTGCATCAAACTCCCCAGAAAAGGATGTGCAAGTCTTTTTACAGAATCAAACCTAGATTTTACAAGAAGAAAAATGGCTTACGTACTTAGAAGTCCACTTAGTGCTTGGCATAGAGCTGTTCCTTTCTATAGTGAGTGCTAGCACACTTCAAGGGCACTGAGGATCTGATTACTATCCTACAAAGTGTAGGGATTGGCTGAACAACCTCAGAGTAACTCAAATACCAGGGAATCCGGCCTATTCCCTGTCCATAAAATACACAGAAAACGATCCCACTCCCTGACATTTTTTCAGCTGGGACAGCTGCTATAACAACTCAGAGCTTTTCAATCTCTGTACAAAGCTCATGTATAACCCCTTCAAGTTTTCAGCCTGGAACCACTTTTCTTCCAAGCTCATTTCACTGGAGTGACCAAAAGTGTTCAGGGAAAAGCTGTTTGATAGCCTCTGGAGGGGGAACATTAAATCAATGTAAAATCTAAAGGTGGGGAGGGGGACAGGGGAAGGGGAGTGGGATAGAAAGATTTACAGCAAAAAACAACATACAGCTTGAATCCAGTCCAAGGGGAGCCACAGGGGGCTGGTGCCAGTCATCAGTGATGAAAGGGTTTGGATTTGTCAAGGAGAAAGATGCTGTGTAAAAATTGCATTCAAAGCCCCAGTGAAATTGCATTAAGGGGCTGGTCCCTTGGAGCTTTGCCTGAGCAATGACTCCAGGTTTGCATACTCTGAGTGGGTTCATATCCCCTCCTTCATGCCCCCCTCTTCCACAGCAGCCTTGCAGCTCCTGCTAGGAAAACACTCCCCTCAAATCCCACTTAGGCTGCAGGGAAATGCTGTGTTTAGAGAATCAGCTGCTTCAACACTCACTGCTGGATTTAACTGTTTAGCAATGTTTTCTAGCCACTTGACTCCCTCCATCACCCAGCCCAGCCAGTGGGCTTAGCCTCTTTGGAGTGTTTCTTTGTATGTTTTTTGCTCAGCGGAAACTTGCTATAGTTATGATATGACTCAAAATCCCACCCATGTGCCTGCTGTTGGGGTACAAAGTCCCACAGCCCTCTTCTGCCTGGGAGATGGCTCAACAACCGGCTGCAAGAACTGCTTCCCATCCGTCTCCTAAACCCTGCCAGCCCCTCAGTGCCCCTGGCACCCATTTCCAGAGCATCAGGGAATGGGAAGACTAGCAATTTGTAGTACATTACTAGAAAATGTAGTTTGCTTGATTTAAGGGCCTGATGGCGTCCCCTCCGGTATTTGGCATGGGGATGTTACCCTTGGCTGTGTTCATACTAAAGGGCAGAAGTTTCCATCAGCAACTTAAAACCCTTATAATGGAAATAAAAAAGGCAGAGTCAATATAAAATCTCCACCAGTGAAATCTGAAGCATTCAGCAAGGGAGTGCAAAACACAAAATAACAAACACTTCCAGCAAGCTGTACGCTGTTACCTATTGACCAAAACAGTCAGTCAATATTCAGGGTGTTAATCTTCCCAGTGGGCTCGAGAAATTAATTACAGTGTCAGGTATTCCTTTGATGCAATACTGCTAAATTTGAAAGACTGTAAACAGAGTCTTATTTCATGGGACAAACTGGGAATCAAGCAGCAGATTAGCCTCTCTTCAGTCACATTAAACCCAAAAATGCTTCACAGCTTCTTCTCAGGCCAACGATGTGAGGTCTTCCTCATTGTCTTCTTCTAGGTGCTGTTGCTTCCCACGTGCTGAGCAGTGACACTCTGAATATACACAAATCGCCCCAGGAAGGGTTGTCAGCCCACCCCAGGACAGCTGCTTGGCAGCTCTAAATCCTGCCTGCACATTGGGCAGAGGCTCCTGTTGTTTCAGCCCTCACAGCCCAAAATACATCCCCCCAAATTCACCCTAAATCAGGAAAGGCCAGACCTGGCACCAGTACTGGCAATGACAACCTCAGCAGTGAGCTCAATCCTAAAGGTTCCTCCTCTGCCCCTCCACGCCCCAGGCACTGGGCTGCTCCACTGGCCTCTGGCCATCTGGCCTGTCACAGAGATAAATAAACACCGCACTACAAGCTGTCCTTCACTCCAGGGCAGAGCAGGGACTTTCTCAGAGGCGTTCATGAGATGTGAAAAGGTTTTCACCCACTGCTGTACCTCAGTTGTAATCCTGCAGTACCACCTCAGCTGCAAAGACACATGTGCCACACCTACATATTTTGGGAATTTCCCTTTATTGCACTTTCTGAAATGTCACTCTGATAATCTTTCAGGTTTCAGTCCTGAGGGGGCAAAGTTTGAGGTCTTGCTTGGCTCACCTGGACAGGTTCTTAGGGACTGTCAAGGGGAATGACTTTAAACTGAGGGAAGTAGCTTTAGGTTGGATATTAGCAAGAAATCCTTTACTGTGAGGGTGGTGACACCCTGGCACAGTTTGTCCAGAGAAACTGTGGATGCTCCAAATCTGATAGTGCTCAAGGCCAGGTTGGATGGGGCTTTGAACAACCTGGTTTAGTGGAAGGTGTCTTTGACCATGACAGGAGAGTTGAAACTAAATGATGCTTTGAGGTTCCTTCCAATCCAAACCATTCTATGATTCTGTGATTCACATCAGGCCTGATTCTGCATGATCAGTCCAGGTTTTACACAACAGGCAAATGTAACTCCTTCTGTAGGGTTTGTTAGCTTATTGGGTTGCAGCCATGATGAGAATCATGCTCCCTCTGGAAACAAAGTGGCACTATTTGTGCCACAAGACCCACAGCTGTCCCACGCTGTGGCCTAAAGAATATGCAACACAGCTCCAGCAGTGTGAGAGATGAACCCAGGCTTTGGGCATGACTTCATTTCTTGCTGCTTTTTTCTATCTGACTTGCAGCGTCATCATTGGCATAAACAGCCCTGACTTCTCCATCAGCTATTTCCTTCTTTGCTTCCTCCTGCACCAAGTGAATATTTTTCACATTTGTATAGTACTTGCAAGCTCAGAAAAGCTCATCTGACTGTGACTGAAACTCTGGCACATAGCTTGATTTTTTTTTTCCCTGTTTACAGAACTAATTTTTGCATGATATGCTGCCAACTTTGCTTTTCCCCCCTTCTTTCTATATAAACAATATTCCTCTTCCAAATATTTCTTACACATTCGATAAAATGTGTTGCATACGTTAGATGACTTTGGCTCAATTTTATAAAGATTTGGCATAATGCAATATACTAACTCCACTTTGATTCACTAAAAAAATATATGTCATTAAGAGCTGTATATACTTCTGATTTTAGTGTACAGCCATGATTGACTGTTTCAGTGGTAAGTGATGAAGGCATGGCCAAATATAAACAAAAGCTGTACAACACCTTTCAAAGACATGCCTTTTATTTATTTTGCAGGAATGGATTAGGTTCTAAAGTTTTCAGGAGGTGTCGCTTTACCAGTGGCACTTCTGCAAGTACAGCAGTGTTAACCTTGGTTCCTTGGCCAGATTCCATTGTGGTTAATTATATTCTGCACACTGTGAAATTCCCACATAATTTTCAGTTAAGGAAGTTATTTGCCACTTCTCCTACTCCTTGAAAATGATTGGTAAGATCTGCTTCATACAAAATGTCTGCTGTTCTCCACCGCAAGAGTGACTGTGTATTAGCCAAAAATCATGCACAAAGATGACATGGATATAAAGTTTAGTCCCTTATTCTAACTAGCAAAATAGAAATTCTTTGGTCTTGTACTTCATAGGCAAAAAAAAGGAAGGTCAAAGCCTGGGAATGCTAAAGATGCCTAAATGCATGCTCCTCACCTTGTTAGAACTGTTTGGAGCTGATCTGTTCCTTTCCACCTCTGCCTAGCCTTAAGACACTGGAGTCTTCATTCTTTCTTTCCAGTCCTTCCAAGTTTGACTCACTCCCTTAGGATAAAATTAACATTTTTCACTAGCTCTTCTTTCCCTGTTCTTCATATTTTCTACAGCCCTTCATCACCACTACAAACTGCCATGTTCAGCATGTGCATTAACTGTTGGATGTCCCTGTCTTTTGTCATCAGAAGCACATCCTTTTGTGAATTAAAACAAAAAAACTTTTTGCTCTCTCCTTTATTTTTTTTTTCCAACTACGGCTGAAGATTCCCCTACACTGAAGCTGTTCCCTCTCCTTACAACACCCTTATGTGACACAGACATAGTACTCTGTATACTGGGTCCACCAAACATGTGACACTCCCATCTATCCCCCTGTACATACAAATATATATGTATGTGACAAGTCTTCTGTACTGAAACACCATCCCAAAATTGCCACACTGCCAAAGTCTCTTCTTGCAAGGCAACTTGTGAGGAGATGCCCCACCCATTCACTTTTGCCCAGAGGTCACATCTGAGCACTCCCCACAACCACTACTGCACCTCTCAACTCTATTGCAACATGACTCATTATTTCTAAAATCTTAGACAGGTAAATGAAATGATCTTCAGGAGGAGCTGACAGAAGCCATCACCTAAGTGAGAGAAGTGAGGTGAAGAGTCCAATCTGGCATTTTTTCCTATTGATAATGTTCTCACCATCACATTTGTTCAAATATTTTCAGAAGTAACCTATTCCATGTCTTTGTCAACATAAGGAAGGTCTCCCAAGGCATTATGTTTTATTATTGATTGCTAAAATTGAGGTTAGCTATTCCAAAAGTACTTTTCCAAATACAGTCACTGTTTTGAAGGCCAAATTGTTCAATAATGGCCTACATCTGTCAAACAGGGGCACTGCCACTGACCAAGTGATAAATTTAATCCATGAGAAAGCTCAGAGCACATAAACTATATTGTTCCCCATCCAACTAAGCTAGAGAGTAGTTAACTCACTGTGAAGCTGTTATTTTATAACATCTGAAAAAATGTTCATAATAACGATTCTGTGGAGGCCGTTTTAGAAGTGGGTATAATATTGGAGTGCCTGTGGTAGTGACCCCCTGGGAAGAGCCCCTTGTAAACCATTCATAAACAACATGGAGAGGGGGAGCTCTGTGTGTGGTCTTGACTTGATCTTGCAACTTTGGGAGCTGAACAGCTCAAGGTGGATCCATTTCATAATCACTTTATTTGTTTTGAAATCTCTCAGCATCCTTCAGATGACCTTCATAGGAGTATGAGGCAAGAACTTTAATTATTATTGTACATAAATCTAATGCTTATCACAGAGAGGCCCTCAATCTCTGTTGGAACCTCTATGTATTACTGCAATAAAAATAAAGCAATACTCCCACTAATTACAAAATGAGTATTTAATGTCTCTGTCAGTAAGCCTGATGCTGCCAGCATGGCTCACAGAACTTTCCTGGTAGCTGGCAGACAATAAATTCTACAAATGCTACATGACAGACATCTATTTTGAATATCCACCTCAGCTCTTTGACTTCCCATGAGTTTCTCAAAATAACTTGGTAAACAACCTGCTAACACGGATGGTGGGAGCACCGCTAAAATTGGTTCCTACTTGTCCACACAAGCCCTGGGATTCCAGGACTTTGGCAGTCCGAGCTTTTTGTGGTCATGCTGGGTATATGAAGTAACATATATTGCAGTTTCTTGGCTAACCTGAAGTAATAGTAGCATTCAGACCACCCTGCCTTGTAATTTCAAAAAGGTCACCTCAAAGGCCACTGGTGCAGACACAGGAAGAGACAGTGTTCTTATTTTATACAGCTGTGTTGCAGAAAGTCCCTGCAATGGAAGGAAATAACAGATAACTGTTGATCCAGTATTTTTGAAGAGTTTGATTGTAGAAGCAGGAACCAAACTTTGCAAACTATTCCCTTTATATCAGAAAGGGAAATATTTTGAATGGGCTTTTTAGATCTCTGAAAAAGTCTGCCTGACACTTCACAGAACAAATAAGAAGGTGTTGTCCTTGACAGAAGGAGGTAAAATCTCATTTCAGGACTTGTTTAACAAAATGTTATCAACTGAATGTGTAGACGGGGAGAAAGAACAGAGATTACTTGAAGGAGTAGTATGTGGGCCTTGCCACAGCAGGATGAGATATCACCATTTCTGCTAAAATTACAAATAAAATACCTTCACAGAGATATAGCACTTCTTAAAGATCTGAATGAAAACAGAAATAAGAATTATATACTCAATGGATAGTAAAGGCAATCTAATCCTTGCCTGCTTATCTTTTTACTGTATAATCAATGAAGTCAACATGGAAATAAGAATTGTTAGAGTTATGGCAATTGTTTCTTGTGCAGCAAGGTCTGACATCATTCAATGAGAGGTTAATTAATAGTTAACTTGGATAGCACAATTAGGTAGTGAAACCACATTATTAAACCTCTGGCTGTAACCAGCTTGTAACTTGAGAAGAATTTGCTCATATCTGGCTTTGGCCCATGCTGGAGACTGGGGACTTTAATGGCTGCTGACTCCTGGCAGTGCAGCCATGTGGTGTATATCCAGCATGGAATTCTCCTGGTTGATATCTAAACATCAGTTACACAAACACAGGATTGATTCAAAGGAGCAGCAAACCAGTCTGTAGCTCTACATGAGAGGATGATCCGGTAAAACATGAACTCTGTCTCCACAGCTGGGGCCTTTCTAATTAACCGGTATAGTGCCTCAGAGGTATGTGATTTGGGAGACACATCCTCAGCCTGAGTCCACATTGCCTGGACTTCCCAGTAATGTTACAGCTGTGACTATTGTCCTGGCGTGCAAAGACCAGGGCACAAAGTTCTTTCTGGGTGAGTTGTCACAGTTGTATGTTCATCCCACGGGGTTTGTGACCCACATCTCACTATTTCAACTCTCAGCTGATGTTTGTACAACCTCTGACAGTAAGGGGGATGCCTTGCTTCTGAAAACTAGTTAAAAAGTTACTTCTCATAATTTCAATAGTTAAAGCCCCCTTCTAAGACCCAGAGTGTTGGTGGACTTACAAAAAAAGCACAAATACTCTGTGTCTATACTACTCAGTTAACCAGTGGCTGAAAGAAGTCCTGAGTCTTGGAAAAAGGGATCATCCCTACTGTTAAGCTGTTGGAGTGACCCGATTACAGTACAGTTTGGGCCAGTGCCAGTTAGAGTGTCCCCCTGCAGTTTCCAGGCACAGTTTGGGAGCCAGAGGGTGTCCAGGAGCAAGTGGTCCACCAGCAGCTGCCCTGCTCCAAGCGCTGAGCTCCTCTGCCCTCCCAGGCACTGTGTGCTTAGCCTCGTGGGGGTCAGACCCAAGCATATTTCGTGTACTAACACAGACACAGCTTCAACTCCCTGAAGAAAAAGCTGGCTTAAAGATGTCAGAAGATATAAAAAAAAGAGCAGATATGCTTAATACTTGATGATTAAAAACATTTTAAAAGATAAAGCAAACATTTTCCAAAGCTAAAGAGATGACTTTACTGAGGACAGAAAAGTCTCTTCAATGAAATGCTACTGGATGACTTTTATACATAAATATGTAAAATTACTTTTATCTTGATTTCAAAAGGAATCTTTATTTTCCTTTTTTTTTTCTTCTTTTTTTTTCTCTCTCCTTTTTTCAGTTTGAAGTGTGGTTTTGCTCCCACATTCTCCTTTTCTCTTTGCTCTGCCTTTCTCCATTGGAAAAAAAAAAGAACTTCAACGAAAAGAAGGAGAGATCTTTGGGTTTCTGCTGTCATTTGTTTTTCTTCATTTCAGAAGATGGTAAGGAAAAATAAAATATTTCTCCTGCCAAAAAAAAACAGCCACAAAATCTAGCTGCTCAAAAGAAGATGGGAAATGAGAATGAGAATTGCTGGAAAAGAAATTCTAATAGACATAGGGCATGGGCAGAGAGAGGTAAGCACTGGAAGCAAGGTTGCATGAAACGGTTGACTGGAGATGAAATCCATCTGGAGCTGACCAGCTGCTTTGAGTGTTTGCTCAAGCTGTACCAACATGACTCAAACAATGAGTCTTCTGCTGGTCCAGGTCCAACCTCAATTCTTTAGCACAGTCTGCACACTCTGGATGTCTGCATCTTTAATAAAAAAATAATCATCAAGGTGAATAGAAGGGTTTAATTTGGCGTATGGCACCCTCAAATGGGAAGGACAGAGACAGAGCCTTCTTTCTGTAACAAGGAATTTTGTTTAATTTCCTTGGGTAAAAGAGACATGCACTTTATAGCATAAACAAAGTGGAAATAGTGTGATATTGGTCAATAAAACACAGAAAGAGGAAAATCCAGAAAGCCAAGAAAGGATGGATACTAGTGTGTGATATTAGTCAAATCAATTAAGATCCATTGAATCAGCAAAGTCACATGTTTGAGATTTATTTCATCTGCTAACTAAATCCTGGCATGACCAGGAGTAATTCAGTTTATACACAGACACTTTTCTAGGGAAATCAGGAGTACTAAACACAGTGTCAGGCCAGATCCTGTCTATTTGAGTTTCCTATGTGAGAAGATGTAATGTAATATGTCAGTGCCTGTGGCAGTGTGTGAGGCTAAAGCCACAGCCAGCAAGCCTCGACGATGGTGGAAGAGAGCTCAGCACACTGCCCTCTGAGACGGCGATTCTGGTTAGGGTGACACTGTTACCAATTCCGTGATTCCTTTCGGTTTCTGTTTGCATAAGTTGTTTCCATTGGTTTATTATCCAGTTATGTAATGTTCCACGTATGGTTATGTTCTAGCAAGTTCTTGTATATTTGGTTGCTCATTGGTTATATTGTAATTTCTGTTCCCCCATTGGTTGTACCCCCCCCGCCTTTCCCCATAAAAAGCCCTATCTTTGGGAGAGCGGCGCTCTGTTCCAGGACCGTCAGCTCACCCGGACCCTCTTTCCTGCTCCTGCTCCCGGACCTTTCCCTGGACCCTCTCCTGCTGCCCTGCCCTTAATAAAGAGCTGAAATCACTGGACAGAGGCCCCTCCTTGGTCTTTGTTCTCGCCGTCCCGCCGAAGACCACCGGGCTACGGGCAACCCGCTCAGCAGAGAAGCCGGCACTGTCCAGCCAGGCACGGCTGGAACCCTGCTTGGGGGAGAAGCGCTGCAGCTCGGCAGCCAGCCCCCGTACCACCAGGGCAAGCCAGTGCAGGACGCCGTGCGCCCTCGGGTCTGTCTCCAGCCCTCGGCAGAGCGCGTCCAGCAGCGCGGCTACAAGTGGCAGAATTTGATTCACTGATAGAACTCTAGTTCACATTTGTTCTGATCATGAACTCGTTTCATTTGGTATTGCACTAATTTGACAGATTCAAGGGTAATTTCCTTTGGAAAAAAAATATTTTCTTTTAAATGTAAAGATAACTGTAAAGTTCCACAGTGTTTTGCAAAGCCTAAAATAGAGTCCATTTCTCCAATTTCTAGTTTGCAAGTCCATCTCTGTGTTTAGCACAACAGCATTTTTATGCAAACAGTTGCACAGGGACACTAAGAGTCATAGGCCTGAACAAAAAGCCCTGAGACAGTGCAAGGACTGAGACATTGTTAAGCATTTTGCCTTTTGTAGTTGGCTGTGCTTAAATGGTGATTACCCATGCTCTGTTCCAGTTATTCAACTGGAATCACCAACTGAGACTGAAACCCTGGTCACTGTGTGGTCTGCATCTTGAAAGAACAGAGGATTTCACACTGCACTGCATTTTGTAAAAAAAAAAAAATTGCCTACAAAAAAATTTATAAATATTATTTTTTGTGATGTAGATTTCAGAATGTGAAAGAGCCAGAGCTAATTAAGGTTCAATGACAGATTTGATAATTTGAAGTTGGGGTTTTTTTGTCTGTTGCATTTTAAAGAAGAAAAGCAATGGTCATTATGTCCCAATTTGTAAACACTTTATTTGACAGTTGAGACTGGAAAATATGTTGGTGTTATTTGTCCTGTCAAAAGCTTTGGAATGGTCTGAAGTCTACTGAGTTACATCTGCTGCTGTTTATCAGGCATGGGGGAGTTGCCCTATTTCTAAGACAGTTTATAAAAGGAAGAAAAATTTTAAACACTGCAATTAGAATTTAATAATGGGGCTTTTTCCTCCTAACAAAACTTATTTAAGCTTTCCTTTGAACTTCCAAAAAGAATATGTATCTTGTAACACAGAAACCCAAAATGTTCTTCAGTTTTGCATCTTGCTTGTGCTTGCAAATTCTTGCAGATGTTCAAGTTCAGAAGTGGACTAACAGCAGGAGACCCAAGCTCAGAGGCCACATTTCTGTCCTTCACACATTCTTACACCACAGAGGCGCCCAAACGTCTTCCCAGGAGCACCCATTGGGGCAGTGAGCTGCTTCCCACATCCACTCCTTGCAGGACAGCACCCAAACCCAACACCCAGATCTATTCCATTGCAGTTTTAGCACAGAGCTGGAAAACCACTGTCTGCCTGTCACCCCACAGACGCCAGCAATCCACAATTATTAACTTGGTTTTGCTCTCACAACACCTTAGTGAGGAAGGAAAATTTCATACCTGTTGTGCTGGAACCCGAGCCAAGGATTGAAACCAGGTTTGCTGAATACCATCTTAATATCCTACCCTGTCTGCTGTTTGTCAGCTTTGATGGCACACCTGCTGCTGTGCCAAACCCTGGATTAAAGCAAAACCCTCTCTGTCCATCTTCCCTCCCTGCAGAACAGAGACAAAAAGGGACAACCCATCATCTCTACTTTTGAGCACTTCACAGGTCTGCTGGCACTGGGATTTCAGGATGCAGTTAAATAAGATGGGGTCTCCCTGGGTAAAAAAAAAAAAAAAAAAAAAAAAAAA
>VZRZ01004218.1:971719-1067003 GCA_013398175.1 Climacteris rufus
GGGGGGGGGGGCATTCATTATTACAGAGCTTGTCTTTAAGGGCAAACAAGGCACATACTGAAGACCTACTTCCCAGGAAGTGGCTGGAAGAAGAAATCTTCTGTTTTCCTTTGCTTCAGCACACAACCTTTGCTTTTGCTTTTACTAAACTGCTTTTGTCTTTACTCATGAGTTTTTCCCATCTTACTTTCTTCTCCATACTGATGAGAAGTGGGGAGTGATAGAGTGATTTGGTGGGCACCTGATGTCCAGCCAAGGTCAACCCACCACATCAGGAAATCTGGTTTTCTTTGTAAGAGATATGAGACTGTAGGCTGAGACTGTTATACATCTCTCTTGGTTTAAACTAAAAGCTGAGTTTTTAGTCATGTTTCTCCAGTCTCATGTCACTACATCATTCCTTTGAACCCATCACAGAAAATAAGGAAATGCTGTTTCATACCATATCTGTGTTGTAGGTGGTATCATGGGGTGACATCCGCAAAGAGAGAATGGCACAGTGACAATGCCACCTCTGCAAAGAAGCACTTCAGTTGTGGGATTTTGTAACCATAATTTAGGTCCTATTTGACTTTCTCTTTTCTCTTTTTTCATTGTGCCCTAATTCAGCCTCATAATTTCTTGTAGTTCTACGTGTCCTCCTGGATTAATAAAGCTGTACTTAGAGTTTACTAGTGACTTGTCAATTTTCTAGGTTCTAATAGACAAACAAGACCAACTCAATGCTTCCCCAAATACCTATGCCACAATTTTAACATTTTGAGGATTCATATTCTCCAGAGAAGTCAGTAAACTCTTCAAGCACCTCCTTTCAGGCAGTTGTAGAGAGCGATAAGGTCCCTCCTGAGCCTCCTTTTGTCGAGGTTCCTGGAGCTGCTCCTTCAGCTCCTCCTCACAAGATTTTTGCTCCAGACCCTTCCCCAGCTCTGTTGCCCTTGCTCCAACACCTCAATGTCATTCTTGTAGAGAAGGGCCAGAACTGAACACAGTACTCAAAGTGTGCCCTCACCAGTGTCATGTGCAGGGACCGATTATGGCCCTGGTCACTCACACATGTAAGTACCCAGAGCAGTTTTTCAGTGAGATCCAGCTTCAGGTTCTTAAGAGGCTGCCTTAATGCTATTTCCATCTCTGCAGTTATTTTACAGAAATAATGTATGAGGCCTAAGTATGGAAAAGATATTACAGTGTCCAGTAAAATTTTGGAGAAGACATGCAATACATTTGAAATATATGTACATCTATTCTGTTCTTTGTCATTTCACTGTTATCCATAGTGATGTGCTGAGCATAAGTTCAATGTTCATTGACATTCAACAATGAAAACCCATTAATCAAACCTTATAAAGAAATAAGGAAAATGTAGAAGCCATAAAAAATGTCAAGCTTGACTTCTCAAAATTTATTTTCTTCCTCTATATAAATCAGAGTTCAGTTTACACTAAGTGTTGTGGGTTGAATGTAAAAGGTATGGCTAAGCAGCCACTGAATGTTTGAGCTTATTTCAAATATTTGGACATATTTGGTAAGATTTTCAGACCCTGCTCCATCTCTGTCTCTTCTGCTCTGTGGGAAGGCTGTTTCTTAGCAGCTTGACAGCCCTCTCTAGATTTCCCCTGCACTGAGTTGAAGTTGGTACAGGACACAGCCAGGGCTCTCAGCCAGCCTTACACTTTCAGGGCTTTAGTTAATCACCTTCCTTCCCTTCCCTTCCCTCCTATCCAGATGGTTCATATTGATAAATAAATAGATAGATAAATAATATTTAATATCTTATCTGCAGTCTTTATAAGAAGTAGATTGGGAGTTCCTGGAGTCATTCCCAACAGAAGAAAGAAATCCTTACAGTAAATTGTTGCAGTACCTCTGGGCGTGGCTTACAACCGGGCCCGGCCCCACGGGGCCGGGGCCATGGGGGCCAGTCCTTTCCCCCTCCCCGTGCCATGCAGCTGGGATGGCACAGCCCCAGTCGTCAGGGGGGCTCCCCGGTTGCAGCGGCGGGGGCTGTCCGCACCCAGGGGGACAGCTCATTGGTTCCTGCGCTGGGTGCGGACAGCCGACTCACTGGCCGGTGCCCCTGTCAGTCATTGTAATCCTCCGCAGTGATTGGCTCTCCCGACTGCCCTTCCCTCGCCTCTGTCCTATAACATGCCCTGACCTCCATTTTGACGGGTCTTTACCACACTCCATGATCCAGTAATAAAAACCTGCTGACAATAAGCAGAAAAGAACCCTTTCTCGTCTCTTTACTTCCCTGCATAAATTAAACCGCTGGGCGTGAACTAAGCCTAGATTCTGTGGGAGTTCTGATGCCCGGCTCACCTCTATTCGGAGACTGGATGAAGCCAAAGTAGCTTCTTTCAGGACACGAGACCGATGCAAAAGGCTCTGAGTTACTCACGCTTTCTACCCACGTCAATAAATCCTTTTCCATCACTAAGACTATTTTTTTAAGTGGCAGAACATTGTGTTACCCACATCATCTCTAAGATGATCTTTCTTCAATATTTCTTCAGATCTTGCCTAACAAACCTCAAGTTGACTTAATGCAGAAATTATGATAGTTCCTGCTAGCCAATGATATACCTAGTAGGGGGAAACTTGGATTTTAATATCCAGGACTATTGCTAGGGCAACTTGTGAGGGGTGCAATATGAGGTTGCTAGAAAAGCAACAGTAGGAGAGAAACACACAGAGAAAAACTATTGCCTAATCACAGGAAGGTCTAAATCCAGCCCTGATGCACAGGCAGGAGGGAACAACATCTGGTCCTCACATCACAGAGAGGAGCCATCTCAGTGGCATCTTGCACAGAAAAAAAAAAAACAGGTTTCACTGTGGCTATGTCTATCTTGCAATAAATTAATATATTGAAACAGAGGTAGTTTGTGTCATATGAGACCATTTATTCATCCCTTCTGCTGGTGACTTTCTTTTGCTGCTCCTTTTTGTCCTGCATCACTTCAGCCAGGGAATGGGTGTGGGTGGGAAGAAAGGAAAGCCCCGTGGCTGCACCATTGTCCAAAGGGGGAAGAGGGAAGAAAGGAAAAAGGAAAACAGCTGAGCCTGTTGGGACCTCTCCATCATCATTACCTTTTGACTCAGAGGTTGTCTACCCAAATGCACAAAGCCAAAAAATTGTATCTGAGGAGCCTTTTCCTGCATCTGCAGATTCACTCTGTGAATTTATGCAATTTGTTAAAATCCTCTGTATCCAAGATACTCTGTTTGTAAAATGAAGCTAGGAGGTGCTGTCCTTTCAAAAGCATTTTCAAAACCTCGTATGAAAAGTACTTAGCTGTATGTCTCATTTTTACCCATGCAGCTGTCCTGCTCAATTTATTTCTTCCTGGAGAAAGTGTGCTCTACAAAATAAGATAATACATTTTCTTGGCTGTGTTCCTCTAACACATGAATACAGTCCCCAGCTCCACTGAACATTGTAGCAGACAAGCAGAAGACACTGTTTGCAAAGTATTTTTGTCTTAGACAAGCAGAGAAAATTAATTGCTTTTCCATACAGTCAGCAGTGAGCTCATGCACAATATTAAAGCCACACCTCTTCAAAATATACATATATCACAGTTTATCTCTATTTTATCTATTCTGCAGTTCAGCAGCCTGTTGTGAAACCTTTCAAGAGTCATTTTTGAGACATAGATTTTGGCTTTGGATGTGGATTAGACCATAGATATCTTAGCTAGCATATAGCCACTCAACTGCATGGATTTCCATCATTATCTGAAAACAAGATCCTCACTTAGAAATGGGAAAAAAATTCATGTCTTATTCTCTAACTTTGTTCTCCAAACCCATACACATCTGCCCACAAAGAGCAGCTGCCACATCTCACCCCAAGTATACTGTGCCCACCGGAAGTTTTAAGCCTCTAGCAACAGAGCATTAAGAGACAACATAAAAAGGACAAGAAGAGTTCTCTGGAGCTCACAGTGAACTCCACTGGTCTTACAAAATCCAGACACCACCCTACTTGTACCATCTGGTACCTTGGGCAAATCAGGTCTAGATCCAGCAGCTGGAAACCAGTGGATAGTGATGAGCTGTTCCGTATTGCCATAGAAATATCCCAAGAAGGGAAATGCAGAGAACAGAATGGGACAGGGGCTACAAATCCATCCCTTGGTCTAATAATGTGATGTGCTCTGGATATCAAAATCTTGATGCAGCACTCTCCTATACTACAGTGTGCACAGCATCAAATTCTTCTAAGCCTTCAGTCACATTCACACATGACGAAAGCAACAAATTTCCCTTGAAATCCATACACACAAATAGCTGCTTGTGGTTAACCAGGCTGCCACAGTTCCTTGTACCTCAACGAGGAATGTTTTTTTCTGCAAGCATGAAAAACTATCAGGTAAAATAGTGAAACCTGGTGCCCCAGTCAGATGTAAGAGGTTTCTTTTCCAGAGAAACAAAACTTTTGCAGAGCTCATGAGCATTTCTGGGACCTGACACTATCCAAGGGGACCAAAGTGAAATTCAGGCTCCCCTTGGTGAAGTGGGATGAGTAGGAAGTGTTCACAAAATGTAAGACTGCAGTCCAAGAAGTAGGCACTAATTTAAGATCTAAGATTTGAGTTAAATCCTTTTGTGACACAGGCAGTGGCAGATATTGGAACTGGTCTACCAAATCTCTCTTAAGGATGGTATTGTCATTTCTAGACTACTTTTGTTCTATAGTGGCTCCAGGTCCAAGCAGTACTTAATGAGGATAGATCTGATCCTTCATTTAATGAGGATGATGCGGTGGAACAGCTATTGCTACTGCAGAGATACATAAGGGTGAATTATCTTCTTGTTCTCTTGGAGAGTGTTTGTTTCTTTGAATGTGCTTTTGAACACTTTATGTTCCTATGACAGTGCGAAACCTCAGCATAGTCAGTAGCAAAAGATTTACATAGACCTGGTACACAGTGTGAAAAGAAGATGGATCTTGAAAGGCAACTACCAGCAAAGGTAGTAAGAAAAATCACAGCCTGCTGTATGGAGCTGGCCTTCTACACACCAACTTTACGGTTTTGTAGTTAATACAATGGAATTTCTTTCTGTAAGACAAAAACAGAGAACATGATCTGCTCCCTTGCATCTCAATCTCAATGAAGCAGCCTGCAGAGGAGGAAAACTGGGTGTGATATGCTCTTCCAGCCAGGAGAAGAGAAGGATTATCAGGATATGGTGGTTGAAAGTGACTGACCAACAGCTCACAACCCTCTTTGCAGTGAAGCAGCCTCTGCATAGAGAGGGAGAACATAGTGGCCCAGAAATGCCTGGCATACAGAGCTATGCATCACCCTTGCTGAACCACTCCAGCCCCATTCCCAAATCTCTCTTCAGCTCCCAGCACCAAAAGGATTGCATCATCACAGTTTGGTGCAAACCACACCCTCAGTATTTTGGCCTGCTGCTGAAGGATGTATTATTCTGGTGGGTTTACAGGTACCAGGCATTCTGGGAGTACTTACCAAGGAGATGGCAGAGTGCGAAGGCCGCCACTTTCCTGGAGTTTGACACAAAAAAGGTTTTTCTGCTTTCACCTTTAGCTTTTCTTCTTTTCTTTGCTTCATTGCACATCCACATGAAGGCCAGACACAATAACTGCCGTTTAAGCAACGCTTGCTGATCCAATTTTTCCTGCCTATTCTTTCACTTGAGTTAAACTCTAGAGACTATCTAACCCTGATACAGGTTTCAGTCACAGAGAGCAGTTTGGTGAGATGCATTTCTGTTTGGTTTTTTTGCTTCCCTCTGAAAGGGGAGGAAAGGGCATAGGAAAAGTATGAAGCAATGAACTACTTTAGCTAAGGCAGATGCAGTCCCTCTCTTATAGCTTATACACATGTAATTGGTAACAGTGCTTGGACCTTGGACTAAAACTACAAATTTCCTCTTATTTAGCCAGTCCTTTCCTCCCCCCCCCAACACCCGCCCAAAAGGCCCTAATCTAAATCAGATCTGGATATTCAGGAAACATACAGGCCACTACAATGAGCAAAGCATTTGCGAGTCATCCAGAAATTCAATTTCCTTCCTAAAGGAGTAGCACAACAGGGTTTATTTTGTAAGGAGAAAAAAATCCTCTTCTGGTTGCCTACACTATGTTTGCTGTCTCTTTGGCTGAGCCTCTCTGGAGCATCCAGGAGCTGAGGACAACTAGTTCATTTTTTAATGATTTTTTTATCACCACCTTGTCTATTTCCAAATGTGGAAAAAAATCTAGCATCACACTGCTAACACCAAATAAAAACTGTAGTCATTTCCACCCTCTCAACAATAAAGAGAGAAAAGTGATGATAGTAGAATTTTATTGGCTTTATTTAAACAGGCTTCTTCTCCCCCAACTATACTGTGCTACTACTATAAAACTTTTCTGACACATTACTTTAAACATTAGCGCATGGACATGCCAGCTCTGCACTTCAGGAGCTACAGTTCAATGCCAAGAGCTATTAGTCACATTAAGAAGTCTCTTCACAATACGGCAGATAGAGAAGACAGCATCTGAATCCTCCTGCCTTCAGTGCCGCCCTTTGCCCTGTCACCCTCCTTGCCAGACTTGTACATAGGGCAGCTCAGAGAGGTTTTCTGTCAGCAGCTGGAAGCATGAGAGGTTTTGGGGAGCAGGAACTTTCTTTTCCCTGGTTTTAAGGTGGATGCTGCTGCAGAGCTCCACAGGGATTGCTGCAGCCAGCTGAGGACAAGTGATGAGAGAAGGGAAGAACAATGAAGTTAAGCAAACAAATGTCTCGTCTAGGTCTGGGGAACTTCTAGTCTAAATACAGCACTATCCTCCTTCAGTATACATGTGTGTGCTGCTCTTCAGGACAAATGGGGCTTTTCTTTTCAGACCCTTTGACTTCGGCAAGGATTGCACAGCTGGGATGATGACTTGTCTCCTCTTATTAAAACCACTTCTTACAAGTGTCGGCTGTGTCTATGTGCTCCTCCGAGTCACTTCTTCAGAGGAAAGAGAAAATAGAAAATATTTTAAGACCAAGTCTATCATCTTTATGCACTCTTATCTATATTTAACCTGGTATGGGGTGAGAAAAATATAGCTAACATTATTAAAAATTGTGATTTATTAAGTAACCATTCTGGGTGTTTATCTGTCTACATTTTTCCCCATGTATGGGTAAAAGTAAGAGAATCTGAAATGGCCAGAGCACCCCTAAGCAAAGAAAATTCCTAGACAAAGCAGAAGAGACAAAGAGGGAGGCAGCATCCGGAGGGAATCAAACAAACCACATATATGACTGAATAGAAGTCTTAACCATACATATAAAAATAGCAATATCAGGGGGTTGATTTTTTGTTTGTTTCTTTTAGTTTTGCATTTAAAACAGGCACATTCTCCTGCTGATCTCAGACAGTGCCAGTTTGTAACATAACAGACATGCTGGAATACAATATGGAAAATGTGTACACACACTCTAGAAGAGAAGCTACAATCTGCAAAAGTGAATGTTGCATCCATATATCAATTGAAATGACCTACAATTCAGGGAGTAATTGTTTTGAAACAATCTCACATGAATTCACCTTCACAAGATTAGAGGCTGATGTCACCAGGAGGGTGAAGTCATCAGCAATGACTTAAGCTAATGGGATAATGCCAGAAAAACTCCATCAGTCTGTTGTGAAGAGCTTAACTCTTTCCAAGCAACAAGGAATGCTGAGAACTATTTACCTCTTTTGTTTGCAGCATTTCCTCAGTAAGTTTCAGCACAGGAAAGCTCACGATTGACTAATGGGGCCAGGGAATTAAATCTCCTTCCTACAGCACTGCTTGTGATCTCTGTTTTGAAATTTTAAAGCCATATTTCTTAATTCAAGTTGAACTTCAAGACAGAGAAAACTGGGAGTAAGCTGTGGCGATAATTTTGTGTTGTACAGTCAAGTTCCAGCAATACTAACTCGTGGGAGTAGTCCCTGCTCATTTTAGGTCACCAACACAGCAGGATTCGGCAATAGGGCTTGGGCTCAGCTGTACATTCATTAGAGACAAAGATGTAGAACAGAGACGTAGCCTGCAAGTGACCACGGCCAGCTTTTCCCAGACATCATAAGCAACCCAAGCTGCCCATAATTGCACATGGTGTGGCTGACACCAGGCCATACCAGGTAGCTGTGCCAGCTCAATACGCATTGGGTGTCTTCCCGAGGTAATAGCAGAGCACATGATTTAGAGTCAGTGGCATTAAAAATGATTGGAGTCATCGCGGAAAGTACAGATATTTTTGTTTCACTGTGTAATGCATGCTTGTGTGGGAGTGGTGTGAGCTTGTTCTATTTCCAGCCTGTGAATACCGAGGTGTGACAAGCCCGCTTCACTGCTCCTTCGGCAAATGGTGCCGGCAGTGCCCCTCCCTGGCGACAGCAAGGAGCTCGGACAAGGGACAAACAACCTGAAAGAGTGCTAAAACCAGGAGGTGGGCCTGACCCTGGGTACTGCAGAAGTGACTGCCTCCTTACACTTGGGTGCAGTTCCCCAAGCAGAGCATGCAGGAAGGATTTGCTGGCGTGGTCAAGTGGCCTTTGCCAAGACGGAGTGCACACAACTTTCACTCCTGATGTGGATATTCTCTATGTGCATGATCGATATAGCACCTCAGGCAGCTCATCTGGCACTAACACCATTGAAGAGAGTCCCCAGGCCTCATGTTAGCAAGCTACAGCTCCATACACAGCTGCAGAGCTCAGGTGGGCTCCAACTCTAATGAAGTTGAAGACTGCTCTGCTGTGCTCTGGTCTGTGCTCTGCTCTGATCTGATCCAGAGGAAATAAGATTAGAGCTTGGCCCTCCATCTGTCTTACATGTTTTTCATTTTTTAAAGCCAAGTATTCTCTTTAATGCCCTCTTACTCTGTAGTACTCTCATAACTCATTTACTTCATAAAACTTGAAGGATAAAGGCTTTCTCTCACAAAACAAGTCTATGTTTTAGGTTGAAATGCTAAAGGTTAAATGTTGAAAGGTCCTCTAACAGTATGCGCTGGTTGAATTATAAATATGGAGATGCACAGGTCCAGCCAACAGGACGTATCAGTCCTAAAAGACCTTAAGTTATGATCTTTCCAATATGGCTCAGCTGGTAGCCTGTAGGCCAGATGTTGTTAAGTAGGTTAGCCCATCATCTTCTCCACAATGGAGTTAAAGGATGGCTATTTGGACAACAGAGAGAGCCACACATCCCCTGTGACTGCCCAGCTCTCACATCTGCCACAGCCAGAGATGTGGGACTGCTGCCTGCTCCTGATAGACAGGAAGAGAAGCCCAGGCTGCCAGTCCCTCTGGCCACATCACTGCAGCTTACAAGAAGGGGATCCCAGAAATAATTTGCAGCCCTTTTGGCTGTCAAAATGAAATAACCTGCATTTCAAAGATCTAGGCTTTAGTTTCAGATGGCCTCATGTTTAATGGCATGTTTTCCTAAGCAGGAAGTGTTTGCCCAAGAAAAAAAACTACAGCTGCAGGCAAAAGGACTCTACAGGATTTTAGGACGAGGTTGTCCTTGTTTCATAGGACCCACACCATACCAGACAGAGAAACATTGAATGGTTCAGCAGAGTACTGCAGGCAAACTTCTTATCCTTCCTCTCTTACTTTTCCACTTCACTCTCCATCCAGGCAGATCAGTTTCAAAGCAATCTCTCCACCCTGAAAATCGGTTGACTAAATATGAACTGACCATAGTCAGGAGTAGAAGGAGTAGAAAATGTCTTCCACACAGGTAACTCCCGCCTATTTTGAAGAAATTAAGAACCCATGGGTTTGGATGTAGCTCAGTTTGTGCAGATGCTGTTTAGACCTTACTTTGCTTACATTTGCTTCTTACCCAGGCAAAGAATCTGTTTTCCTGATGGCACTGCAGGGAACATAAAATGCTCAGTGTCTTCTGAACCATATAATTGAGAGACAACTTTTGAACTGCATAACATGCTTGCAATAAAAAGACAGATCAGGGCAGAGCTAAGAGTATTGCTGTGTTTTCCAAGGAGTGAGAACTACTATGCCTTCATCCCAAACCTGTCCTGACTCCCTATCCAAAGAAGAGTGCTCCTGTAGGGCTTACTGAACCAGCACATTTGGATGCTTAATCGGCAAATCTCTACTTAGGGTCCCAATCAAGTGTTATACAGTTAAAAGAGAAAAGTGCCTATGAATTCTACAGTGCCATAGTTGAACAAAAGTGCGGTGGCCTGAACTCCCTTTACAGCAAGTGAAGGTGAGGGAGCTCTTCCACAGCTCAGTGCACTGGAGGGTTTCCTCAGTTCCTTCCACTGATTGCAGAGGGACCCTGGTGGGGGGCTGAGCACATGATGGAGGTGGCACAGGTAAGCTCCTAAAGTTTGCGGAGGGGTGACCAGCACTTCATGCCCTGGGAAAGCACACACTTTGCTCTTACAGACTTGGGCAGGGGTTGTGGCACCCAGTTCCTCAGGAAACACTCTGAACTTTTACTTCTAATAGAGAACTCTATTGGGACCACCTACCTCCTTGGCTGAAGCAAAGACAGGAGGTAATTCTACCTCTCTCATTATCCTAGTGTGTCTTGTGTAGTGGCCTACACTGGAAGCTTATGAAAAATATCAAGACTTTATATTCTGTAAACCAGGTCCTGAAAAGGGAAATTTGTACAATCTTAATTACAAATTGCTGTAGGAGGTCCAATTCCAGCCAGTTCTCCAAAGCTTGTGGCAGCTGACTTATTATTCTAGCACGCTTGATGGAAATACAAAATTGCATATCCTTCTTTGTAAGAAGACTTCTTGGGCTCTGGTGTTCGCTGGCTGTCAGTGGATTATATATTGGATTTTTCTGTCAGCATGTAATAAAAAGGAAGTTTTAAAAAAATTAAAGTAATACATGAAAATAATTCCATTCATATTAGGTATTATAAAACCCACAAGCTAGTTTTGGGCTGCCCATGTATGGATAACTGAATGAAAAGTAAGAGGTCTTCAACCCCTCACAGAGCTATGCAAGGATTGGCCATTAATTTCATTTTTATGCTACCAGGGAGAACTGGGGATTTCCTGCTACCAGCAGTACACACACACACCATAAAGGACCGACTCTAGATTTTGGCCACCTTAAATACACAGAGCTAGGGTAACTGGCAGGAGAAGCTTACACTGTGTTTTCTCCCAAGACAGTCATCAGAAGCTCTCCCCGTGCTGACTGGCTGAGATTAGCCAGAGAAACACCAGGAAATTACTGTGGGGATGTCTTCCCCTTCCTCCTTCTCCTTCCTCACTACCTCAAACTGTATGTAACAGAGCAGAATCATAAATGTCTGTCCCAAAGGCCTTAGTACTGTCCTTCTCAGAGCTTGCTACCCACCACATCAGACTATTTAACCTACCAGTGGGTAACACCATCCAGTCTTCACCAAACAAAACCCGTACACACACATTCAGCAGTTCTGGTCTCTGACAGATCCAAGAGGATGAAGTGCACACCGCTGCACATGATGCAGCACGAGGGACGTCTCTTTTGACTACTACGATCGTCTCATTCCCAGTCCCCGTATCACACAGGAAAGAGCTTTCACTCAGCAAGTAAAACAGATAACACGTCTGCTTGAGAAGGCAGCACCAAAATTATTAAGCAAGTCAACAGATCTACTTTGCTCATAAGATTTTAGAGAATTGGAAAGGGTAGAAGAGTTAGGCCAGCCACAAGCATCTACTCTCCAACTCAGGAGAAAATTTTCAATTCTTTTATTAGAATATGCCTGAATTAACAGAGCTACTTAAAAATGGTCCACAGCTCATACTGTATCCAGATCTGTACAAATAATCTCTTCTTCAGTTCCTTGACAAAAAAAACAACAATGAACAGGAACAAAATCATTTTCTATTGAGTCAAAAAATATTAAAGTGTGATTTAATTCCTATATTTAAAGTTAGGTACTTTTACAAACAAAATACCATTTTAGAAATAAAAATGCATTTTATTTGGAAAACAACCTTTAACAATTTTTAAAGGAATGAGCTCTTTTTCAGACAAAATAATTTGATGAGTTCAACACAAATTTTGACAGCAGCTTCAATAACTCAAATCTGCATTTTTTTTCTGCACATAAATTGAAAGACCAAAACATTTCTTTCAGCTCTGGTTGCAGCTTTAGTCCTGAAAAATATCCATGTTTCACTTCCCTGTGTTGGACGTGGCATATTTTTCTTTACTTGCTCTTTATATCTTTCATGAAATTAGGGAATTTGAATAGTAAACACTGAAAAGAAAAGCTTGCTATTTGTTATCTGATCTTTAATCCCAGCTTTCCCCTTTGTACATTATGTCTAGGGAGCTATGTTTTTCAAAAACATAAGGGAAACTCATCTGCTAATCTGTCAACAAGCCATTCATCTGTAATGTCTGCTCTACATTTGTTTTGCTATGTCACTACGCACTGAATGTTTGATGCAGATGTTTTGACAGAAGTGGTAGAGCAAAATTAAATCTGTTGTTTTCTACAGCCACCCCCCTCAAAAGATTTATTTGAACAATAAAATCTGGCCTAATTTTTAAAAATAACAGGGTACTCCATGATGATGAGTGACTTCCCAATACCTCCAGTCAAGGTGTTACCTTGCTGTTTTAAGGAAATCACACCAGCAAACCTTTTCTACCTTCTAAAAAAATACAGAAGAATTATTTGTGTCTGATTTCCACATTTATTTTGGAATCCAATGCACACCTTCTGTTAAAGAAAGGTAGAAAAGATAGTTTGCAAAAGGCACCTCCCAGATGAGAACTAATCTAAACACTCAAAGCCAGAACTGAAACACTCCTGTCTGTTCCCATATGTTGCACCAGTAATTGTGCCAGACATCTCACCACCTGAGAATGGATGGAAAGACATCTGCTTCCTTTCAGACAGCGCCTTACACCAAGCCCTGGGCTCCTGCTCACTCAGTCCATTTTCTTTAACTGCTTCCACTTCACGAGAGGGGAAGGAAAAAACCCAAATCCCTCTTTCCAGCAAATATTACATGGACAGTGTGACTCATGTAGAAATTGTTGGTAGGACACTCAAAACCAAAGTTTCAGGTTCCAATTATTTTGCCAACAGGTCAGTAGATATTTTCAGGGATATGTAAAGGCACATGAAACCAAATCACCTTGTCTGGACTGGGTGTCTGAATGGTGCAGTCTCTGTTTGAGACACCCCACTGTATGTAGGAAAGGGCCATGTCCACAATCACCTGCTAGAGGGTGGGATCACGGCATGCACATGGGGTGTGGAAGGCATGGATGAGTGCTTGACCCAAGATGCCAAGTCAGCCTGTCTTCCTCCTTTCCATCAAGCTCCCAGGGCAAAAGTCACATCTGAGGGCTGTGCTCAGGAGTCCCCACTAACAGCAGGGCTGTCAGGTGAGTTTGGCCTTGAGAAAAAACTCAGTCCCCCTGCTTATGTGTTTGCACATCTTAAGGTTAGTTCATCCCATTGAATTTTACTTATGGGTCCCTTCAAGCCACTGGGTTCAAACAGGCTCCTCCAGGGAGCAATGCCATGCCTTAGGGTCCTAAATGTAAAGTAGATCACATGCTAGAGCTCCTCTTTCTCTGCAGGCTCTTGAAAACCCCAACCAACTGTCTTAGGCCTGGTGTCTAAATGTAGATGGAATCGGCTTAGCCATAGTGTCAACACCAGTACTTTTTTTTTAATATGTAAGTGCATTTCTAACCCTCTTCACTGCAAAAGGATCTTCGAAAACATTTTATTTTAAATTTACAATGGAGAGAAATATGTTACAGTCACACTGTGGAGCCTGGATGAGGTGCCCCCAGAAGCCATCCAGGAATGGGCCCTTAGGCATGAGAAAACCCTCAACCTGTAGGGGGATAAAATGAATTCACAACTGTGAAGATGATGCCACCTGGACTACTTCCAGAGCCATGAGGACCATCATAAATTACCATGTGGCTGCCAGCCAACAGCTTGCAGCTGAGGCAGGTTTTCTGCTATCCAGCTGGGAGGATGAAACACATCAGAAGAGGCAGACTGGTAGCAGGGGAAACCAGGAGAAAAAAACAGGACAGCAAAGGACTAATGACTTCTAGCACTGAGTCTCATTGTACGGTCAGTAGGTTCAGTCTGCTAGCAGACTTAGCAGTACTTTTACTACCTTACACCACTTCATCCTCTGATTCAGATCAGCTTTTTAAGTCATCGCATCTCTTCATAGTTGTAAGCATGACCATGCTTGTTCCATTTCCTATTTTTACACCCACATTTCCTCAGTGTCTTCATCACATCAAAAAGTAACATTAAGCCAAAAAGCCATTTTCTGGAACCACAGTGTTTGTTGGAGAGTTGCAGAGAATGAGACTGCCTTGGTTTCCTTCTTCTTTAGCTAAGTGACCACAAAGATAGAGAAGCAGTATGTCTCTCAAGAGGAATCATTTAAGAGGTTTTTGCTGTAAAAATACAATCTGAGACCTTGAAGGAAGAACTACCAACTTTCTAGCCTCATTACCTGTGCCAACTGCTCTCCTGATTTATATGTATGATATACAAAGACTGATAATATCAAATATGTCCATCCTCTTCATACAACTGTTATTATTGCAACTTATCCAAGAAGTGTACATTAACAGGGGAAGGAACTGTGATTATCTGAAACGTGATAGCAAGCACAGCTTTTCTGTTCAGGGATTTTTAGTCATTTTCCTATCCCTAAACCTGCTCTTGTAATTTTGGAGGACTCTGAGGATTTTCATTTCCCTGTCACACTGCACAGTCAGTTCAAGGTAGCAAAATTAAAGAAGTGTTGTGGCTGCTTCAGCTGTTTCAGTCTTAGAATTTGGTTTCAAATCAGAAAAATCACCACAGATCCATTAAAGAGAACCAGCTATGTGACTGCTAAATAACTTAAAGAGGAAATTAAGAACTAGCAGATGGCACAAGAAGTTGTATATGGCTTCCTAAGCACCAATTCAATCTGGCTGGCTTTTCCCAAAATCAGTAATGACACCAATCATGTAAATCAAGATGAGGTTGTTCTGCACAAATCAGCCCTTTCCTGGACGTATTTTAACTTTGAAATGTTAGGAATTGCTTTGCATCTCTGGGGCTTGCCTGGGGAAGGAAGCATTAAGCACCAAGAAATAACCCCAGATGTACTTTCAGCAGAGTCTAGGGGCAAAAGAGAAAGGCTGTGCCGGGCACAGTGCTTTTCTATGAGCCCTTCCAAATAATGCTGACTTTTTTCTATTGGCATGCTGCACTGTATACTCCTGTCTGCTGTGTCGTTCTCTGACACACCTTTCAGCACTTTACCTCCTTTTGGAAATCTGCATTTGCAGTCCTTCTTCAGTGAATGTTTCCCAGAATTCATTCCATTTTGATATTCCCTCTCCATACAATAATGGGCCATGAGTAATCCTTTTATTTTCATGGGTCCAAGGAGATACAAGTTTTTAATTGTTTTGACTGAATGAGTACATCTACTTTAGGGTTTCCATTTGGATCAGGAGCATGCTTTGAAGTGAGTCTCCAAGCTGTCCCCACATAACGTGCCCTGGTTCACATCACAGAGTGGGCTCAGAGCGCATGAACAGGATTTCTTTCAAACAAAGCTGTTGCAGAAATTGTGCCTAGGGAACCAACCTGCTCCATCAGCTAATGAAACTGCTGTGAATGGCCCAGACTAGAGCCAGTGCAAAGTAAACCTCCTTGAAGCATGTCTGGTATGGATGTCAAGATGTCAGCCACAACTCTTTTGCCTTACCAACCTCCTCTTCTTCTGCACTGCCTGCTAATACAGATACAGTCAGCAAATGCTATAGGAAGTCTAGGCTAAATGGTGAATCTTTAAAATAGGTGTAAAAAGAACTTACTTGAAGCAATGGAAAAGACATGTGGCTGTTGATATATAAATCTTATCTTTGTGTGAATACAGTTAACCTGCAACACAAGCATTCCCAGAAGCACAGCTTATTTCTAGTGTAACCTGAGTTTACATTTGGTCTTTTACTAGTATAAATATTTTAGTAAAACAGGTCAGATCACAACTGGTACAGTTCTTATGGTAAACTTTTAAGTCTAAACTGTTTTCAGAGTGAGTGACCTTCAGTCCTTCATCCACAGTCTAAGTGACTAGCATAAGACCACTGCAAAACTGTTCTGAAGCTGGAGATCAAGACTGGGCAGAACATCAGAAGTATGCTCCTTGTTGGAGCTTCCAAAATCTGTGACCTTTCCTGAGGACCTCCAAAACTACAGCAATTGCAGAACAGGTGATTTGTATGCTAAAATTTTAAAGGTAGATGTTGTTCTCCTAACAGCTATTGGAAAACTTAGCATGAAGAAAATTCCCCCTTTGCCTTTGGTAAAACCAGTAAATGCGATAATTCCACAAAATTAGCATCTAATGAAATACTCACTTGTAAACACAAGAGATGTTCTCATGTACAACGTTTTGAGGCTGGGACTGCTTACCTTTTCACTGGTTTTATGCTATGTGATGTTAGCTTACTATAGCACTGCTGGTCCTGATTTACAGGACTGCAAGTGTTAAAGGATCTGGCTCCTTAGGTGTATGGATATTTAAAAAGGCATGAGGCAGATGGGTAAACAGATTTACTCAAGGATAATGCTGATCTCTTTGAAATATAGTGTGCTTCATCCCATTTCTGTTATAAAATGAAAGTTACAAAGAAAATAAAAGAAACATCTCCATCTTCATTTACAGTAAGATGCTTTATATGATGTGACATCATTGGGAGCTGGCAACTCTCTCTGTTCAAATCCATCGACCTTAAACCTTTACAAAATCATTCCCTATTCTATTGCCATCATGCTTCCTATTCCGAGAAACTAAGGCTCTGAACTAAGAACAAATTCCTCTCGAAAAAGGCAGTTGTTAATGTGTAAGCTCATATGTTGACAATGTGCTTAAATGCTTTCCTAAACTGATCCCTGGAACTGGTGAAATATGGCATAGAAAGTCCAGTGCATTCCTTTCTAGAGCAGATGCCCTCATTGCACATGTTACACATATATTTCCTCAACAGCACCATTCACACAAAAGAATTTGTTCACTTCAGTGTCATTATTTTTTGCCAGTGCTCCTAGGAGCCTCTAGCCAGTAACCTTCCTTTGCTCTTTACCTCAGGCCAGTTTCTTTTCTTAAAATTTTGATTTGCCAAATCAGGGGACTGAAATAATAATTGATGGTCATCTGCACTGTACAAATAAAGATCAAAATGCCACATAGAATAAAAGGAACAGTGCATGCATTGAAAGCAATACTCAAAACACTTGGTGGATGCTTGCTCTACTGAAAAGTACAGTGAATTTCCAACATATTTTCAAGCAGACAGAGGGTCTGTGTAAATGTAAGTTACTGAAGAAAAAAATGTTTAGCTGTTCTACTAAGCATGAATTTCTGTGAATACTGCAGTAAATTTCTGAATTTCGAAACAACTTTCATATAATTTTGAGACCACTGAGTGGGCTTGTCAGCTGTAACAACTTTATGCAGTGAGTTTGTGCCTCCTAATGTGACTTTTGTTTTGTATTATTATTATGAATTATTTGTGTTTTTATGATCTCAAAAAGCACCAGGAATGGTACAGGACTTCATTATACAAGGATTATACAGGCACAGAAGAACAGTGCTTAAACAGCAGTGTTTAAAGTAATCTGCAAGTTGCACTTTGTCTGAATATGCTGCATTAGGATATTACTTTGTAAGCATTTTTTCAAAACATCTACCCCTCAGATAATGCACTGAAGTACCTTTGGGGAGTCTCTGCATGACAGCATGCATTTGTGTTAGACACAGTAAATATAAAACTCTCTCTCATATTATACAATAGTATTAGGCCCTTTGAGTTCTCTTAAAAAGAAAATGTCTCAAGACTGTTGTACTTCTGCTAAGCATTTTTTAAAGCCTAAAGGAAATAAAATTATGTTGAGGACTACATACTCTTACAATTTAATTATATAGTTGGGTCATATTAAAGTGTGAGCAGGATTTCTAAAAAAACCAGACTCAGGAATAATCCTCCATTTATGATTCATGCTAACATATTCTATCGTTAGCAGTGCAGATCAAAGAAAGAACATGTGAAAAAGCTGGAGAGTGTTTCTTTGCACACTAGAATGAGAGTTTTGTGAACATAAAGCACAAGAGAAGCTTCTTTATTTAGATGCCTGTTTAGTAGCTGAGTCACGTACATATTGTTGGACATGAAGGAAAGTTTTAAAACAGCCTGACAAAATCTTACCTCCCTGGGGTATTTTTTTAGTTGAAAATATCAGCAGTGTTTCATTAACATAGTAAAGGACAGGCAGTGAGTTCTGTACCTTGGTTGGCATATGTCCACAATAATTTTGCAGAAATGTTTTAAGATAACACATCAAGCAGAAAAGCAGACAATTTACTAGAACTTCCAATTTTTACTCAAGTGTGTGCCTACAGTGCTCCCTGCCAGCACCGTCTGAGCCCGTCTCTGCCTCACACGTGTGTTGCCCCTGCACAAGAGGCAGCAGTGCCATTGCACACTTCACCAGCAAGGAAGAGGCAGACAAAGCACAACAGCATGGGATGCCAAGGGCCATAGCTGCACTCAGAACAAGGACAGGAATCTCCATTCCTTCCACTTTCTCCCTGCTCTTGCCAGCTTCCATCCTCCCAGAAAAAGGTGGATGTGCTCAGTGCTGGGGGAGTGCCTGCCTCCCCTCCAATGTCTCCAATCTGTGAGAGGATGAGATTGCAACAGCAGGAAGAGAGACCTGCTCCAGCTCAGAATGGTGAGGTCTCCAGGAGCAGATGTCAGTGAGGCATGCGAAATGATGGGCCACCATGAGGTGAGGCCAACCCCAACCAAGGGTACCTGCTAGGATACTGAACTTCCCTGGGTGCCTATCCCCACAATGGGTTCCATGCAAAAAGGCCCTGACTCAGCTGGGAGGGATGCTGCATGACTAAGAAAAAGGCACTGTGTTTGTAACAAGTTCTGCTCACCTCTCTAGCATAAGAAGAGCTTCAAGATCTTGGGCCAACCACAGCAGGACCCCACTGTGACTCCAGCAAGAACAGGGTGAGACATTCTTTGCTGTGGGACATCTGAGCTGGCAGCTTTCCCCATCCCATCTCATTCACCCAGGGGACTAGGTCTGCACTGACTCCTCAGGATGTGGGAGCCCTGAGGACTTATACAGGTAGATGATGACAGATTGTCTTTTATTATGTACTCTTTTTGTAAAAACACTTCACAGACACTTTGTCTTCCTGACCACTAAGCAGGGAGCAAATGCTAACTCTTTCCTGAGAGGCAGAAGTTAGGTAGAAACGTTTTATGTATATACATAGCTGATCTTGTTTTTCCTCATGTGTCTCATTTTGCAGGGAATTCCTGATCCCTAGTTGTCTGCTCTTCTGCAAATATTGTCTTTTTCATGACTCAGTCACCCACATTGCAAAATCTTCATGCAAGCATTCTCAGCTACACTTAGTTTTACTATCCTATATAATTTTTAATCACCCATAAATATTTATATCTTGTACCACCCCTTTCATTAGGTCATTTATGATGAAGATCACATATACAAGTGCTTACGGATACCTTCAGTTAGCCTTTCTCCATTGTATAAATAAATAACTTTTTCCTTGTCCTCTTTTCCATCTTCTAATCAAACTTCAACCTGCATCTCCTCTCTGATTCCATTACAGATTATTTTCTCTGAAAGTTTTGAATTAAAGTTTTTGAGAAATTCAATCCACTGCTGCCTGCCACATTTACCTGCTGCCTGCTTGGGGCCAAGAAACCCTAACTTTTAGGTTAGGCTCTAGCCAGAGTCTTGAAAGAAACCGCACATTTAAAGCAAATATTTTTCAGTTTTCTGTTTTCATACAGTCCCTGGGCATATCATAACAACAAAGAAGCAAAGCAAAATTTTCACTTTAGCCTGAAGTATGACTTTCAACTTTACTTATGCCAAGTTTTGTGAACAAGTTCATTCTCCCAGTTATGTCAGCATGCAGCATAGATGTCTGGTTACCTGATTTGTGGGGGTAATCAGGTACTCAAATGACCTAAACTGTGCAATTACTGGTGCTGGCAGATTACATATGGAAAACTAAGACCAGGCCATAAAAATTTGATCTATTGTGTCCATAGTCATAATAAAACCGTTATGACTGGTGATTGATTATAGGAATATTAAAATGCAGAAAAAGAAAAAAAGCTGTTTTAAATTGCATTGTATTCTCGTGTTTAGGGAAAACATGATTGCCGTTATCTTGACATGTTTATCACTTTGAGGCTGAGCCAGTCGCTATCGTGTGAGTTCATTCTGTCCCATAGCTGACAAATTCTATCATGTACTATAAAAATCATTATGGCTTACTTTTGCAGCTGCAATAAAACAGGGAAGCAAATACAGTAACCATTTATACTTAGGACTTTAGTCCCAGCACAAGTCCAGTAAAACTGTGGCTTAAAAGTTTAGACAGAAAACAAGACAGTTTCTCAACTGGGATGCACAGATTTTATTCCCGAATTGGTCTCATTGGCAACCATTTCTACTTGTGCAAGAAAAAGAGAAAACAGAAACAGAGGCAGTTTATTGACACCATATATTGCTGATCTCATCTGTGTTTTTTAGCATTTTTGCTCCTTTGTTTTGAAGGGAGCCTTGGAGATCTGAAAGTGTCCCCTGTCTGCACCTCCTATGTAAATTTTCTCAACATAGCACATTTTGCAGACACACTTCTTGCAGAAGTGTTCTCCCTCAGGGCTTTCTTCTCCAAGCACTGCTCCAGGGGTGTGTGCAGGTTACTGCCACACTGCCAGTGTCATGGTCAAGTCCTAATTCCCCAGATGTCCCCACAGCTTGACACTGATGTACCTCTGGGTTGTGCTCTACCATGCACCAAACTGCTCCCTCACCAAAGGGATGCCAGGGTACACTAGGATACTGCAGCCAGGGATAGGGCAAATTGGCTTTAGAGATGTCCAGTGCTTGCACATTTTCCCTGTAGACATGCATCTATGTGGTGGTATGGTCAATCATACCGACCACAACTCCTACATTTGTAGAAGTGATTTAGGGTTTGTTGTATGCCTCAGTTTTGCTCCTCAGCCAGGACCAGATGTACATCAATTTGGTGTCAATTTGCACCTTCCCTTAGTCTGCTGCCAGACTCCCACCCTTTAGACAGAGGGACTGAAACAGTTGAGCAATACCTCACTTTTAGCTTTTTTCCTCATTCATCGTGGTTGAAATTGCTTGAAATATCTCTTGGTTTTGATCACAAAAACTAAATCAGGAACATTTCACACTCCTCATTTAGCTCTCACATAAAAAAAGTCAGATCAAAACTGCAACATGGCCATGGACACCTGCAGAATTAGAAGATGCAGATGGCCTTTGCTTGCATTTATAAATAGACCGGTGTGCTTCAAGAAGTGAGAATGGGTTTCGTCTGTTTTTCTTATTTCAGGATGCCATAATTTCCAAACTCTAAAAGCATGCTGAGCAAACATAGATAAATACACAACATTGAACTTTGAACTGAAAGGACTTCAGGACCCATCACAATACTTCTCAACAGTATTTTCATGGACTCACATCCCATCGAGGGTGTGTTCAGAAGACCAAATTCAGCACCATGCAGGATCAGTTGTGGGACACCACCCTTTGAAGACACAATCTCATTTATGATGGGCTAGAAAAATATAAGAAAAATATTGTATCCAGAACACTTCTTACATGCTTAAAAACACCCTCCAGATGATTTACCAAAGCCTGTATCAGTCAAATTCTCTTAAAGCCACCATTCATGGCTGATGTTAACTACCTATAAACACCACCAGATCAGGAACCTTAGGAAGAAGATACATGTGTAGCAAGTCCGGTTAGGTAGGCTGAGTAAATACATTGCCACAAAGTACTTTAGGCTCATCTGAAAAACAGAAAACAATCCCATCTCAGGAGAAATAAAGACATTTACAGCCTAATGCACCAAGTGGTGCCAGAAAAGCTAGCAAGGTTCAGCTCGCAACATCTCGTCCAGTAACCATTTGTTCAGAACAGCTTTTAAACAGAAGAAAACAAAAAGTACTTCTATACTCCTTTCCCTTTTTTTTTCTGTGAGACTCAGTAATATAACCACATGAAATCCTTCAGCACTGATTGGCAAGTTTCTGTATTGGTTGGCTTCAGAGTCTGATTAGATAAGACAGAGTCAACTAATGAGAGCCACTACAAAAATCTACTGGAGTATTATCTGCTGAGATAAACTCCTCAAACATCCAAGCCAGTCTATTTATTATATCTTTTATCTAAACATATCCTGATACTGCTGACAGTATTGTGCACAAACAAAACATGGGATACTAACTAAAGGGCTTTGTAAAAAAAAAAAAAGGTAACTACTGTCCTGGAGAGAAGAGAAAACAGATAGCCCGGACTTTAAATCCAGAAGTAAGAAGTAGGAGACTGGCATTGACACCTGGCATCTGTTATCTGTAATTCAGACTTCACCCCCAAAACATAAAAAGAAAACTCTAGGATAGTTTTGTTACATGCCTCACATCCCATCAGACTGACAACATTAGCCATTACCTCCTTCAAAGGAGTAGCTGGATATTGGATGCCCTGTCTAGAGAAAATGCTTTTCTTAAGCTGTGTGCTCTGCTTGTCTTACTTCTTTCTACTTTGTCATGTTATTTTTTAGCTATTTTATGGGATCTGCCTGAAGCCCTCCCTCAGTTTTCACACAGCTCTTTTGGAAGTGAAAAATCTTGCTGACTTAGTAGGGGTTTTGGCTGATTAAAACCTAAGCAAAGGAGGCAGGGCAAAGCCTGGCATTTGTGCTTTAGCCTTTACCTTCTCATTCCTGCTTTGGGACACACCGTTCCAAATCTCTGGGCTTTCCATAGTGTGGAAATACCAGTTGTTGGAAGTGATTTGCAGGCACACAGGACATGAGGGGAACATCCTGTGATACATGACCTGTTGGGATCTATGAGATGCACAGCACTCATTTAAGGCAGATGTCCAGGAAAGAATCCAGCCCAGCCTTAAGCTTGTGCATCAACCTGAAATAAATAACAAGTCTAAAGAGGGAAAAAAGGAGTTTGAACAAACTGTGTGCTCTGAATTTCCTCAGAGGAGTTTGCCTGGGAAAAGCAAGAAGCATTCCTCACCCTGCTCTGGCTCACACTGACAGGAGGTTAAGCTGCAGGGATGTTCCAGTATACTGAACTAGGCAAGGGGTTTTCAGAGCTGTTATCTATTTTAAAATAAACATTCCAGTGTGTATTGTTATCGTATTTTGTCTTGCTCTCTTCATTTAGAAAAACAAAATAAAACAAAGGTTTCTGAATTTCACTTTCAGGGGGTATTTGTATAGCATCTGGCTCACATACAAAAGAAATATATATATATATATATATATATATATATATTTGGTTCACTCTTCTGTTCAGGTTTTTTTCTAAAAACAACTTTATATCCCAAGAATACAACTGCTCCTCTAGACTCATGCAAAAGACTGATTATTACATACCTAGCAAGGCAGATGGGAGCCACATCTAGTATTGTTCCTTTTAGGGCTGTCATTGCACCAAATAAAGGTCTCTCACCTAATACCTTAAGTCCAGGAAACCCAAACTACTCAAGAAAAGATTCAAATTGTTTCAGGCAGCCTTTCCCTTCATTTATGACATTGCTTGCCAAAAAATACAGTTTTCTGTGCATCCCAGAATCTGCTCACAGGCCTTATGGCACCAGATCTGGAATGCTGATGCTCCCTGCAGAGCTCACACAGTACAGTCATGGTTTGGATTTTTACAGAGATTAAGAAGTATATTAATTCCTTAGATAACAAAGCAGCAGCAAAGCTGAGTGAACTTCTACTGCCTCAAAGAAGAAAAGCAAGAAACAACCAACTGGTTGTGTAGAGCTTCCTACCCTTGGCCACCATCAAAATCCAGGTAGCTGAGCAGATAGGCAGAGCTTTGTTCCTGTTAGGTTCTTAGCACAGCAGCAGTACACATTCAAAGCTGGTTTTATCTTAACAATCCTATAATAAAAATTCTGCCTTCCATGCCAGTGCAAAGGTTATCAGCTCGTTTCTGAAACTATAAATCTTCAAGGGGACTGGAACAACTGAGGTGTCCCTTCCCAGGTGCCAAGGGGAAAGGGCTGATCTACAGAATACGAAGCAGCTAGTAAAGAGGCCAAACTCCAACCTCATATTTCCTTCAAAGGGAAAAGTATTGACTGACGTCTGCCATTTCACAGAGGTTATCATGCTAAAAGGAGAAAGTCTATTGGAAATACCAGGGAGTAGTATATCCACTTGGATATCTCTCAGACTTGGAAATGGGAGCTCCTTTGTGGGATCATGCATAGATATGTCACTAATATGAAGCTTATTCTGGATTTAGATATTCATTTTGTCTTCTACCTAGAAGATGGGCAGGTTTTCAAGGGCTTACTGCCCAGCTAGGGGTAAAGAAAAAGAGTATCCAAGTGCTAGGACAAACTCAAAAATCAGTATGCAGTTTTGCCTACTCACTTCGGTGCTTTGGCAGGAGCTTGGCAATTCTGAAACCTGCAACTGGTTGTGGACTCTGAGTCCTTTAAAAAAATCTGTCCCTTAATGCTGTATAATTGTTGAATAGTTTATGATTACCCACAAGTTTAAATCGTGAGTAACAAACAAAGACTAAGGATTTCCTTGACTACTGAACTTTGAAAGCAGCTGTATTTTCCAATTACTTATTTACATCTAAGTTGCAAGGTTCAGTTATCTGTGTATGATTTATTAATGAGACAAAAGAATTTAAATACAAATCTAAGCAAAGCCCAAGAACAGCTAATATACTTTTCCTAAAATTTAAAGCAATTGGTAAAGCACTCAAGGACTTTGCACCTTCAATATTGGATGAGTCAGTTCTAACACAATGCATTAGCAAAGATTAGTTTCATATGCTGTAACTGAGTCACACACTACAAAAATTAAAAACACCCTATATTCTGTGACCAGGAGTGTTTTGCATCCTGAATTGTACAGAACAAATGAAGACAAGAGTCTGTCTGCAATCTTTACTCAAAAGAAATGGAGCCGAAGTTGAAATTGGCTCAGCAGATAGCAGTTAGCAGTAGGAGAATGGGAATTACATCAGATCATATTTAAACCATGTATCCCGTGATGAATTTATTTACAGCCAACAAAAACAAGATTCTAACATTTTGTTCTTGTATATTCTGTGTGCTTTAAGGGAGACTAAAAATCTGTCTGTTGAAGAAGCAAGGCACCACTGGACTTTGTTTTCACTCCAGATCTGCATTCTTTCCTTAAAGCAGTTGTATTCATTGACACTATATTAATGAGTTGCTTAATTTGGGCATATTGAAATAAAATCAACACATTTGCTACTGAGTGTGCCCTTTCTGTGTCAAAAATCGTTAAAACCTCAGAGATATTTCAGGTCTGATGGGAGATGTCTTTCACTAAGTTGAATCAAATCATGCATATGAAGAAACATTGACAGAGTATTGCTCATTTGTGAATTATCTACAAATGTGAAATTTTTCCATTTTAACTGTTGTGCTGCTTAAAATAATACTGACTGATGATTTATCTCCTGAAGTCACATAGATAATTATTCTGTTTCCCTTGTTTCTGCATCCTCTTTGTACAACAAAATATGTTCTCTGAGAACTTTTGCTGTATTGAATCCTGTCTTTTAGAATTATTTTGGTTTATACCTCTGTTCATTGACACACTTTTATTCTCATTGGTAACAAGTAAATTAGCATTTGACTATGTGTTCTCTTGGTATGTAGTGTAGACCTCTTACATACACAAAAGATGTATGCAATGGAGAGTGCATGTTCACATTTGTGAGTGTCCTGCTTGCTATATTCAAATACAATAATTAAGGTGGAATACCACTGTAAAATTCAACTATGTGATTATCTGTTGTAGCATATGATAGGACAAGGGGAAATGGTTTCAAATTGAAAGAGAGCAGGTTTAGATTAGATATTAGGAAGAAATTCTTTACTGTGAGAGTGGTGAGGCACTGGCACTGTTGGCACTGCCACAATTTGTCCAGAGAAGCTGTGGATGCCCCATCCCTGGCAGTGTTCAAGACCAGGTTGGATGGGGCTTTGAGCAACCTGATCTAGCAGAAGGTGTACCTTCCCTTGGCAAAGGGGTTGGAATTAGATCATCTTTAAGGTCCCTTACAACCTAAACTGTTTTATGATTCCATGACTCCGCCTTTGCTCTTACACTGGATTCTGGAGCTAAACTTGAGAAGAAAAAGTTGGGCTTTATATATTATGATGCTGTAAAGTGAAATAGGAAAAATCAATGTGGACTTTAAGTATGGTGAAGAGTTTTTGGTTGAGAACAACTTGTTTTGATAAGCAAGAAGGAATTTCTTTAGCATGTCCCATTCCAGAATGGGCTTGCAAAACAGGAGTTAACCTGAATAAAATTGCTCAGCATGAGCAGCAATTCTCCTGGAGCAACCTGAACACTTTTCACATTAGAAGCTGTCTGAAAGCACCCAACAATTGAAGGAAAACACAAGAATCACATCAGCCAATCTCTTGCATCTAGACTGCTAAATGCACGGATGTTTCTAGAACTCTGTGTGAATCTCTAAGTACTTGCTTAATTTTTACTGACTTCTTACCGGGAAAAATTCTGTTTGCACTAAAGCAGAGTTCATTATGTCAGTTGTGCACATCACACACACAGCTGCATATCTCACGTCTGCAAGGATGGGTTGTCAGCGAGCACCTGCAGATGCAGTTCTGTCTTTCTACACTTATTTCTGTGTTTTATTAATAATGTTGTGCTGTTGCCAACAAATGGGAAACGGGAACACAGCTTTGATGGCTAGCCTGGTCTTCCTATGAAATTTGTGTTAAACCTTTTGCAGTTTCTGGTGGCAAGAAGAAAAAAGATGGTCTCACAGCTCAGGTGAATTCTGCTTTAAAAATCTACACCTATCCCAGCTGCTGCAGGAGGTTTTCTGTGCAATGTCAAATTAATGAAACCAAACTTGTCACTTGAGTTCACTAATGACTTGCACCTTTTTTTCCTGCCTGCATAGCTTGGTAATCAGAAGCTGAAAACACTAAGCACTCACAAATGCAAATTAAGCCAGTGGAAAGATGCCTGTATATATCTGTGTTATGTAATGCTGGCCATAGCAAAGGTAGACAGAACATACATTGCAGAAGACACGGAGCCACACCTCGATTTGTGGGGGCGAAACAGCTGGCACAAAAGCAGCTGCTCTTTGAGGAAAGCAGCTGAAGAGTCATCATTTGATCCAAGGAGGGTCAGTTGGTCACACACAGTGACCAACATTAAGGCAGTGGTTCATTTTGCAAAAGCTGCAGAGACCTTTTAATCTGCTTGTAATACACCATGACCTCTGTGCATATGAGTCCATCAGCTGAGTATTTCTCTCTCTTCAGCAAAAAGACTGCCACAGAGACTGCAGAAAGTGACACATGGAGAAGTTGTACCTTGCTGTGTGAGGAAAACTCAGCCACCTGCATGATCCTTGCAAATATTAGCTATGTGAAACTGAAAATGCCCTTACCAAAGATCAAACTGAGCTCCTCTTACCGCATTACCTCTGTTCTTCCCCTGAAGAACCAAGCCATAGGAAAATCAGCTCAGAGCTGAGAAGTGAAATTCGCATTCTACTGATGTAGGCGGGACCATTATTCATAAAGGCCCAGCGTTTAATCGATATGGTAACAGTTGTCTCCCAGCTGTAATAGCTTATGTAGCATGGAAAAAAGTAGTCAGATTTCCAAGTGATTCAGGCTTTGAGAGTGGTTTACACTGAAGCTCCAGGGCCTCCACAGCTCTCAGATCTTTGCCAGTGCCTAATCAAGACCTTTATCTTAATCAACAAAGTCACCAATGGATTAAAACCAAACATCTCCATGACATGCTGAGGCAAGTCTGATTTACTTGGGCATGCAATAACAATGCCAAAACTTTTCTGCCATAATCAGAAGCAGGAAGCAGGACATAAAAGCTCACATTTTAAAAGGATATTAACATAGATATGAAAAATAAAATTTAGACACCAAAAAAGAGCAGCTCCTTAAGTCCCAGGGCAGAGAGGGCTGCAGCTCCCTAGTCTGTGTGGACTGGGACCCTCAAAGCAACATTACCTCATCATCATTGAAAAACATCACAGAAGGTCAGAACACAAGAAAAAGAAGATACAAAGTTTATATTTTTCTATTGAGTCAATTGATCAATAAAATCAAAATATAACAAAAATACAATTCCCCAGATTTCCCCAGCACAGTTTCTGTATTAGAGTTAAAGCAGGGTCTCATCTTGGCATTTAGGAAGACACTAAAAATAATAGCCCTGGGATATACTCAAGCTTCCAGGAGAATATCCAAAGGGCGTAGCTACTCAGCAGCACCTTGGTGAAACAGCCAGTACTTGACATCCCACTGAGAAATCTCAGCTGCGCCATTTAGCCCTGGGACTTTAAAAAACTGCATAAATTAGCAGGGTGTAATTGCAAATATGATCCAAGAACAGTCTGAAATTAGTTCTTGCTGAGTCTGAAGTGGGGTTAGGATGACATGTTTCTCTGATTCCTGGAAACAAGGGGAAATTTTAACCATTTTTTTCCATGGCCAGATTGCCCTAACCCAGGATTTAATTATTTTCCTGCACTTCCCTGAGACCTGAAAATCTTTGTGCAGTAAAACACTTCAAGACACTTCTTTTACTTTCTTTCAGAAGAATGGCTGTTCAACCTTTAGCAGGCCATTACAGAACCAATCCCTGAATAGGAAAGGTCAGATTAAGCCTTTAACGAGTACTTCATCCCAGAGATGATTTTTGGTAATGGAATCTCTTTTGGTTATTTTTTATTTGCTTCCCCTTGTTATTTCTGTATTTTTATCCTATATTGGCTTGGGGTTGGTTTTTGGGGTTTGGGCTTGGGGGATAGGGGGGGTTGGTTGGTTGGTTGGTTGGTTGGTTGTTGTTCTGGCATGTTTTCCACACCCTATATCCCATATTTAGTTTCCTGAACTTCTCCACTATTAGTTTCATCCATCCTGGTTGTCTGCCTTGAGTATTGGTTTCCTTCCTCCCACTTAAGAGGGCAGGGAGGGAGGAAAACTGTCCCCAGGCCAAGCAGCAGTGCCACTCTGGAGATCATTTGGTGGGTTGTGCAGCCTGAGAATGAATCATTGTTTGCAATGCTTAAATCTTCCTCCAGTTCTCACTTTCCCTCTTCTAGGGAGCGAGGAAGAGGTGGTGCCAGAGGGTGCTACACTTAGTAGTGCATGAAGTAGAAGTAAACAGCTAAGATCAAAATTACCTTGATTGCAATTCAAAAGCCAGGAAAATGCTATGACATAATGCTTGTCAATTACTGGAATTACTCATTTTTAGGAAAAATGGCTAATTTTTAGTATATTTTAAGTGAATTAAACCACCTAACCTGTGTAGCAGCTGTAGCCTGCTTCCCACAAGATGCCTTCATTTCTCTACTACACCGCTAAATGTCCAATGGTGATTGCTTAAATTTTCTCTGCATGCTTGCTCTAACTTCTTCATTCTCCATCTGTATCCACTGCTTGATAAGTTTCCCCAAGAAGCTGTCTTTTCTGAAAATGACTTAGTAACCCCTTCTTTCAGCTTGAAATAGTGCCTGTGAGCATGTCAGTTTTCTTTCAGGTTGTGCTTTCAGTCTTGCTGTAGACCTTACACGACCGCTTTAAATGCATGGAATCATAGGCAGAGCCTTGACATTTCACTTGCATTTATTTATTTATTCATAAAAACCCTTACTTCACTACTAAAGGTGTAAGTTTAGAAACACAATGATGTAATGCTCACAGCCACTGCTGCAGTCATCACCAGAACACAGGCTTTCAGGTCAAGCATGGACAATGCCTACAGCCAGTTTGTCTGTGGTATCTCTGATCGTAGGGACTATACATTCCCAGCATGGGCTCAGTCCTGCTCCCACTAACTCTCCTAGGAAGAGGGTACAGTCTCAAAGGAAGCAAGTGTTTCATGTCTCATCTTTCAAGGGTCAGTGCTTAAACTCACAAATCCATCCTCCTTGACATTCTAATCTCTGGTTGTAAAATGGATTTAGTGGTTTAACATTAAAATTTCAGGCACAGTTAAGGAAGGGATTGCAAAAGAGTTAATAAGGAAAATAGTTTAACAAACTTTGGCAGAGAAAATTGAAAAGCTCAAATGATCTCCTGATGAAAAGAGTTTAGCCCTGGATTTGCCAGTGCTTCCAGCCCAGCACCTGGAGACACTGAGCTATTGCAAAGAAAGTGACACAAGGGTTTTTTTGTCTCTTGTCACTCTATATTTTTGTTAAATGTAATGAATGGGCCCATTACACAAAAAAAAATTAACTCATTCCTTGCTCTCTGTGCAGTGGACATCTGGCCATGTCTCCCTGTTGCTCTGCTCTGCAGTAACTGCTTGAAAGATCATGCTTATTGTTCACACCATCCTAATTGTATCACACACATCTACGCCAAATCTGTGCATAGTCTTACTACATAACAGAAAACCACAATAAAAGAGATGATCTTCCACCAAACCCCCTCCAAAGTGACTTGCCTATAGCCAAGTGTACTTAGGTCCATGAAAAATGCCAATATATGACCTTTAGCAATATAGGACCTTCAGCAATATAGGACCTTTAGCTATAGCAGGTTAACGAAACAAACAAAAAAAAACAACTCTCAGAGGAGATTGAAAACTTAAACAATTATGACAGTCAAATGCAATGATATTGCAGATCAAACACGGCTGGCAAGGAGATTTTTGACCTGGACAAACATAGCCAAGAATCAGATGTGCAGCTGCTCTACTAAGCAAGACAGTAAATGCACTGCTGCTTCTGCCATTCACTTATTGGCTCAGAGATACAGAAGATCATTTTGTTCTTGTAAGCATACACTCCCCCAGTTTGTTCACCCTAACAGCCATTTTCAGGATTGCAAGCAAGAGCACCAATTGATTCAGGATGATTAACTCACTGATGACACAATGCTAGGTGATGATACCAGGTGACAAGTCACACACTCAGTGCCACGATGAGAAGGCAGTGTTACCAGGTCGGTACTTGGCTCGTGCATGATTTCACTAGGATCACTCCTCTTCCTCTGTTTCATCCTAGGTCTATTAACAAAATAAAATGAAAGAGTGGGAAAAAAATGAAACAACAACAAAAAAAGAAAATAGTATGGAAAGAAATAAGATAAGATGAATAAAGAGAGCATTGTAGGAGCTAAGCCCAAGGTACTGCAGTGCAGGATGGGTGCTGTTTAAGACACCAAGACATGCCAGGGAAGGAAGGAAAGTAGGGAAAACATGGTAGCAGAAATGTGTCAGTGCATCTCTGAAGCTGATCTTCTGGGATGCAGAGAAGGTAATATAACATAAACTTGGTGCCTGTACAGGAAAGGTGGGACTTAATGTCATTTTCAAAGCATGGAGAAGAGGGGTGAATGAGGTATGCTGGAAGATAAGGGAAGTGAAGAAGAGTTCCTGAAGCAAGTTGATATGATGATATCAGTGGATTCATTTTGGGTGATCCTACAAAAACTAATAGGTACTTTGGAAAGGTATAAGTGAGGTAGCTGCAAGGGTCAAGTCCCTAACCCCACTCAAGCTTCAGGGCAAGCAAAGACACTTGTCTTTGCCATATTCTACTTTCATTGACTTAAAAAACAGAGACTTCACAGGATGTCTGGACCTAAGACTAGGGATCAGTTCAGTAACACAAGGCAGTGTCAATTCCTATCCAGAAAATGTACCAATAAATTTCATAAGGGGACAACACTGGCAATTGCTTGACAATTAGCAGATAATAAATATATATATGTATATCACCAATTTTCCAAAATAGAAATCCTGCAGAACTGGAGGGCAAGAGGATGCTAGTAACACAGTTTGTGGCAAATACTGTTTCTGAATTACTCATCTTGCATGTCCAAATGTGAAGCCTCTTGAAAGGCCTGGCTTTCAGAATGCATGAAGAATTTCTTTTATTCAAAGTGTGTGTCATGATGGGCTCTTGGGTGTGGGTAAGCTCTTAAATCACCAAGCCATTCTATTTGAGAATCTTTTGTCTGTATATTTTTCAACACCAGAAAGAGGCCGCTCATTCCTGCTACCTCCCACAGTAAATAATCTCTTTTTTCTTTTCTAAGATTTTTTTAATGTTACGAAGTTAGAACACAGACACAAATTAATATCCTGTTGAACAGCCTTCTCTCTGCCATGTATAACATTGCTCATGCACTGGGAAAATAAAGTCTGTCAAACTGTATCTACACCATAACCTGCCTTTCTTGGCAAAAGAAAAAATCTGAATGGCTCATGTCTGCAGCCAAAGGTGACAGACACCACAGCCACCCCATCCACTGTCAAGGATCTGCAGAAGACTTGGGGAGATGGCAATCCAATAAATCATATGGGCCTTTTCCAACAACTGGAGATGATTAATGATGGAGGTGGTTTGGAGGAGGCGTGCAGAGCAGAGCAGGGAAGATACAGAAAGGAGTGAGAGGATAATTGTTTGGAAAAAAAAAGAGAGAAAAATGCATATTTTACTCTTTCATAAGATGAGTGGGTGGGTGTGAGTGTACATGTGCCTCTATCCTCTCCTGGAAAGCAAAGGAACTGCTGTCCTGGGTGCCCTGCTACAACAAAAGCCAGAAAATAATTCCTTGGAAGCAACCCATTGCACCAAGAGACTGTTCAGCCGGTAGTGTGCAAGCTGGAACATCCACCTTCCTGTACAGCCTGGGTGCCAGCCTGTGCTGCTGCTTTTGATGCCTCTGGGAAGCCCTGTTTCCCACTTTTTCAGCCCTTTTTCTCCCACGGCCCCCCTTGTCCTATCCTAATGCACCAGGCAGGCACATAGCACTAGCAGCACCATCTCCCAGGTCAAAAAAGGGGGAATTTGAGAGGGCCAAAAAGAGTGCTGCTCACAGTAGGTTGTGTCTGTGCACTTGTGCCTCGCTGAGCTTGCAAACCAGTGGAAAAGCTAAAAAGACCCTGAGGAGTTCAAGAAAACACTATGCTTGGAAGGGCAAGGGTTAGAAGCAGTTCTTGTTATCCTAAAGCAGTTCTCCCTCTTTAAGGAGGTGAACAGCCAGGACCTTCCTTTCTCTCCCAGAGGACTCAAGTCACTGCCAGCCCTTGTCTAGAGTGCTAGATATCCAAATATCACCATGCACAGTGGAAAATAAAGCTACACATTAGCTCAGTTTACACATAGGATACTTGTCTGTGGGAGAAGCATGGCATCAGCCTTTCCTCTTTGGGGGAGCAACCACAGCAAGAAGAAGGGTGACAAAAGCTACATGAGCAGGGAGAAGAGAAGACAAGAAAGAGTGAGCACACTGAGAGTTTTAAACAGAATATTTGTGTCTGAGTTTCAGTTCTGAGGCGTACCCCTGGCAAGAGGCTGCAACACCAGTGTTTACACCAGTGGTTCATTTAGCCTCTGTTCTAAATGCGGTGAGCTCTATTTTCTTTGCAAATCCATTTTGTGTTATGGCATATCTGCTTACATTTTAAAACTACCTAAGGAGTAAATAATTTGCTCTTTTTGACAGGCATATTGGGACTTTCAGTCTGTTACCCATTTGCTTTAAATATCAGGCTGTAAAACTGTGCTTGTGTTTTTGGCTGACATTGCTGTTAATGATGCACTGTGCCTATACTCTGGTTATGGAGGAATTCTCACATTATTTCTGGGATAAGCTAATAATGAATGTTACTCAGAACAAATCTTATGTTTGTGGTTGACTTGCTGCCAGCGTAGGAAATCTTGTTATGGCCATTATCTCACTCTATCTCCTCCTCCTCAAGCACGAAGTTTTAATATTCATTCCAATGCAATCTATATCTAAATAAGCAGTGCCTATTTGGTGTGCAATATACTGCACCAATTTCCTTTAACAGTGTCAATGTGGCATTTGTACTGGGGTGAACCACCCTGGAGACTTATCTTCCCAGGTTTTGGGCGGGGGGGCAGCATATTATTTATTCTGTTCAGCTCTATAGTCTTCTCTGCTTTGCAAAATGTCCCTCAGCAATGCTCATCAAATGAACCTACCTTAAACGTGATCATTTAAACAGCTTTAACTGCACTTGCTTAGCATCAGAACAAAGGGAGAAACAAGACAGACATCACATAGGTTATCCCTGTCACACTGCAAACATCTTAGTAGAGCAAAACAGAGCAGTCCACTTTCAAGTCTTTAAAAATAGAGTCTTCAGGAACAACAAAATGTATCTGGAACTGGAGTCTTGCAATTAAGGTCTTGTTCACACTAATGATTGGAATAGCATTTACAAACAGTCTAACTGACTGCATTCAAGCTCTGTTAAGTGGTTGCCTTCACATTTGGGATCCAACCCGCCAGGGCCTTCAGAGCTCGACTTTTCTCTGATGTGGTTACCAAACAGTGGAACATTTCTAGCATGACCAAAACTTAGTCATGCCTCAGTAACTTAACTCAGATTCCACATTTTCAAGCCTGAAAGTAGTTTGAGGGGCACAATTTTATCCATGCCATCCATAAAACGTAATTTAACCCTGCTTTCCAGATCGCTTTGGATGTTGTGGTGTACATACATCACCTATTCTGCTTATGTGCACGCTACTGTCTAATAAGTCATAAATCCTGTGACTGCAGACATCCGGTTATGGCATGTGAGAATTTTCCTTTAAAAAACCCTCTCCAGTGCTAGCATAGTGGAACTTCTACTCTCCCCACTGTCAGAACAGAGGCTTTCAAACAGCTACATAATACAAGTAACAGGGGCAAAACCACTATCTACTTTTATGATGGAACGTGATCGGTGTGTGAAAGGTCCGTATGATGTGGTGACGACAGCAGAAGGAGACAGGACTGAGTGACTCAAGTTTTCCTTCCAGGTCCCTGTTAGTATGAGGGTTCCCAGGGGCTCTTCTCCTGCTATAAGATAGCGCAGTTCTTTCCACTGACGTGGAGTTATATCCAGCTCTGTGAAAACTGAGCTTGTTCCTTGATTTGCTCCTCTCTGAATATCAGGTGAGTTATGGCAGGGAAAAAATTATATTTCCTTCCCCCCTCATCTGACTGCCTACAGGCCAGCAGCAAAATTCAAGTCCAGAAAACAGCTTGTTGATGACTTAGAGTGGCAAGACCTCAAAAGAAAAAGATAGACAGTAAGAAAGCAAACTATCTGTCTGAATATGATCCAAAGATTTTTCTTTTCACCTACACTTTTCCCTTTCTCTAGCCTAGGTCCAAGTTTCCCTCACACCTACAATGGGTGTGCTACTTGAGGGGGTTGAAACAACCTTTTTCTCTAGTTAGAAAACAGAGCAGATCAAGAAGTAATAGACTAAAGTGAGAATCTTGTTGGCATCACAACACCTTCTAAGCTAGCAAACCTCCTCCACAACTGTCCTTGGAGCCTCTTAATGTTACTACTCGATTTTTAAAACCCTGGTCCTATACAGCCAAAGAAAATAAGAGTCTGAAGCAGATTCAGACATGTTGATGAAACACTGCATCAGCATATACAGAATCATGCTTTAAATGACTGTCACTGAGGTCACTGTCTAGAAGTGGCACAGTTCTGCCAGTAAAAAACCAATTCATCTCACTACAGTAGATGGCATAAAAGAAGATAAAACATTAGAAAAAAAACTTTTGCAGTCTTATTTTACAATTTCAGGCAATTTCATGGACCACTGGTTTTGAAGTGTGTGTTAGTGGGAAGCGAGGTGTGGAGAGGGATGAGTGTTTTTGTAGCCAAATGCAATAGAGAGTGGTCTTGAGAAACAGAAGATGTGATCCCACTATGGATTAAGCACATCAATTTTTACACACAGGACGTGTTGGAAGGGTGAGCCATACAGAGAAAGAATTTAGTAAATTACAACAAAATTCCCTTGAACATTAACTACTCACAGGCCAGTGGAACACAAGTTTTCCCTTTGCTACATCAAAAGTGTACCACTTCCACATACAAGAGGAACAGATTTCAAAGCAGAAGATGTCCATGACCAGTCAGGGTAATTTTAATTTCTTTTTTTTAATCTGTGCACAGGAGAGGCCCTGTTAAAGTTCTAGTCAGTCCCTTGGAGGACACATTTTTCTGGAGAGTAATACATTTTTGCGTGTGGTATGCCAGCACCTATCCCACTTTTTTTCCACAAAGTAATTGTTCTCTGGGAGTTTTCTCTTGGGACGTATAGCACCACAGAGCCAGAAATCCCTTCTGTCTCAGCACCCTGATCCAGCTTCATGCTGCCCATCCTCTCTTACTGTGTTTCTCCAGCTCCTCATGCTCTTGTGTCTTTATCTCATTAGCCAACTTGCTCTATCTGCCCACGGAATTCTCTGCCTGATGAAAACCTCCTGTGCACAGCTTTTCCTGGTCTCGACGCTTGTCTCCACTCAGACATGTAGACATAATATGGTCTGAGAAGATCAATTTCTTCTTTGAGGTCCAGTCTTATCTCCCAGACAGTGGTTTGTGCAGTGGGTTCCCTGGGGAGCTTTCCTCTTCACACATGGAGCCATTCCCTTGGCCAAAAGCTAATGAATGTGGCACGTCTCCAGACTGCGCCATGAAGAGAGGCAGGAAGGATGCACAGCCAGGCAGGCTTCTTGTGCACTTGGGAATCTACTCTGAAGCATGGAGAGATACTTTCCTGCTCTATCTGCTCTATTCTGCCCCTTCCCAAGTGGGTGGAATATCTCAGTCCTTCTGCAAGGACCCTGTATGGAGACAGTTTCGTGTTTTTTTTCCTTTTAAGGTACACTGGGGCATTTAATGGCTGAAGTCCAAAGCTCTGTATTTCTCCCTCATCAGCATCATACTACCACCAGACCCTCAGCACCGTTCCCATTATGGGCAGTGTTAATGACTGCAGTACAAAAACACCAACAATTTGCTTCTAGGTCTCCGGGGAAGGGAACTGGGCAGGAGGTACTGTGCTTTGGCCTAGCTCAGGGTGGCTTGCTCCATTCTTCAGAGACATTGGCCCTCTTGTGCAGGTTCCCCATGCTTTTTGGGGACTCTGGGGTGTAGCTTGGACACCAGTTGCCCATGGTGCTTTCCCCCACACAGTCCTTACAATAGCTCTGGGGAAGTCAGTGCCCTGTTTCGTAGGAAGCAACGTGAGCTGGAAAGTTCAGGCCAGACACAGACCTCTGGATGTTTGGAAACATCCACATCTGGGATTTGATTAAAGGTCACTTCTTTCTATTAGCTGCCCATGATTGTTCTCATATGAGCTTGGCAATGAGCTGTGCCTGCCAGGGAAGCAGAGCAGCTCATTGGTGGTTTCTGTGTCAACCCAGGAGCTGCTGGTGTAGGGTTGTGCTGCTGAGGACTGGATGGAATAGCTAAAGACATCACAAGCTTCTTGAAGTACCTTAAGGGTGTGGGATCCAAAGCCAGCTGTATGAGTTTTTCTTGCCTATTTACACACGTCCCAAGCCCAATAACTGCCTTTCCTGCTGCACCTTCCTCTCACACTGCCAAGCGCAAGATCCTCCCTTCTTGACACAGAACTACATGGCGACAGCAAGTGCCCCTACCCACTCCTTGGGTCATCTGGCCCTCCCTGGACAGAGACATAGCACCCATGGCTCAGCACTCCAACTGCTAGGGCAATGACTTTTCTTTGGGGTACTTCCTCCTGCTACCTGCCCCACCTAGCCATGTAAATTATCCACAAACTTCAAATTATTATCATCACACTCCCCCTTTCCAGATAACATGCCTGTTTCCCCAAGAATTAAGCTGCAGAGGTATTATCTTTTCCCAGTTTTCCTCTAGGGGGACTCTTATCTTGATTTTAGTTTTATTAGCTCTGATTCAAACACATTTAATTATAAAGAAACCTCACTAAAACCAAGCTGCTAACCCTACAGAGCTGGCACAGTAGACATTCCTACCACAGGCAGTATTAAAACCAAGGGGAGTCTTGAGTGTGTGAGGAATCAAGACAGGACTGCTCACTGCAACTACTAAGTTTTAATGAACCATACAAAGCAAATATATTTGTGTATTTAGTCTTCAATGTAATTAAATATTTCAGTAGCAAATTAAGTGAAGAAAACAAATCAACCACGTTTCCAGATAGTGGGTACATAAATATTAAATCATAAAAGGCGTATGAAGAGGAAAATGCAAACATTATGCTGATTTTAATTTCCTCAATTATTTCTAGTTCCCCCGAGCCTTACATCCATTCCCAGTGATTGCAGACAGACTAATCACTCAAAGCAGGACATCATTTAATAAGATGCGGCAGCTGAAACCCAGAGTTTGTCACTGTCCCTGTGTTGGCACTGTCAACACAGTAGCACTGTTGCCTTAATCCAGCTCCTCAGCCACAGGGGACCATGGTTTGCAACTCCCACCTCTGTAGGTACGTAGGTGATTGTGCATTTCACACTGCTCTGCAGTCTATCTGGGAAGATCTATCCATCAGCATCTGCCTTCAAAAGCCTACAGAGATCTATTTATGTAACTCCCTCTCTAGAGGAAAGGTGCTGGGAAAGCAGCCAACAATAAATGGAGTGGGTGTGGGAAAACGAAAAATAAGCAAGCAAAAATACTACAAAAAAGAATGACCATATGGTTTAAGCCACAAGCTATAGAAGTCACAACTATAAAGTTGTGTCTGATAACAGATTCAGCAGAGTAGGTGCGTCGGCCAGAAGCTCTGCGAAGAGGGTCCCTTTGGGGGGTCAGGTGTGGGAAACAGATGCGGGCTCAGAGACCTCTGACAAGCACAATAGAAGCCAGAGTGACCCCAGAGGCAGCTCTGCCTTTTCCCAGCCAGCCATAGGCCTGCTTAATCCATCCACAGACACACCTGCCATGGCATTCATTCTCTGAACAGTGTGGAAGAAGCAAACAAACTCCACTCAAGCTTGAATACTGCTCTGCTTTGAGGACTGGTGTGGAGTAGACCAAGGTGTTGTTTATGGATCAGAAAAACCATGCACACCCTCCTGCCTCATTCACAGTCTTCTTAAGGTCACTCCAGTGATCTCCAAAGTGACTGTCCAGGCAGACGAAGAGAAAACCTTTTGTATAACTCCTCTCTTCTTCAGTATCATGCAATGCACAGTCTGGGACAAAATTTAATGGGAAACAACTGTATTTCAAAAATTAAATTAAGAATTTTGCTCTTCCAATTAATCTTTAATGCAAGGGCTTCGAAGCAGCTCACCATTCTGGTTCACACCACTGGGATACCAGTGTGGAAAGTGTTACAGTTTGCTGCCCACAGAGCTCCACCAGCTACCTGGTGTTCAGCACCCAGTGCCTTTCACAGGGTTGGAAATGCTCACTCAAACCAAAGCAGGAATTAAGGCAGACCTTGGAGGGAACATTTGAAATGGGTGATGTGGTCAGTTGCTTTGGAAAAGGGCAGTTGGTTGTCACTTCTTAACCTGCACCCAGATTAAACCATGTGGATTAGCTCTCTTTTAAATCAGACACCTTAATTATTTAGTTCCAGCATGCCACTCCTCCAGTCTGGTGGTGGGAGGACTCCAGGGATGGATGACAGCAGTCAGTTGCCAGTGGGAAGGTCAGCTCCTTTAAAGGAAAAAGTACCTTTTTACTTAAGACAAGGTACTCAGATACTATTAAAATGCCACCTTAGAAAGCTAGTGCAGGGTGAGGTACTCTGACCCAGAAGAACCAGTTTCCCTCCATTGCCTGCAAAGCGACCTCAGGTTTGGACTCTACATTTGATCAAGGTGAATTCCACATCTTCACAGCAGAGCACTGCCACAGGGCACTCATACTGTGCACAGAGTCCCACTGGCACAAGCCTGTCTCTCATGTAAAGACCTCTTTATCACCTCAAGCCATGTTTCAAAACAGATTCCTAATGTTGCCTTACTCCCCAACCCATAGAACTGAAATGGAATTGAAAAGGCTGTTTAAAAAATGCACATCTACCTACCACTCAGCTTGGACAGATAACTCTACAGAGGGTCTTCTCCAACTCAGCAGTGGTGCTGGAGGTGACAGCAAGGTGGTCAGATTTCATCTTATGTCACAGCATATTTGGCAAGAAAGCGTGAAAATGGTGAAAAGGAGAAACATTTTGCCTGTGCCTGTTTGCATCCATGGGAACAGTGGGTATAAGCAAATCATTTATTCCTCCTCACACTTCCTGTGGCAACTAGCAACCAGATAGTTCTGCAGATGACAACAAACTGAGCACGGGGCAGATCAGACTCCAGGGCACTGTTTTGCCCACAGTCTGTGGAGCAATACCACATTCAGAAGGAACGAAAAAGCTGAAGAAATAGCTCATCAAACTGAGAAAACGGGTGACAGGCAAAATAAATGTCACTTTGCAAAGGCCATTTCTTCTCCTGCCACCCCCGCAAATGAGCTCCAAAACTGATGCAAGCAACAGTAGCAATTTCTAAAGCAGGCAGCATCTCTGCCCTTTGCAAAGATGGTCAGAGAGTGGAAATCTGAGATTGATGCAACCGTTATATACTCAATACTCCCCAGTGTATTTGTGCAAGCTTTTTTTTTTGTTTTGTTTTGTTTTTTCATTCATATGCCCTCTTTTTTTGTCAGCAAAGACGACTTCTTATTTGCAGAATTAAGTGCAATCCTTGTTGGATAGTTTTTCAGCAGGAAATGGAATTTTTAGTTGTGGTTGTTCAGTTCTATTTTTCCTCTAAAAACAATTGTTTCCCAGACTAAATTCCAACTTTTCATTTTAAAAAAATCCTTAAACCCAGAGCATTTTAGTGGGTTTGGTCTAAATTCAGCTCAGATCCAGTATAATTTGAATATTATTCTCTCTGAGTTGGGTCAATGTATTTCAAGCCACCTCTCCCCCAGTGTAAGGTGACTTTCCATGCAGGGAGACACCAAGGCACTCTGGGATCTGTGGCATGGCAGAGTTTTCTGACCCCTAATGGAAAAGTGAGACATCATAGCTTCAGCAGTATGTCTTTAACTACACCATAATTCCCAGGAGGCACCAACATTCTATGCCACAAGCCAGAGCTATCATTTGCAGCTGAAAATAGTCACATTTTGATTTTTCACACCTAGTGAGGTCCTCTAGAGGGGAATATGATGCAGTCACATGCAAGGGCCTGTCTGCCATGTGTAACACAGTGCAGTGTTTGAGCTGGTCCCACCAGAGTGCCCAGTAGCACAGGCTTGTTTAAGGTCACTGGTGGAAGGGCAGAGGAGGGGGAGGAAACATATTTGCTCACAGTGGAGATCATCTCAGGTCAGCTGCAAGGGCTCAGGGTGGAAATGGGCAGGAAGTGAATGCTATCTGGGAAGACTGCAGCCGAGTGCCTCACACAATGAAGGTGTGGCCACCAGCAAGCAACCCTCATGACAAGCCATCAGACTTCTCCCCGTTGCAAGGCTGCTCTTCCTGTCCCCTCAGTACTCCTGCATGCATCCTGCTCTCCCAGTGAAAACCTGTGTCATCCACTCGGAATTTCCATACAGACCATCGCTCAAATCCCAGTGCACAGCTCAGCTCAAGGGTAAAAGGCTGCACACCACTCACTGTTCCTCAGAGACTGCAAGTGACTGACACGCTGCCAAGTCAAAAGGCAGAACACCAGCATTACTTCTGGCTCCAGGTTCTCCACATGGCAGCAGAAAGTTGCACCTTTCCACTTCAAGATTTCATTTCCTGTGCCAAGCCCATGACAGATGCCACGTCGAACGTCTAGATGCTCCTTTAGGAGTTTTCTTCAAAAAAAAAAAAAAGAGTGCCATTTCTAGAAGGTAGGAAGCTACAGTCTGCTGTCTGGTTTGCTCTGTGTGTGTTTTTAAAACTGAATGAAAAATGTTCTGGATGGATCCCGAGTAACAATATGCAAGCCTGAGGCATCAGATGGTTAAAATGCTGTATTCTCTGTGTGTGCACAGATGTAATTCACTGTAAGGAATATGTGACACCACACAGCAGTTCAAAGTAACAGGCTGGTACTAATTACTATGCTCTTAATGACTTCATCCATCAAACCATAACATGTTCTATAATTATACAACTCAGCCATATGACAACCAAATGCCCAGCCACTATTTCGTAGGAGATGGTTACACAGCAAAATTCTCTTTTGATTACAAGCAGAAAACTTCAAAACTAAATGCACTTAAAGTCATCCGAGTCCTCAAAATTGCTTCATTTTAGCCTTTTGTGAGGGAAAAAAGGTAAACATTGAGGGTTTATGAGGAGAGAGGTTGCACACAGATAAGGCAGGGAGGTTCTGGTGGGGTTTGCCACTTTTCATACAGATCTGGGATGTCCAAAGCCTGTGACTGGGACCACTTAAGAACAGCAGGTGGACATGCCTTGGCCTAAGAGAGTTGTGCTTCCCCACAAGGACAGTTCAGTGGTGTGAGCAGCATCAAACTGCAGCCAGAACTGTCTCACAGGTCAGCAGTGGCCTCAGCATCTTCAGAGGGTGCAGTAGTGGAGAGGACGAAATTTTTCTATGACAGATCCTGAAATTCTGCAGCTGTGTCAGGGCTTTCCCAGAGTCTGGGCACCACCTCCATTCACATGAGCATATCCTATATCTTGGCTCTTTCCCTCTCTAATATGATCACACACAACACATCTACCATCAACAGCCCCCCTCCTCCCCAGCAAAACAACACACTCCAGTGCACACACTTCTCCCCTGGGAAGAGGGTGTGAGATTAAACTGCAACAGATGCTATTCACACTGCTGCCTGAACTATTATAAGATGCTCTGGTGCTAGAGCAGAGGAAAGCAGGGCTCTGGCCTCCAGTTTTCTGCAGTCTGCTTCATTCCCTCACGAGATCCAGTCCCTTCGTCACTTCTGCCCACACAGTAACAGCCTGCTAAGTGGTGCAGCATAGATGGAGGTAAGTGTAGTTCATCCACTCATTATTTGTACAATGCTGACTTCACTCATTTCCTGTACACATCCAAAAAGTGAGTTTCTCACGTTTTCATTTGATGTTTCACCACTGCTTTTCTTCCAGAATTTCTATGGAGGGTGTTATACAGCAATGTAAACAGTAAAACTACAGATAATACAGAATATATCAGGGTGAAAAACGTCTTCCCAAGTTAATAAACCCTGAAGTTAATATTGCACAGATATCCTGCAACAGACACCTGCAGGCCCTAAAGCTGGCTGCTGGCTGGCTGATTGAGGCTGCAGTGGGTCCAGATGCACTGAGCAGTCCTGTCCTCTATCCATCACATCTAAGCAGGTTTGTTCCCACCTTTCACACCTAAGTTGCAAATCAGAATCAGAGGGCTAATCTTCCTAGAGTTCCTCTGTAGAGCTAGATGAGGGAAACATTGAATAGGTGAGCCAGCTACCTCTTCCATGCATCACTAAGTCATTGACTACATGTTTGTTTCAGAGATGCAAGCTACTTGTCATACAGAAACAATCAAATGGCCATATCAGTATAAAACAGCTCTTTATTAGAGGAAAAAGAGGAAAAAATATTTTGTTCTAAAAGTGGACAAATGTATAGTGCTCGTTCCTGCTATAATTTCCTAAATCTTCAGAGTATTTCACAATTTAAATATTGACACAAAACTTGTACTTCATAAGTATGAAAACAAAAATTTTAAGTGCCTTTATTCTAGCAGTAGATAGTGGGAGTACTTACCTCTACAGGGGTTTCTTGCAAGATTAATGTAACTCCTGAGAAAGACCTACACAAAACAATTCTATTACAACAGTTTTTACATTTTTGCTGAGTGTGGCAAGGCCCAGCACTCATTTTGGTGGCATTTCTGCAGTGATGTATGACATTAGGCCTTCAGAGTGCTGTCACTGTGCTTTCCTTTCCTATTTCCACGTGGCCACTGGCAGCATTAACTGCAGAGCCTCTTGGAGCTCCTCGACCACACCCTGCTTCACTGTCACCTCTCCTCTTGTCTCCTGGCTGTCTGGAGCTTCATCAGGATGGTTGCATATCCCAGGGCCTCCTCTTCTCCCTCTGATTGCTAGATATTTTCTGTGGTTATAGGGCACACTGGTTGCTGGAGCTCTGTTACAAAAGCGCCTTGTACTGCTTGGGTTTGTCTACAGTGTCTAGGGCCACTGCACAGTTTGTTTATGACTCTTCTGGTTAAAACACATGATTCAGCATGGCATGGGGCAGCACAGGAATCTCCTCGAGCTCTTGAAAAGGCTTGCTAGTGAACTAACATCTAAAAAATACTTCCTTGTTTTTTCCCCATTTATTTTGCCCCCACCGCATGCCCTAGTCAGAACACGGCACTTCTTGACTCCCATCGTTTGCTGGCTGTCAAGTGGCCATTTGCTTCCACAGGTCTATGCCTTCCTCTAGCAATTTCTCACTCCTGTACCCACAGATCTTCCTTATACGGTATTTTGTCAGAAGTTTAAATGACTGAAGTCAGCATATCTCTCCTCCTACGTACCGTCCTGTTGATGTCACAGAGGAGATCAATACATATGACCTCAGGAAGAAGTGTTTGCACCTACAGGAGTCAGCATGGTTAACCACAGTGACCTGTTTCTGCACAGGAACAAAGAGCTGCCGTCTCACACCAGGCCACCAGCCAGCCTGGCAAGGTGACACGCTGCTGTCCCAGACAGCGCAGTCCAGGCAGTGCTGGCTCTGACAGGAAGCAGAAAAATTACACTTGTAGGATGTGGAGGGCATTGGCACCTGAGGAGACATGGCCAGGTGCCACCAGCTTCCTCCTCTCTAACTGCAAAATTGAAGCCTCTGAGAAGACTGCATCAGTTGCTATTCTCTGACACTTAAACTGGATTTTTCCTAGGCTTGTCCTGCACTTTGTCAGCTTTTTGCATCCTGTGCCTGAGTAGTAGCAAGCAGGGCAGGGGAGGATTGTCTCAATACTGGAGTCTCTTCTGCCTGTGCCAACTCACTAGAGCCATATGCTGTCTCTGATGGTTTGCACCAGGCCAGCATAGCCAAGGGTTCATTGCTATGTGGTTACATGAAAGGAGATGGTTAAGGTTAAGCTCTCCATCAGTCAGCAGTTTATATTTCATATTATGCCAGGGCATTGGGTTTTTCTGACCCTAAGGGCCTGTTGAAAACTATATTCCATTGTCATCTCTTTAGCTGACCCTGGCAACAGGCTGGGCACAAGTTACATTCTGCACCTCCACAAACATAGTCTATGTCCCTCAAAATCTTGCAGGTTGTCCAGCAGACCCAGCATCTTTATCTTGTCTCTGCCAATTGCTCACCTATGTCCCGCCTTTACCTCAACCGGTGCTCACTGGGCTTATTTACATTTACTCTCATTTTCTTATTAATAGAGAAACAGAAAGAGGAAATCCAATTCACACTGGGAGTTTTTCACAGTTTGCTTTGGTGGAGTTTGGGTTCATTCATTTCATAAATCACTAATTCAAGGTAGAAAATCCCTCTGATTACAAGGAAAGCAGTATATGATCCTCCTGAGACTGCTGCCCTCCACTGCCATTTTCCATGTGAAAAAAAAAGGAGGAAAAGAGTTTCTAAGAAGAGATGGCTACTGGGAAAGCACCAAGATAAAAAAGGAGGACCAAGGACAACTGGAAAGAATTACCTCACTCTGCATCCTGCATGCATCATCCCTCTCCAAACCTCACCTCTTGCTACTGTCTCCACACCAATATTTTCCTCTTGCTCCCAGCACCAGAGACTGCCTCAGCCACACTGCTGACATGAAACCCACCTGCACTTGAGCTTTTTATATTTTCCTAAATCAATAAACAAGGCTTTCCCCTAAGAGCCCATGAGGACACACAGTGTTCAGCACATTTCTCAGCTCCCAGTGCCTTCCCCAAGGCACCCGCAAGCAGTGTGTGCCCAGGTGCACAGTGAGCAAGCGGTCAGAAGAGTTTAGAAATTGTGAGGTAAACTGGAAACCCATGAACTGGACCAGGAGGGTAAAAGATGACTCACTAGTCAAACTGGATATAGATCTCTGTGCTTTTCAAAAAAGAGATTAGTGGGAGTGCTCTCAACACTTACAGTCAGTCTTAAAGAAGGGCATCATGGCATTACATCAGCCACAAATTTACTTTGTTTTTGTTATCACTACCCAAACTTAAACACACACGAGAAGACTGTGTCACAGAGCAATCATCTTCTATAAAAAGCCTGTTTCATAATAGGTGAGTATATTATCTTTCCTGCCTTTGGGAGATGGTGAAAGGGGGTCTCATCACCAGCCACCCTGTCTCCAGCATGACGGGTCAATGTACAGATAGTATTCCACTCCACTTATGAGAAAATTCATGTTTCTGTCTAACACAGAAGGACATGGAAGAACTTCGGAGGAAGTTCATGGAATGCCAGGCAATTATATCATGGCCCCAAGGGAGGGGCACTTTTAAGACTAAAAACAATAGACTTCTGTACTTTACACAGGGTAAACCTTCAACATGGGATGAAGGACATGTAGGATTGTGTGTATAGGTGGATATGTAAGTAAGTGCATACACACACAGACTCAACAGAAAAAGCATGCACTTAGCTTAAAGTAGCTATCAAGAGTTGTACCACCACGTTTCTCCCAACCTCCACTAATATAGTTTTAAAAAAACCAACAAAGAAGCACATCAAGACACCTAGGAAATTTTGTAGGAGCAGTTTCATAAGGGACTTCATTAAACTTTTACACATCTGGCTGTCACAGCTGTATCAACAAGCAATGTGCTGTCACCAAATGGGGTTGTCTCCATGAAACAACACAGCAGAGCTCACACAATGAGTGGGTCAGGTGCTTATGCAAGGCCAGTAACGACCCACTGCCTATAAAGCCAAAAGATGGACATCACAGGGAATGAGAGACAAGTGTCCAAACTGGGATGTTCACACATCTTGTCTGAGTTGCCATGTAGTGACTCCACATCTGTCTACTCACCTTCCTGAAGAAAGTGCAGCCCGTGTTAAAGCTCAAAGGCAGCATCTCCTGCCACAGCCCCCCCGTGCCTGCCAAATCAGCAGAAGGCAAAGAATCCTTTTAAACCAAGAACAGTGAGGAACAGTCAGGTCACAGGACAGCTCTGTCTGCAGGAAATCCCCCTCCATACTCTTCCTCTCTGAGCAGACTTCTCCTCACAGGAAGAGACCAAGGGCAAGATACTGATGTATCTGATTTGTCTCAGATATGACTTTGGCAGTGAAAGGAACACCAAAGTTTGGGCAGATTAATCCTACACAAGGCCCCAAGAACCAGAAGACACTTAGCAATCTCCTTTGCTTCCACACCTTGGAAGCGCTTGCTCTTGGTCCACAGGCCACTCCTTCTTTCCTTGCCTTCATGACACAGCTGCATCTTCTTTCTGTCCCCTTTGTGGGAGACACAAAGTCCCATCAGTTGGTGCAGGACTCAAAGGAAGCATGTGACCTGTAATTACTGCTCCCTGTTTCCAAAGGACATTTTAGGGAACTCGGTGGGTGTCCTGCACATTAGAAAATGGTTTCTTTCGGTGTAATTCAAACAGGAAATGGTATCATCCAATGGACCTGGGCTGGAGGCTAAAAGTCAGTACCTCTGAACTTCACAATTAGTTTCCTAATTAACAAGCATCTACTTTGGAGCTCAATTTCTTTGTCTATAAACTCTGTCTCATGACTTCAAGTGTTTAAAATGCTTTGAATGCTGTTAACGAAAGGTGACATAAGGGAAGCATTTGCTATTCTTACATCCAAATCAATTTCTTTTTTTCCCCCTGAACATTTCTTTCAAATTAACACATTTTCTAGACTTAACTGAGTAACACTTTGGAGTGTGTTAGTAGGTAACTCGGCATGCAAGTCTTGACAAGAAGAAAGCAGAGAACCCACTGAGATAAAACACAGCAGGAAAAAAGAGGGTGTGTGCTCTTCTTTTTTTTTTTCCTGATTCAGTTACTTCTGGAAAATGTGGGGTAGTGTGAGAGGGATCTAAGGAGAGAAAAGAGTGAACATGAAATGACAATACTCCTGAACAGGAGTAGTACTGTGGTGTTTCATTTAATCGATCAAGGCTGTAGGCAAATGCAGATTCAGAAGAAACAGAAACCACAGAGACTTGGTTTAGTTTTGAAAATAATAAAACCCTTGCTGGCAAATAAGTGTGGGGGCTGATTGTTTTGGGGTTTTTTTATTTGAAGTTTTTCTTTTTGGCATTACCTTGGTCTCACAATCAGTGCTATGTTAAAAATTATTGCTGAAGGATCTCGGTTCTGGCTCCCTGGGTTTTACGGGCGTAACATCTAAATGAGGAGTTGTGTACTGTGACAAATGCCCAGTGCATGCCAGCTGACTTAGAAAAGGTGACTTGGAATTTTTCAAATTCAGTATTTTTATTCTTGTAACACTTCTCTGTTCTTATCTCCTCCCCCTCAGCGTATTTCCTGTTTCCTCATCCTGTAATAGTTATGTACACTCAAACGGTGGATCAAACACCTTTTGAGCTGTTGTCAAGTTTCATTAACATTTCTCACATCGTTTCCTGTTTTGATACTGATACCCCAGCAAAGGTCTGCATGAGTGGGCAGTGTAGCTGATCAATACCTCCCCTGAACTGCTGGCAGGTCATTCTCTTCATAAAGCATCATCCATTATTCCCCCAGCTATTAAAGTGTGGGTGCTGCAGCCATAAACTCAGTAGACGTTCAAAGAAGCATGTCCCCCACCGAGTTCAGCCAGCTTTGAGGGAGAGGCAACAAACTTTAGATAGACAAATGTAGCAAGACTGGACATGGGCCTAGGCCAGGGAGTAGCAAAGGAAGTTGCATGTGTCGGGAAACACAGGGGAGGTGCATGTTGGTAGGAAGATGTTTCTGATCCTGGTGTAGGTATGAGGGCATCCATAAAAAAAAAAAAAAAAAAAAAAAAAGCCTTTTCATTTATGCAGGCTGCAGCACCTCTATACCATGTCCCATTTCTGAGGTTACACTTGCAATAGTGCAGTGTCCCAAAGGTGGAGACAGGCACTAATTCGTTTAAGAGAAGAAATAAAGTTTCCACTGACTTCAAAGCCACAACTGCAAGAACAAGCTTTTTGCTTCCAAGCATCAAGGTCTATTAATAAAATACTTGTCATGCAAGACACCCCAACCTGTAAGTGTGTAATGCCATGGTAAAACTGATTGACTAAGTCAGCACCAAGCAGGGACTTTATGGAGGTTTTTACATTGCTCTCCCATGTAATACCCCTGCAAAATACAGCAGTATTTTGCTACAGAAATACAAAATATGTGTGTCAGTAGGAGGAAACAAATCTAGTGCTTTTTGTTAGCCAGCAATATTAAAAGCAGCGGACACATCAAGGCACATTCAAAATATGTCAGACAGTGACTGAAAGCAGTAGGAAAAAAGCCTATGTTCTCCCACATCAAACTTCAACAGGGTTTGAGGGAGGGGAGTGGAGCTTTAAATGGTTTGAGGATTAAAAAGAAGCCAAGTCACAAGAGAAAGCCATTTCAGATCCAGTATATTTGTGTTTCTAACTGAAAATCTGTGTTAAAAAAAAAAAAAAAGGAACAGAGAAGTGTGTTTTTCACAATTTTCCTTTGGTGTTTTGCTAAGTCTGTTACTTCACAGGATGTTCTATTGTCTTCACTGCCACGATGCACAGAAACACCCTGCAAGCCACTGTGAGCTCTGATACAGTGTCTGGTGACATGAAAGAAATGTTTTGCTTTAAATACCGACAGACTGAAAATCAGTATCTGAGAGTTTTGCCACCCACACCTGCCAGACAACCTTCCCAGTTCAATGAGGTTTTAATGTTAAGGAGAAAAGCCACTAAGTCCACTACATCCAACTGCAGGCTGATGTTTGTCGGACTCCTGAAGTACACTTCCTAAAGAAATCCCAAGATTCGGCTCTAATTGTGCCTTTTTCCAGTGCTTTCAGTGCTTTCTAGAACCTGAGGGGGTGTATGGAAAGAGGATCACTGACTTTTCAAGATTTTATTTACCCTGCTGGAGCCAGCCTATTTTTCAAAAAATATTCACTGCCAGGATTACTGTGTAGTCAGCCTCTAGGACTACAAGAGAAAGCAGCAAAGCTTTCACGTAAAAGTTGTCAGCAAAGATCTGGGACTCCACCAAGATCAGCAGCAATCACATATTTGCTCCACTGGCCTGAAATGAAGGTCCTTCCATCAGAGAACAGGAAGCCCAGACACTCTATCATAGAAATCAAGATCCCCTTTTTCTCCATAACTCAATAGGGACCTGGATTTCCCTATTTCCCAAGAAGCAAGGCCCTGAAGCAGTGGTGGGTAGGAACGGGAAAAGGTTGAAAAGGTCTAGAGACCTGAGACTACACTGCAAAAGAAGGAGCAGATTTTGGATTACCTACCTCCACCAAGACCTTTGGCCACTGTCTGTCTGCACATCCACAACAAAGGGCAGCTTAGGTCAAGGTGGGCATTCCCACCTGGATGGCTTTGGGAATGTGAGAGCCACAAGCCCTGCTCATGTAAGGTTCCATCTGGAACCAAAACCAAAAGGCCCTTGTGAAGAATATCTTCAATAGCCCTTGGAAGAACCAAATCTACTTCCATGGACATGTCCTTCTCCCTACCAACTGGCCTGTGAGTTGGCTCTGATGAATCCTGCCCAGAGCTTTCCCAGGGTGGAGGACCCTGCAAGGGCCAGGCTGGGCAGCCCAGGAGGAAGTTCAGGGTCCCCCTGGGCTTCATAGAGACACCAAGACACAGATGAGATGGGCTGGAGGGCTTCTGGGAATCCTGTGACTGAGAGGCAGCTCAGACCTCTGGACTAACAACAGTGTTGCCATACCTCAGCTTCACTGTGGAAAGGAGCCAGCCTATCTGGAAGAGCAAATTCTGGAGAAAACCATTTGTCACCACCTAGACCTATCCATCATCATTATGCAAATGTACTTCTCCTGATGCAAATTTGCCCTGGGGCACCTGGTCTCAAGAGCATCCCCACCAGTCCACTGACTTTCATTTCCACACCGTGCCTCCAAGTATTAAGGCTTTTGTAGCTCGTGCCAGATCTCTTTCACAGAAGCTGCCTTGCTCAGCATGTTCCTGCAGCCACAGAATCATCCCTCACCTGCAGCAGACCCCATGGCAGGGTGGAGTGTGCAAATCTCTCCGTCCCCAGCATTTGAACCCAGTGTAGGATTTGTCTCAGCTTTCGAAGGTCTGTGATGCACAGTGTTTTGCAGAAGGCAGGCGGTGTGTATCCCAGATGAGCTACTGGGTTTGTCTGCTTGCCCTTCTCACTGGTTGTGCCCATATACACTGCGGTCTGCTGCAGTTTAGAACACTGAAAGTACAACAAAACTCTCAAAGATGGGTGAGATGAGCCAAAGTGCCAAAATAAAAACTCCATGTGAGTGTGGTTGCACCCAGTTTTAAGGCAGCTACATTTGGCAAGGGGGGGTTAAAGGTATGGGAGGAGGTTAGTTTGTGTCATAAAATGTCAGTAAGCTTTTTATACAACCACCAGAAAAAGTCTTTCTGGATTTTTTTTTTACACCTACAGAGTCTTATATGTTGTCTTTTCGACGCCCCAAAAATTCCCCTTAGCACTTTTATCATTCAGCATCACTCCAGAGTTTAGTCAGCCAAACCATACCCTTTCCCAGTGTTAGATAAATTGCATCTTGAAAATAGCACAGACACTAATATCACATCGTCCTAGAGCTGAGCCACATGTGAAATCTCTATCCTGTTTTTCTACAGAGATGAGTAAGATTTTCCTGTGTAATTAATATGTAATATCTTTCTGTGTATTTGTGTAAATATATAGAGCAAAGATACCACTGCAAAGATAACAATTTGCCAATGCATTTTTTTGCATTTTTTTCAAATGTGGCTGTTTTACTTGCAGTTTATAGCATTTCGGTCATGTTTTGACATTTGAAGAATTTTCACCGAAAACAGACCTTGCACTAATAACAGAACCAGACATAAAACTCATAGTAATAAGGAGCAGCAGTAAACAACAGATGTACTATTTATTGCATACATTTACTATGCATTAATGTATTAGACTTTTAAAGCAAAATTGGAATATTTGTAGTGTTTAAATAATGAGGCTAAAATGCATTATTTAAGTTACTTGCACATATTTAACAGCAATAGTAATTACCACTGATACATATTTTTGGACAGATTTTGCCACTTTTAGATGTATCACTTTCTTAAAGAAAACAGATGTTGTTCTGTAAGCCCTGCATGTTGTAAGGCTGCAAATTCTCTAGTAACACCAAGAAAAAGAATAATTTGCAAAGACAAAAAAAAAAAAGTCCTGATTGAAAGAAGCCCATTATTGTCAGAATTGCAAAGAATTTGGGATTTAGCCAGTTTTTAATTCAATTCTTATTAAATAATTCAGCAATTAATTTTAAATTAACAAGCATACCAAAATATTCAATTTATCAAGTGTTTGTTAGAATAAGAGTTTCCTTTATGATAAGTTGAGGTATGAGAACTTATAAAACAGCATGTTCTGGATAAAAAAAAGGATAAAATGCATGAGTTGGTGATCCATGAGCAGCAAACAGGGCACATGGAAAGACCAGAGTCTGCCTAAAATTTGAACAACCAGCTCTACCTACACCTGTTGATTTTGGACAGGAGGTATTTGTTCAAATGCATTCATTTATAGTGGGAGGTTTTTCATGTTACTTTTCCTTGGACTGTCCCAGAGGTGTGATGCTTGTGATCTTTTGCAGGGACAGCAGTGATTTTAAGCACCATCTGAAGCACTGGAGCAGGGAAGGTGACAGGGAGGCTGTTTGGCTGCTTGGCACAACCAGGCAGCAAAATGTTAACTCGGCTCCACTGCTTTGAGCACGCATAACACAGGCCTTCCTCCTCTTCCTTCCCCCTTTTAGCCAGCCCCTGTGCCTCCCAGCTTGAAGTTTTCATATTCAAAACAAGGCTGCTTGCGATCGCAGCTGCATCTGCAGTAACCGTAACACCTGCTGCCAGCAGTGCCAGCCCTTTGCCTTCTGTCCTTTGGGTGGTCTTCTGCAAAGCTGAACAGCCCCAGTTTATATTTATCACCACTTACTCACTGTAGGGCACATTAAGGTAGCACAATTTACCAAGCACAGTTTTCTGATTTGCTCTAAAACCTGAGCAATTACAGCAAGAAAAACAGTTGAGCAACATACCATTGCCTTGGTTCTTACCCTCTGTTCTCAACATTTTAGGATACATTTAATTCCTTAACAGACACAGGCACAAGACCTCCTGTGTGCCCTATAGCTGCAGCCCACATGTGCTAGCAGGTCACCACGTCCCATGGCACGCTGCTGCCGGGAGCACCCTGCCATGGACACATTCAGGCATAAAGTCTGATCAGATCATCCAGAGGAGTACAATGTAGAAGGGAAAAGGACATTTCTCAGGAAAGGCTTGGGAGTTTGAATTTTTGCCAGCCTTGCTTTGAATAATTAGCACTGCTCAGGAATGCAGGCTGTACCATCAGTAGGGCATTGTCTGGTTGCACAGAGGTTGTCTCCACATCTGCCAGCAGCATCCAAGATGGCAATACAAAGCACTGCTCTCCTGCACACTGTGTGGGCCTGTAGCCCCTCTGTGAGGCCAGACCCTGTCCCAGGGTTGGGCAAAAGCGCAGAGGTCTCCAGGCAAGGCAAACAGCAGGGAGCAGGCAGGCACAGAGTGCCCATTGTTGTCATGGCATCAGCACCTGTTGTGTCCTCTGACAAACTTCACCTGTGAAAAAAGGTGAAATTCAGAGGCAAAAGCAAAACAAAACACATAATTTATGTCAGAAACACATTTCTAAACATCTCCTATTCTCCTTCTCCCCCACCTCAGCAGAGCCCCATCCTCAGAGCAAGGGTGAGAGAAGGGTCAGTGGGGTATGCTGGAAGCACAGACACAAATGTCTTCTCAATGAACAACATCTGCCCTACTTGCACCGCGCTGTCACGCAGTCAGATGTGTGTGTCATACAGAAACTAGGTTACATGAAAGGGGTGTAGCTCTGTGAACCTTAATTTCAACATTGTTTCATACCTTCTGGGACAAGATGTGAAGGTTTTTATCCACTCTGGTACAGATTGGAGCAGGTCCATTGGAGGTTTGCCTGAGTAAGAGCTAAGGCAGGAAACTGGGATTTGAGCGGGCTGCTGTGCGGGGGAAAATACACCATCCTGAAAAATAAGCCTTGTCAGCCTAAAAGTGCTACTGTGTGTATGTGTTTTGTTGTGTTTTAGCTGCCCCACTGAACCCAGCCTTCCAAAAGGATGCATTGAAACTTCAAGCCATAGAACTGCCGATATCCCACATTTCCAAAGACTCCAAGTCTCCCTGTCACAATAATAAATACTTAAAATAATAAACAAGCTAGCACGTTGTGCTGGGGGCAAGCGATTCCTCTGTGGGTGTGGGCACACTCCCCAACCCTTGCCCTCCAACTCTTACATGTCCTTTCTGCCCAGGGACAGGGACCACCCTCCCAAAAGCTGCTATTCACAACCTCCAGGGATATGATGCACACTGACATTAAACAGTACTGTTGTGTTAGAAGATGTGGAAGAGACGTGAGCAACCTGAACCATAACTATGGGCAGGTTACTCATGACTAACTCCTACATGGGCCAGATCTTACTCCACAAACACGGGGGAGGGGCCCAGGCTGCGCTTTCACAGCAGCTCAGCTCAGGGAGAGTGAGAAAGAGTGCTTTACTCCTTGTGGCAATGAAACAGCACACAGCTTTCTCAGGTAATATCACACCTGATGTGCTTTCAGCTATTGCCATTTACACTGGGATAGCAGAGAGAGGGGGCTCGTGCAGCCCTGGCTCTGTCTTTAAAGGGGATATTAGCCTTGAAAGGTGATCTAAAGTTTACCTAAACAAAACTTGTTGTGTAAGATATCAGGACATACTCTCCCGACAAGCTTTCAGGTGGTGGACGTGAGTCAGGTTAGTAAGTTGGTTTACATTGCCTGTAAACTCAGGTTTTATTACAGGTGAGATATTTAAATGCTGCTTGTTCATGCTGAATGCCAATGACATTGTGCTGCAGTACTTGTTTTGTGTGGCCATCAGCACCAATCGTGGTTTTCATGGTCTGGACTACAGCTTTCCTCCTCCAAACGGTGCTCACTGGTACTGGCTATTTAAAAACAAGCCCATCAGCAGATTCAGAACATTCTCTCACCTCTGCACCTTCTTTTCCTTCCTGAAAACCTCCTAAAATGCTGCTTAATACACCTAGAGAACAGAAGGAAATCAACATCATGCGATTGTGTTTTAAGCCCAAATACCCACCAAAAGGATTCTGCAATATTAAAAATTACGTTTACAATGTGATAACAGCATTTTCCCAGTGTGAATGGTACTGGCAATCATAAAAGCAAACACCTTAGGCCATCTTTGCCAAGCACAGCTTAAGGTATCGGTCCTGGGGGAGCGCAAGTACTCCTGTGCTCAGCGGAGTAGCTCTGGTATAACATATCCACTGACCTGCACTTGAACCTACCACTTGCTGTTTTCCTCTTATAATCTAAATCTGGAAATGTGCTGTCTGGTCAGCAGCGTACTACCAAATCATTCAGCGAAATGCTCTGGATGCCATAAAAGCGTGCCTGTGCTTGCAGCGCCATAGCAAACGAACTTGTAAAATATAGCCCGAGCACGGCTCGCAGCCTCTGGTATCACAGCCGGCGCATGTGCTGCTGCAAGGCACCTTTGTAATGCAGCCAGGCAGCAGCTGTGTGCATTGCAGACATTGTGGGTGGGTGGCTGTCTGCGCGCTCAGCAGCTGTCCCTGCCGCCAGGCCGAGCCAGCGCCCGGCCTCCCCGGAGAGCGCCCTGGCTTGCTCGGCCAGAGACCAATTTCAGAGCACCCCGTGACAGTGGTGCTGCTGCTCGCACCCGTCCTCCTCAGTGAGGTTTTGTGGGATGTGACTGCCTCAGTCACGGGGAGAGCCTGCTCAGCCCAGATGCAGGGTTTGCCTCTGGGTAAATCGATTGGCTGCTGTGTCTCTATTCATGAAAAATGAGTGCAGACACCGACTATTTTGTGGACGTATTTGTGCTAAAAAATACCAGGCATTAAACTGCAGCTTTGGAGTTCTTTGCCCTTTTTATTCCCAGCCCTGAAGTTCAGTCAAATCCATGCTTTTCAGTGACCTGCACGTTTGCTGCCTTTCAGCAAATCCCGTGTGTGGACCCTGGTTGCACAGAAGTCATACCCCTGTTTGTGACCAGCATTTGTAAAGATTGCTGTTAATCCCTCCATAAACCTTCTTACCGTATGCCATTGGCTGAGAAGAGCATCCTTTAGTTTTTGTTATCAAAGAAGTTCAAAGGCCTTCATTTCCAGGTCTATCAGGTCTGCCATGAGCAGAAGGATGCTCTCAGCCACACTTGTAGAAGCCCCTGGCTTGCCATGTGAGGGGCCTGGGGCAGGCCAGCATTTCAGAAACCTGAACCTTCAGAACTGCATCTTCTCACTGCAATTCAGAAACTGCTGCAGCAGCTGTAGAGGCCACCAAAGGCTTGGATGGCAGCAAGCCCCAAGGATACTGGCAGTCAGAGAGAGCAAAGTGCATGATCTCACCCAAAACTGCCTTAAATCACTCTGCATCTTTCTGTTGACTTCAGTGATCTTTGCTTTCCTCCCTGAATGAGTAACAAGGATCCCAACAGATTAGACAAGTGAGAGGCATGAGCAGACAGCAGTAACAGTTTTAAAAGTGCTTACTTATATTTAGACACTTTTAACTTTTTACAGAAGTCTGACAATCTCCATGAGTCGTCATGGGTTGCCTTCTGGGGTGTCTTCTGGTTTCATGGCAGAAGCCTCACCAGCCATTTCAATCAATCCTGTGAGCAGGGAGCATTTTTCACTATGAAGTGGGTTTTTTTCCAGGCTGTGTTTTGCATTGACACTTGAATAACATTAAGCAAACTCTTGACTCTTCTGAAGTTGTAATGTGTCATTTAGAAAGCCTTTAAGCAGGACCATACACTTTGTTCATTCTGATTAAAATACTGGAGTGTTTTAAGCTGCACAATATGCAGAAAAGCAGCAACTGCACAAGTGAAACCTTCTTTTTCCTTCCTGGTGTAACTGGTGAGCTCTACTGGATTTTGCATGCTGGCAATGTGCTCTGGCCACAGAGGCAGGTCTGTGGCCCTTTGGGGAACAGGGGGTGGCAGAGCTGGGCACACAGAGATCTGAATCTTCAGGACTGTTTTGGGAGTGCAGAAAACATGAATGTGGGGGCTGATTTTAATAACAGCATCTTCTTTACAACTGTCAATATTGAAGCTGCAGCTCAGAACACGGTGATCACAATGATGCAAATTAAGGTTAAGCAGCTTCAGTGCGGGACTGGGAAACCAAAGCTCTAAACCCTTCCTGAACACCTGACTAAAAGGAGAACATCACTTTTTACGGGCTTAGTGTCACGCTGAAGGGAATTTTTCTAGGCTTGGAAGAGCAAGGAAAGATGGGAAAATGAACAGGATTTTTAAATCCTGTTTAAAAGGCTGCTCTACCTTATGTAGAAATGCCTTTTAAAAGCAAACTGAAAAGGGGAAAGAAAAATGGAATTGCATGAAGGATTTCTGTCCCACTTGCTCCCTCCCACCTAGCAGAGAGGAGAGGGAGGCAGAAGAGAAAACAAGCTCAGAGGAGTCTCAGTAGATGCTTTTCTGCTGTCTCAAAACCCTCTTGGTATTCCTGGTGCACCGAAGTTATCTCAGACCACAGCCAGCAGCAGTACAGACACCATGTGTCTCAGGGAGCCTGACACCCTGCACAGCTTTGTGATGCTGGGGTTGCTCCCCTTTGATAACAGTGAACAACAAGCACTGGTGCCAACACTTCTCAGCAGGCCTCCAGGGCTTGGCAAAGCAGGCACAGGCCCATTTTGGGGACCTCTTTATCCCTTGAAAAAACTAACTAAGAAGCCAAAGGAGAGAGGTAAATCTGTTGTTTCCAATGAGGCCTGTGGGCCAGTGCCAGAAGAAAACCAAATGATAAATTACATATTGTATGAAATTATCAAATCTTAAACTGTATGTTAAGAAGCATCCAGAAACAGTTATTTCCATTACCCACTGAGGACCATCTATCTAGCAACTGATAGACTTTGGAAGTTGTTTCATTAGCACTTGCCAGACACCCACTTCTCTTATCAGACCTTTGTTCCCAGGGAGCACTGGGCTGGGAGAGCCCTCCTATGCTCACAACTTCTTCTTGGATCACAATGACTTCTTTATATTTACAAAATCTTTATTAGCCTCCAGAGGCCCAGATAAAGACAAAAGACCATAAAAATGTCTATAAGAGGTCAGACCAAAGGTCCCTCTAGCCCAATATCCTGCCTCTAAAGCTGACAATAGGGAAGAGTACAGGACTAGGGCAAGCCTATAGTAAAACTACCACGATATACTCTATCAGCTTCCAGTGATTTGGAGGTCAGGGACTTCCTGACCCAGATATGGTATGTTTGTGCTTGAAGGCAGAGAGGGATTTGAATCTCTATTCCAAGTATTTGAATGCTACAGGAAAAAAACACTTAGCTCAGCTGGTGAGAGAAATAAATACTCACTATAAATACAAAGCTGGTGGAAGCAGACAAAAAGTGCATTTCCAAGTCCAAGGCTTTACCTCCGAGAGAACACTCAGCTTTCTGAGGCCAAGAAGCATCTTTTAGCCTGAGAGACTCTGACTGCTCCGCATTCCTAGACCTCTTCTTCCTTTCTGCTGATCCTCCAGGAGAAAACAGGGAGGATGAGGAGCTCTCAGCAACATGAAGGGCTGGGGCATCTGAAGCCTTCCCATTCAATAATTCAGTCAAATGCTAAAGATTCTTCTCAGAATAAATAGCAGGTGAGGTAGGTGTTTCCTTGAGGCATCAAACCAAAACAGTATCTCATACTGGAATGTGGTGGGCAAGTGAATTATTTACTGGCCAGAGCACAGCTAACCCAGATGCAGCTAATGCAAGGAAGCAGTTCAGACGTTGAAGTCAAAGGGGTTATCACAGTGGCCCAAACTCAGGCCAGACCATTGGACAATGCCTACACACTTGGCAAGTGTGTGCTGACAGAACTTTGGGACCACACAGCTCCAGCAAAATGCCCCCACACATCATGAGCCGCAGCGTTCGGGCCCAGGTCACAAGGACTGCCACCACAATAGATCTCGGCAGCAGCAACAACAAAAACAGGCACTGGTCCCCCTGCCACATGAAAGGCTGCACAAACATTTGTTCCCCTGCAACCTTTCTGCAGGGCCTCGGTGCTGACATGAAAGAAAAACGGCACTTCAGACCTACCCCACTTTTCTCTGTCAACCACCACATCCCCTATTGAAATCATTTCCTGTTTTATTTTTAAGATTGCTGCTGTCATAAGCTGTTGCTGGCATGGGGGTGGGGATGGGAAGGCAGTGTTTGCCCAGCGAGCACAATAGCCAGCTGTCACCTTCTTCCCAAGGTAGCTTTTACTGCTGCTGCTCTGCAAGACGGCATCGTGGCAGAGGGAACACCATGAGGAGCAAAGGGCGAGTGATGCTTGTGACTTTCTATCATCTCTCCTGAAAAATCAAAGAAAACAGTCTTGATAGGACACATGGAAAAAGCAGACTTTAATGATTCAGATCCTTGTGCTGCAAGAAAATAAAAGTTGCAAGGGGCAAAAGTACCTGTTTGAGGACGAGCCTTTGTAATTGGAACAGATGCAACATACAAATCCAAATTCTAGCAAGAGTGGCAGCTGGCATAGCTGTCCCTCTCCTGGCAGGCATAGCAGAAAAAGCAAAAAAGGAAAATTCAAACTGAAAATGGTGCTAAATAATATTGTTAAGCTGCATTATTCCTAGTATTACCTTTGCCTCTGGGTCCCAGGTTCATGCTCAGTTTACACTGGGACAAGTCTGTTGGTCTACCAGGCCCTTCTGTGAGGTTTTTTATTCGTCTTAAAAATATACATAGCAAGTGGTATAGTTTGAGTGAGATGAGGGTCAGATTGGAAGGCAGAACCGAAATTAGTAACAACCCAGCTGCTGGAAATTATTTCACAGACTCTGGAACAAACTACTCAGTTTCACTAGGGGCCACTGTGCAGCACGGGATCGGCCCTTTCCACAGGGCTGGTGAGAAGGACCAGCGTCACATCGTGGGCACCACTCAGGAGAGGCGGGTATGTTTTGGTGCAACAAATTGATTTGAGAATAGCCAAGGTTTTTTGCTCAATGGAACTTCTTAAAAATTCCCCAGCAATATCCTTCTGAAGCCAGAGTAACTGCAAAACTTAGCTGCCTTTTTTTTTTTTTTTTTTAATGCCAGAACTCATGTAATTTTTATGGCTGTGAATCAGAACATCTTCATTCTTGTGGCATGTTTTTCACTTTTATGAACACTAATTTCACTACGTTTTTAGAGTGGTGACTTTGGCCACAGCGTGGCTGCTGCTAAGTTCCCACGGCTACCAGTAGGACTTTTATGTGGGAAATCTGTGGGCAGCAGGGAGCCTCCCTGTTTGTATCAATATGAACTTCCCAAGCACATCAGACTGACATTTTCTCAGCCCCAGTCAGAGCACACATGCTCTCACTTAGAGCTCCCTTTTCCTAAGCTGAAGGACACGTGTGATCATTTTAATTTTGTCAGTTTTCTAGCAGGCCTGTTGCACACACAGAGATCCTGCACAAATGAGGGGTTTTTTTCTCTCTGCAGAAGCCCAATCCTACAAACTGCTTGTAAGGCACTAAGGGACTTGAGCAAACACCAGGAGATCCTGGTATGGAACATCCTTCTAGCTTTCGTGCTGCCAGCATTCTGGAGACGCTCAGTGCTGCAGAAGCACCCACATTCCCTCTCCACCATCCGTGGTCAGGCTGTCAGTGCTGGCAGGTCATCACTGGCACAGCCGTCCGCAAAAGTTTCCCAGCCTTTCACTCGGCGGCTACGCATTCCAGAGATGACCAGACACAAACACATCTCCCGTACTTGCATACTGGAGCACTTTCTGCAGCTGGGTAATGAGTCAAAGAGCACATTAGAGTCATATATATTGTCTCTCCCACTTGTAAAAGAAAAGCTGATTTTTTTTCAATTTTTTGTTTCCTCAGCACATAAAAATCTGGTAGGAGGGCAAAGGGTGAATTGTATGGCTTCAGCTTTCTTAGAGACAATTTATTGCAGGGAGGAATTAGCCATGGTGGGACACTGCGTTCAGTGAACTTTTAGAGAAGACGCAACAGGACCGCACTCAGTGGTCATATCTCACTATTGCTTCCTATTTGCAGGACTGCAGCCACAGTATTTGTGGAAAGGTTTCAGGTCCATAATCCCTAACGACAGGCATCCATACTCAGGAGTGTGAGGCATTGGGAGGCAGAGAAGAAGAAGCCCTCAATCAATTCACTATCACTTCAGTCAAAAAGGCTGATTTCTTTGTCAGTGAGAGACACTCCAGCTTTGCATGAAGCTGAAGCCAAGCCCTGATCCTTCAAAACAGTCCCAGCTCCCCCTTTTTGATTCAAAGTGTTCAACTGTTTTATGAACCTGTCCTTTGGCAGCTGCTGCAACTTTCATTCCTTGTACCTGGCTGCAGGTGAAGTCCACAATACACTGCTCTGGGCATATTCCTGAACATCATGCCACGTGTCCCACATGAAGACAGCAATATTGTGAGATATGCTGCTCTTCAGCTAGCAGTAAGAATGTCAACATATAATTTAGAGGGCTTGAAATGGAAAAGAAAATAAAAAGCTGAAGGTAGTTTTTACTGTTGTTGCAGCCAAGATAGTCTAGGGCTGTAAGTGCGGTGAGGTTTGGAAAGAGGCCATATCTTTCCCTAAACCAACAGATATATTTGGGGGAAAAACAAGATAACCTTCCTCTAGCTCAAAACTGTTACTTCTGGGTCTTAAAGTTCTACATGTTTCACTGCTAAGACCTGGAAACTGTTTTCCCAAGCACAATTGTCTTGCTGCTGGGCTCATCATAGGCTTACAGTAGAAGAAGAAGTGTGTGCTCAGCTGCTGAGCACAGCATGGGGTTGTGCTGTTGCTTTGTGATCAGAGAGAGACCTGGGCACGTCAAACACCCGTGACCCAGAGTGGCAAGGGGGAGGGGAATGATCTCTCCAGCCCCTCACTAGATAGTGCCACATTTTGGCAAAGCTTTATTTAAAAGGCTCAGGACAACAAGGGGTCTTTTATGAGTGGAAGCATTGGAGAGTGTACAGCAGAATTCACAAGCTGTGAGGTGCACCAGGAAGATTTATCACAGAGGGTTTGTGTACTTCTCTGACATCAGGACAATGTTTTGATATACCCATTAAAAGATGCATTGAGCCATTTGCAATCTCCCTTATTCCTATTATGTCAGATAATGAGAACAGTAGCACATCCCAAGCCTGTTTCAATCATCTTTTCATGAAAGTCAGAAACATCTAGAGACACCACACCTAGATCAAATTTCCCACTGAAAATCCTCACCAGGGGCTAGTGTAACCACTAGTGCAAGAACACAAAGAAGATTTCATTGTTGTCTGTAACTTAGCCTTATTTTGTAAGGCAGTGTCAGTGTCTACATGTGCACATCTATGTCTTTTCCTTTTGAGAAGCTGCTGAAGTCGTTGGCCAAAGAAGTTAAATGAGATAAAGATCTCAAAGTTACCAGCATTTCTAAAAGCCACATGAAAACAGTTGGCCAAATAGAAACCATAGAGACCCATACACCACCTCTACAAGAACTCAGGCTGAAAGTGGGGTTGTGGTATGAGCCTCCATGTTATTATGTTCCCTGGCACGCACTGTAGGGGGAAAAAGCTGTAATGTTTCAACGGGGAGAACAGCCTCAACACCTCGTTGTACTCACCCATTACACAAATCCACCAAGTTTCAGCAGTCCTGATGTTGGAGCAATTCCTTACGGACATTAAGAGTGGGCTCATTTTCAGGGCATGGATCTACAGATGTGGTTTTGCTGGGGACCTCAGGGCTTCACCCTTTTGAGTCAGCAGCCAGCTAACCACTCTCTACTGACTCCCTGACCCCAAATCCCACCACACATCTGCAGGCAGAAGGCATGTGTGGAGGTGAGACGAGTGTTGGGCTGGTGAGAGGGGCTGAAAAATGAGAAATGTGCGAAAGAATAAAGGGGAGCAACAAACACAGGGCAGAAAAGAAGAAGGCCAAAACTTCGGTCTCACTCTGCAAAACTTGTAAGAACTTTCTGGTATCGAGTCATATGAAGGGAAAGTGGGTGGCTCTAGAGACACAGTAAAAATGAAATTAACTCACCTACTAAATTCTCAGTCATCCTCCTCTTAAAACCACTGCCAGGAAGTATGAATAACCAATCTAAATTTAAATAGAACAGGAAGAAAATACTATACAGTATGACTAGTCCACAAAGAAACCATGAATTTGCTCTTTTAATAATTAAAAGTGATCCAACTAGTTTTCCAAAGCATTCATCCCTTGTTCATGAAATAAAAGACTATCTTCACTGCCCATGTATGCCAAGTGTGCTGCATTATCTGCCCAGATAATTGCATTATTTTTCCCATTTGGATGAAATTACATTTTGTGAGAGCGACAAAGTAATTCCCCAAGTGACAGTTATTTCTCTGCTTAGAAAATGCCATGTACAATTATTCCATTCATGGAAGAATTGAAATGCTTTAACTACCTACTTGCTCATATTTTGTAAATTATGAAAGAAAAAAAAAAATTCATTGCCACTACCAGCATGAGACAAATGTTTTACTGCATATGACCAGGGCTGACAAAATTTCCACCCCAAGCCCATTAGAGTTCAACTTGGGACATGCCTTACAGACCTTTTTTTTTTTAATTCTTGCTGTGCAGAACCAGTATACTCCCACAGCTCAGCTAACACACTTCGTTATTTGACCTTCAAAACCAGATTTCTAGGTATCTTCACTCTTGGATATTTTTAATGTGTTTACTTCACTAAATATTAGAAATATTAATATCCGTGTCTCAAGAACTCTCCACCAGATACTGCCTGACTGTAGCTCTCTGGGAGCTATTTGGAGAGAGACCATTTTTAATCCCTTTCAGCACTCAATAAGTCAGTGAGTGTAAATGCAAAATAAGTAAAGGTGGTAGGAATTAGTTCACATGCAACACCCTCCATGAGTCAAACTGGCCCTCAGCTAACAACACAGCACAACATTAAGTTGTGCTGATAAGAGGTGAGATTGTCAAATGCCATGAAGGGGGCTTTGGCTCACTAGCATCTGAGAGAGTTTTTCTCAGACATGAGTGTGGTCCCAGGTCTGAAGTCCATTAAAGCCTTTTAATCACTCCGGATTTGGCTTTAGGAAAGAAGGGCAGTTTCTGGTGCCGAGTTTGACTGCGGGCATTGAACAACCCAAGTGGCTGAACTGTTGGTGCTGCTGCGATGGAAACAAAGGAGGAAGCGGAGCTGAAGGGATTTCTGAGAAACGTTGCAAACCAGTTAACTGGGCAGGAATTGGACAACCTATCAAGCCGTATGGAAAGAGGCTGCTTTCTAGAGATATGCCACCTACAGCCCTTTTGTCTTTCAGTGCTCCAGTAATCAGATCCATACATAGGGATTATGCTACTGGGCAAGAAAAAATCTATCATTTAACAATGTCCATAAATTACAGACATAATCAAAGTGAAAAAAAAATGCATCTTTTTCTGTACCACTATGCACGGCAGCTCTTGACTAAAAATTAATAGTGTATTGCTTACTGTACCTACATACTGAACCTCAGCAAATCTAATTTCATGTTAAAATCACAAATCTTTGCCTTTTATCAGCGAGAGAAAAGGGAAATTAGCACTCTCTTTTGCATGTTTCAGAACAAAAGTATGAGCTTTGTAGTCCTGTGTTTGTGAAAGAAACCAACGTAGCCTGTTAAAACAAGCTTTTGGTAGTGAAAAGGTTAACTAATTTGGTTTCCCCGATAAGTTTATCTATGATCAGAACTGAGTCATACAGAAAATACTCCTACAAGATTTGACCTTTTACTTGTATCCCACACTGAGATAATATACTTAAAATGGATATCAATAAGAACTTTGTTTTAAAAAGTATATTTAAAATAAATTACTTTTAAATAACAGAAACTGTTTTCAATTAGCCCTGTTAAAGGAAATCAACTAGAAAGTTATGTATGCTTTTTTATTTTCTTTATATAAATTATACCCAGGAGTCCTATGATAGCAGCACTGTACAAACTATGCACTACCTTTATATTTATTTCTTATCAAAATAAACTTAACAAATTAGATTTGTTTTTACAGCACTTTATATCCAATAATGACAATGTTGTATTGGTCCCAGGATAAAAACAATGAAAGTAGCAGCTGAATGGTATTTTTATTAAGAGTTAACAAAAATGTCTTGTGCAAACAGAGTATATAAAGAAAATTAATTCCATAATTCCTCATGATGAAGGCGTCCTTCTCTTTTTTCTTTTTTTCTCACAATATCAATCTCATTTGGAAAGATCATTTTGAGGGTAAAACTTTTAGTTTTAACATGACTAACTCAGCAAAATGATATGGCTGAACTTAAACATTGCTGACTCCTAGGATTTAATATTAGGACCTGGCAAATATTTTGGTAACTTAATACTTTTTAAAAGAAAACTTGTTTGTTACTGAAGATTTTGGGAGCCCAGAAGAAATATAATCTAAAAAATAACAGAACTAAAAATCCAAAGAGATGTTTCTTCTTTTTCCCATTTTTTCCATTTCCTCTATCTTAAACTGATTCCTTCATGTTAGCATTTTAGAGGCCTTTTTACTGGTAGTAGATTCAGATATATCCAAGGTATTCACCATACAGCTCAGCAAGAGCCCACATTTTCCTCCAGCAGTGGAAAAATGGCAGGGTTAATAGTCTGGGGTTTGTTACTAAAACGGAGTCCTTATACAAAAAAAATTTTGCAAAAATTAGAACATTGTTTAGAACATGTGGTTTGCTGCTATTAAGTTAGCAGTGGAAAATCTCATTACTTTTAAAGTTAATTTTATTTTGTGGTAGGATTGTTCTCTAGACTGAAGCAGATTTTGTCTTAAACAGAGCCTCTAACCCTACCTTACAGTCTTCTCTTCAGCAAGTCACTCTCTGCATAGCTTGGCTAGATGCATGTTTTAAGTCAAGTGATGAATTAAAAGGAAAACAGGAAGAAAAATAACTTATCCCCACATGTGCCTTTGGGGTTGGTAGCAGGCAGTCATGTGCCATCTTCTCCAGCTCTTGCTCTAATTACTGGCTTACTGGATTTGTCCGATAAAGACCGTGGGTTAAAGATTCTGCTTTAGCAGTGCTAACAATGTTTCTGCCTCTAATGAAAGATTAGAGTGCTCTGACAGGACAAAGTAGAGGTTGGACACATTCTAACACCAGCTCCATGCAGGAAGCACAATGGAGAAGCATGGGTGTAAAAAAAGTGTAACATGGTCTGATGGCTCAAGGACTCTGAAAATCAAAGTGGCCAAACAGAGAAGAAAACAGAAGGCTGTAAAGATTTCTAGCCCAGGTTTCTTTTCAAATTTTAGAAACAACTAAACTGACTTCCGATATTTCATTGAGGCTATAATGATTTACAGGAACAGAGAACCAAATCTGCAATTTGAGGGGAAAATAACCTCAAGACAGAAGACTTGTGTACAGCTTGCCTGTTATATATGCGTACATATATATATATCTCCTACTTACAAGTTACGATGACTCAGATCTAAACTCTCATGGTTTAAAGTACGAGGTGAGATTCAGAGTCACATAATATTTGTGTTCCACCAACAGTCCAATGTTTGGGGCTTTTTCTGGTAACATACGATCATACCATATAAAATTCACTCTTGTGCAAAGGTGAGCCATTATACTGTAAATTCCACTCACAATAACTCTCATGTAACTCAAGTCTGTGAGATGTATTTGAAGACAGCCTTAAAACTTCAAACTCAGCCATTCCTCTTGCACGTTTTTAGATATCTGTTCACCAGGAAAATTTGACATATGAATAACTAAAATGCATGCACACAACATCATTATTTGATATTAGGTTTTTTTCTGAACATCACCCTAGTTCTTCTCAACTAAGCTGCCAAAGCATGAGAGATGTGTCTGGAAGCTGACTCCCTTAACCTCAATGCTGCTGATGTCTTGCTTCTCCATCAGTGATAATTTAGAAAGATCAGGAATTCAATACTCAATACTTTCAGGAAAAGGAAATGGACCAGCTGAACAGCAAACAAAGGAGTTCTGACCAGTCTGAACTCATACATACTCAGTAATGCTCTGCTAAAAGTGTCTCTGTCTCTGTCATGGTTTAACCCCAGGTGGCAACCAAGTACCACACAGCTGCTTGCTCAGTTCCCCACCTGCACTGATGGGAAGGAGAATTAGAAAAAAAAAATTCACCTCATGGGTTGACGTGAGCAATGATTGAAACAAAAGAAAATATTAAGGTAATAATAATCATAATGAAAATATGGGAGGGAGGTGTACAAATAAAACCTAAAAGAAACAAGTGATGCTCAGTACATTTGCTCACTACACACTGACCATTGCCCAGCCCATCCCATCCCCAAGCAGTGATCTGCAGCTCCCAGCCAAATCCCCACATTTTTATACTCTGGGCATGATGTTCTATAGTCTCAAATATCCTTTTGGCCAGTTCAGGTCAACTGACCTGGCCATGATCCCTCCAGATTCTTGTGCACATGCCCACTGGCAGAGCATGACACAGTGAAAAGTCCTTGATTCAGAGTAAGCACTACTTAGCAACAACTAAAACATCACTGCGTTATCAATATTATTCTCATACTAAATCCAAAACACAGCATTCAGCCAGCTGAAACCAGGACAGTATCAGTGCAGTTCATCAGTTTGTTTCAAGCCAGTTACACAAAAACTTTACAAAAACTGAAAGCAGAGCAGGGGACTGCTCACTGCCTCACTGTGAATAAGAGCACCTCAGGATAAAGGGTCTGATCTTCACAAGGACATGAGATCCTGCAGCTCCCATACCAGCTAGGAAGAGCAGATGTTCACCACCTCTGAAACACCAGATTTTGAACTTAAAGCACATGAATCTGGCACTGGTCAAGTGCCTCCTCTCATTTTGGGATAGGAACCATTTAGAGCATCAACAAGGATTTGGGAAATGAGTTCTCAGTGCTGGATACAACTATAAAAAACACACAGATTGGAATTTGGGTCTTACCACAAATTCCTTGTTTTACAGATGAACAAAAGCTCAATGTAGCTAACCTGGAACTAAGAAAATTTCATCTCTTGGCAGATGTCAAAAGTATAAGCCAAGACAGAGAATGAGAACGAGACCTTGCTCGAGCAGAGGGTGAAGCTTTAGAGCTGTGGCATTCATCTGTGCCACGGGGTTGTGAAACCAACTAATTTTGACATCTCACAAATGTGCAATTGAAAAGTGAACTTGCAGGAAGGGGTTATTTCAAGAACTGAGTGAAACTAGCTTGCTCAGTTTGCAGAGTTTTTGTGTTAACTTTCTTATGTTTTGCTTCATACAGTTCTATACTCCAGGAGTTTTGTTTTGAGTTTTAGCTTCAAACAAAGCAAAACTGATTGTAAACCGCTGTATTTTGACTTTTCATGTTGAAACTGTATCTCACACGGAAACTTTCAAAAGCCAAAGTGCAGAGGACTGGTAGCCAGGGGTAGCTCAGCTTGTGTTCAAGCTGACTGACAAAGGGTCAAAGACAAGATCTCCGCACACATAGTGATGCTGATAACTGGGTTTTGTGTGCAGTCCCATGTCTGTATAAAACTATTCAAACCCATCCAATTTTATGTAGATTTCTTCCCAGAATAATAGAAGACGCTTATAGACAGAGTTTTCAGATTAAACCAACATTAAATAGTGGGAAATTAGTATTTTTATTAATAGATTTGTTTCTAGCTAGGTTCAATAAGATTATTATAAAGGCTTTTTCAAATAGAAATCCAGACTTACAAATACTATTTTCTGCTAAATGAATGCTGGTTGTTTACTTGTAACTTATCAGATATGATTTGCCAGAAGCAGCATGGCAGCATCCAGAAAGCCCTTCTTGAAGGAAGCTCTCCTTTACTTTATTCACTTTCCACATTAATTTCCTTAGCAGCCCTTCAGCCCATTTGTTGACACGTTGGAATATTCTTAATAGCCACAGAAAATAATTTCTGTCTCATATACAACCGCACTTACTATCATATTTCCATTATCATCATTTAACTTTCCACTACATTAATAACGAAGACCAATTTTACCTAACAAGTGACCTAAACCCTCTAACTTGACAAAAGTATCCTGTGCTTATTTCTCTTTCTAACCATAAAAAAAAAGTCACTACAACAACTCTGGGTATCAGCACTTTTCCCATGTGATTCACTTACACCAAGAAAACCCTCTAGACCTACATTTTTCCTTTTTTGAATTTCTGCTTAACCAATAGGATCAACAGGTCCCCTTCTCTGTGGGTGGTGATAATGTCAGTACACCACTGCCCAAATAACCTTTCTCTATAGGGAAATGCTAACATTTAATTCTTTCAATTTAAACAACATGTATTTTGGTTTCATAACTGCACTGTGAATTAACTGCCTTTTGTTATTAATTTGTATCACTAAAAATGTTAATGAAACCAGTTCTTGGAAATGTTAAGTGCAGTAGTCGTCTAAAATTTGTGTATGAGCTAACGTATTTAAATGGTGACTAAATATTCTGTCCAACCATTGTAAACACATTTTCAGAATTATGAATGACACAGCTCTGTGTATGTTCAGTGTAAAGCTATGTCTCAGAAGAGCTGCCCTTTTTAGCCCGTTCCAGGGAACATAAGCAACGGCTTTCAAATGGTTTCTGTCTCTTACCTCCACCTTATCCAGAAACAAAAAGTGTCATTTAAGTGCTGTCTACATGAGAGCTCCACCAACAAGAACAAATTCTGTGTGTGTTGGCCACATCCAGTTTCCCTCCTGGTATTCTCCATGAGAGGTACTGCCACTGTACACGTTCCTTGCATACATTGCCATTGGCTGACCACAAAGATACAGCTGCCAGGGTAGGAAAAATATTGGTATTTGGGACAAATACTCAGGGACTTCTTGTTCAAACAACACGAACCACAGATTCAACGGTTTCCCCCAACTAAATTGTTCCTCAGTAAAATTTAACACAACTGCAAATATTAAAAAACTAATAGACAGATTAGCTGTAAAACTGCAATTATATTGAAAACTGGTGGGGGGGAGGTGGAAAGACTGTATAAAATTTCAAAGTGTTTTCTGTAACCTCTAGAAATGAAACACTTTATTTGATGTTTACATATCAGATTTAGGTAATATTTACATAGTACTATACTTATAGTCATTGTTTTAATTATACATTTCATGTTTCATCACATAGATGCCTCAGTTAACACACAGAAAAATTTAAAATAAATATCCTTAGAACAACAATTTTTAAAACATTTATCAACTCCCAGGTACAAATCTGCACTGTCATTTGGGGTTTTTTTATCTGAATCCTGTAGCAAATTCTCTAAACTACATGTTTCACCGCCCAGAATACCCTTCAGTCCTCTGGACTAATATTAGTAAAAGGAATGTATTTTCCCAATCTGTCTGGGGAAAGCTACAGGGCTGGTAAACTATTTTAAAAAACACTCGTCATCCAAGATGATGCCATCAACTCAAGAGATATTCTGTGGGCTTGGTCACAAGTTTCAGGGTGCTTAGGCTCCTGTAATGTGCATTCTTTCCCATTTCACAATCTTTCAATTAATTCCCAGTCCATAAACTTTTATCACATGTACTGGCATTTGGTAAAAACATTAAAAATGCCATTATACCCTTCTTAAGAGACAAACCATTCCCAGTTCTCTGTAGGAGTTTTCTTCCACCTTCATTCAATTCCCAGTGATCAGCAATGAATGACACCAATAGGGTACGTGTTTCTTGTTTCAAACAATCATTGCAGCCATGCCTTGGGGGTTCATCCTGAAAAAGATTGATAAATACATTAGGGAAAAAAAAAAAAAAAGAGTTCAGGAAAACAGTTCTCTGTTTCACTCACAAATTATAAAATTAATATTGTGCATTATTAAATTATTTTATAATTGCTTTGTAAGTCATCCTCCATAATTATTTTTTCTGTTTACAGTTTTGGTTTTTTAACTTCTACAAAAGTATTCCAAATTCCTATCAATGATAATGCTAGTAAGTGATTTAAAAAAGCTCATAGGAAAATGTTCTCTGTCTATACAATCCTAATTAATGCCTGTGGTGAATTTTATCCAGAATTCACCACCTTTTAATAGCTTTAATTTTATTTTAAGATGAGCAATATATTTCATACATACACAGTATGTATCTTGTATCTTTTATATGCAATAAATTGCTCTTGTTATAAAATAAAAATTCAGAAATGCTCAACCAACAAATGCATTGTGTAATTTATATATAACTACACTAACTAATATATTCAAGGTTTTTAACTTTCCTCTTATTCAATAGACCATCAAAACCAGACCTGATTAACATAAGTTTCTAATTGTATGTAATTAATGCATTCTTTAATTTAAATTCTTTAATTACATAAGTATTTCTTTAATTCCCTCTATCTGAGTGCCTTGGTACCTGAAATTACTACTTTCTTCAGCAAAATTAGGTTGCTGCATCATGACCAAAACTGAGGAATTAGGATTCATTTTGCCAGACTCCCAAGAGTTTTGAACCTCAAACTTCTACGGTCCTGATGAGAATCCCCAGGTTTCTGGCCAGGACCTTCTGTGGTGCATTCGCTCAACAGGAGCAACTTCCAATTCACACACGGGTTCAGTTCAGCCACTGTCATTCAAAACAGACCCTTGACAGCATCCCATTGAACACAGCAACTCTGTCCTTGTTAGAGATAAAACTACTTTCCAGCTTCTTTGCCTTGTTAAACTCAAATAAAACGCCTTAGATGGAATTACCTCCACAGATGTGATATCTTTAATTTTGTTAAGCATTTATAGAGGCACATTATCTGTTTACAGCAGTTTTCTAAAGGAGAAATTCAGATGCATAAAAAAAGGTACCTAATGCCTGGAGTATCCAGGATATTTGTGCAGGGCTGTCATGATGTGGGATCTACAGGAGACTTTTGGCCTTTGACAAAAGACCACACCTTTGAACTGGCAGTGAAGGGCTAGGTGGGATCCCTATGGGCTCTAAAATGTACAGGTCTATGTTTAGACACTTGCATTTTTCTAAAATTAGTAAAATAAACCACTAAAATTAAAACCCAAAAGATAGTAAACATATTTTTTTTTTATTATTTCACTTAACTAAAAACATAGAAAAACTAGTAAAAACTCTAAAGAATAACTTTGTCTAAATCTCATCCTTTACTGTACAACAACCTGCTGGAGACCATCATTGCTTGTTATCCAGATCCTATAAAGACCATAATGAACTAGTCACATTCACAATACTTCTATACTTCCTGACTGCAAATTTTTCAATACCACTACTACTTTTAAAAGTTAAATGCTCAAAAAGTCAGAAAACATTCTTACAGGCTTCATGCAAACTCAAGAATACAACTTTTAGCTATTTTAGAGTGAAGTTTTTAATTCTAACTTAATATACTGGTTTTTGTCATTCAGCAATTGAGTGCTTGGTACTCTTCACAAGAAAACTGTTGTTACATTTATAATTAAATAACATCTTAGAAAAGACATGGCTGAAAATGGTACAACTATTTTGCATCTCTTTTTTGCAAATAAAAATTCTAAAAATGTAAAATTAATTCCCACTTTAATGTGTTCTTGCAGCCAAGCCTTGGATCTTGTTTTCATGTTTTCCCTCAAGCAAATTTTCCCTTGATTCCAGGAAGAGTTTTTGTGGAGCGTCACATCACAGTAGCAAACAGTCCCTTGTGGTGACTCTTGTAGAAATGGCTGAGGAAAAGGTAAACCTGGCTGGAGGAGTCAAATGGAAGATATTTGTGATGAAGTTAAAAGAAGAAAGTTAGATACAGGGCTAAGATGTGTCAGGTGAAGTATTTCTAGTGGGGCATGGAAGTGGTTGCATTAATGTTGCAAGAAAGGCAACAATGAAGGATGCACACTTTTGCTTGCTTTTGTTTAAAGTAGATCAATCTAACTTAAAGTAACACGAGGGGATTGGAAAACTAAGCTTCTGGAGAAACACTATGCAAACTGTGTTTGTTCAGTCTAGGATGCTCGGACCCAAACCTCTCAGCTACATCCTGATGGAAAATATTTAATGTAAAATGACAATAGAGATACAAGGAATCGGGATAAATTTAAAAAATAGAAAGACAGAAAAATATTTATAATCATCAGAGCTGTGATGGGTTGGAACAAACTTCCAGTGGCATACAGGGTGGGCAAGGCACCTCCTGCATGGATTTCACAGTAAGTTTGTTTTAACAGCCAAAGACTAGACTTGGTAGTGTCACCTTAGGTTTTAACCCTTATATTTTTCAAATTCTGTATTGCTTAATGTGTAACTCTGAGATGGTTTATAGCCTGTTAGCTGCTGTTCTCTCATGCTAAGATAGACATAACAGTGCCTCTCTGGGCTTGCTCTTCAAGGACACTCAGACTGCCCAGGCCTCAGCTTCTAAAGGAGGGGGAGAGGGGGGAGCTAAGGGAGCTAGGGGGAAATTGCAAAGTTTTAATTGGTGAATTTATGCTGATATGCAAATGGACCAAACCTATAAAGGTGTGGAGAACTCGTGACTCGTCGTCCATTTTGGGTGATGTCCCTGGGGGGGCTCTGTCTGCCCTAAATGTACCTTTGAAGGCCTTTCAAATAAATTCCCACCTTTTATACCCTTACTCCTGACTGGCCTCAGTTTTTGGGCTAGCCTTTTCAGGCAACAGTAGAGCAGGAGCCCCCAGCAATGACCTAGCAGGGTCTTGGTTCTTTACAACTTAGCCACAGCTTTCTCACTGTGATCATGAGAAATCAAAAGCAGTCTCTGCATATTAAAGGAGGTTGCAGCTAATACCCAGATGAACACTTAAAGAAAAACATAAATATTATAAGAGACATTAAAATCATTATGAGATTATTTTCTGCTTGAGGCTTATTTATGGACTAAAAAGTTAAATACTATTTTTGGTTACTTCAGACTAAATTCCAAACATTTCTACTGATTTAATTTGCGTCAATGAGATTACTTAAAGTTTACCTTGAAGTAAATGAGATCTGAATTCAATACCTTAAGTCTTTGTTTCCTGTGGGAAGATTGATGAATATCACTGACATTTTAGTCAAGGTGGGGTGAGTAAGCAGTAGTAAACATCACAGAGAACAGTAAAAAGCAGAAGACAGCTTTAAGTAGACATTGGTTTGCCTTACCAATTGTCTGCCCTTTGCTATTTATAGGTCAGGATTACACACTGCACAAAGATTATTAAAAAAAATACAGAGCAGCCAACTTTCTCTTGGTTTTAATTTGGAGTAAAGTATCCTTCAAAAGCTATATTTTAAGCAAACTTTTTTCTTCTTCTTCTTTCTCACAGCCAAATTCTCCAGTTCAGGAATTTACAATATTTTCCTTTTTCCAGAATGACACCTGCTGGTGGGAGAAGCATGGATGAATTGCAGATACTTTATAGGTTTGATTGTTGCTAATCAGACATATTGTCTGAGCATGGTCATCACCTGTGTGCAGGCCAACTATTGTAAATAAAGGTTTGGAATCTGTAAAGGTCCTATAAGGAGTATGTTCTAGAAGTAATACTGTTTTCCAACCTGATTTAATATATCCTCTTAATAAATTACAAAGCTACCTACTACTAAGACAGTACTTCCATGGTGTTTCATTGTTGAACACTAGCCCTATTTTGGGAAGCCCAAAGCATTACTATGTCAGATTGAGGTAACAGCCAGAAGGAAACCCTCCCTACCCTATGCAAAAAGCTACTGTGCTGCTTCAAACACTGACTGCAAGTAAAACCGGATGCTAATGCAACTATTGGTGCTTAACGTCCCAAAAGATTAGCATCTCAAAGAGAAGTATTGTGCACACGTTCCTGGCTCAGTATAGGAGGACACAACTACGGGAGGCACATAGCAAGTTGTACCTTTGCCAAAACTGTGACAGATACTGCTCAATGCACCAGGCAGCGTTAGGCACTGTAATGGGCTTCCATTTCACAGCTCCTCTGCTGCCTGGGTCTATTGCCACAGCCTGACCTACAGCTAAACCAGAGTCAGATCTGAGCTTTTGATGTTTCCAACACATTTACAGCAGTATTTCTAAAAGTGATTTCAAATGCTAAGAACAATACTCTTAACTTCTTTTTTCTGAGCTGCAAACTACCTACTGCCTTCTGTAAAGGCAAGCTGAAGTGTAAAATGCTCAGAACCCCAAAGAAGACCCTGAGGTTGGACTCTAAACTGTATGTTTCAAATATGATTTATAAAGAAATTGTTGTGGAAAAAATACCCATTTATAAAGAAAACTATTATATATTAAATTCAGAATTAGAATTCAAAGAAATCTTTCCAGATATTTACAAGACCATAGGTAAATATACACATTCAAATGTGTTCCCCTTAGATAAATTATTAATATAGAGATATTGTTATGGCATACTTCAGTGTAACATCAGAAGGCAAACTTTCACGGTGATTGCATTGGCTTTTTGATAGCATTAGACTGCAACTTGGGAGACTTGACTTCTACTCCTGGACTTATCACTGGCCTCCTTTACAGTTTTGAGACTTCACAGCTCCGTTCCTTCAATTCTCCCATCAGTGAAAAGAATCTAACATTGCACTATTCTGATGGATAAAAGATTGATTTTCAAAAGTGGTTTTTATTTTGGTAAATGCAAACACATGAAAAGGGGGTACCTTTCTGTAAACTCACTGGTAAACATAGGACACATGAGACTGTTTCAAAAGATAGTTTGGATCTGAAGAGTTTCTTAAGGATACTTTTTTCAAAGTTAATCAGGGTTTCAGTCTTATCTATGGCTGTACATAATTTTGTGTCGAATTCTGGAAACATCATAACTGCGGTTTATCCTGCTTAATCTCCGTAACAAAGCAATGGCTTCACAAATAACCCAGCTGCATCTCAATGCCCTCAGAGTAGGCCAGGGTAAGCACTTTGCTGTGAACAACAGCAGGCTGGAAGCAGAGAGACTGATCTAATTCTCAAATTTGTGATAGCCTACACATCCCCACAAGGTTTGAACTAGTTGAAAAGGAAAGAGGAAATAGCAGAAAAAATACTTCTGCAAGTATGTTCCTACTTTTGAGTGCTGAAGGAGCTTTACTGAAACAGGTTTGCTAGCTGCTTCCATTTAGCTCAAGGAGTGTCTCATTGAGCACATCATTATCAACAATTGACCATGACCATCTCCATTCTCTGCTAGAATCCAGCAAAAAGACACTTCTAATCCCAAAGGGATAACACTGCTTTTTGTGTCAGATTAGAGGTCAGCTTGAGTTTGAGCTCAGGTTACTGTTCACCCTTAAACTGTCATTCCAGTTTTTATTGCTCTACATGGTGAATGAAATGCATGCATGGGATATAAACAGCCTGGGGTTCCAGTAAACCTCTGCACAAGGAGGAGAGCTCTGAATTTGGCCATATTTTTCTCCTCTCTTCACTCTCCCTATTGAATTCACATTGCATGGAATAAACTTGGAGTTGGATATACTTTCATGTCCCATTCTCTTTATTTCACCTAGGACATTCTTAACTGGAGCCTTTTAAGCCTTGCTCTCTGAGATGACGCGTGAGATGTGCGTGATTGCTATAGACCCATCCAACTTCGTATTCAGCAGCTACTGGGAAACCGGTTTGGACCAGAGCACTACAGCTGCAATGTTTTTAAGCACTCTCATCACTTCTGGCAATGTGTTTCCAGCATTGTTTCCCATAGAAGTCCTCCCATCCCTTCCCCCACCAAGCAGCACATGCCCCTTGATGAGTCACAGCTCATCCAAACTCCCTTAGCTGCTAAACCACATTATGACCAAGAAGCTCTTCCTCAAAGGCATTCTGGCTCCAGCTGACCTCCTTGGGGACAGCCACAGGCTCTGCAGAAGTGACCTATAACATCAACTTTAAACATCACTTTAAAGTAATACACATAGAAAAAGAAATAACCATATATGATACCATGGTTTAATTTTCTCACTAGTTTTGTGTGTGTAGCTCTTCTTCTGCCTGATGGATGTGTTTTTCTTCCCCCTGTAACCAGCTTCCTCCAACTTTGGTTGATTCTGTACTTCCAAGAAGACTTTCTTCTACTCAAAAAATATGTCCTCACCTTCCTCTCTCTCGTCTCAAGATTTCTTTATTTGTATTACCCACATAATTTCTGTATTTGTAAGTGTCTTTATCAGCATGTACTTTTTTGTTTGCCTCAGAGAAATTTGTCTTCTTCAAACTGAAGCCCTCTGCAGTCAAGTCAGAGGGAATTGCTTATCTCCAGGGTGCAGTAACTTCTTTAGGATGCACAGACTCTGTGCAACTTCTCAGTGAGCAGGCATTTGTCCCACAAGGATGAATACCAGGTAACTTGTATAACTTTTGAGATTGTCACTTACTCTACATTGTCTTGAAGAGGTGTGGAAGACCCAGATTTACAAGTGGAGAAGTGAGTCCATTTCTTCAGAGTATGAAAGGCCAGTGAGCACTGGAAGTGTCCAGTGTGCAAGGGGATGCAGGAGGCTACACTAGAAAGTGAAATACTGTGTAGGGAACCACAGCTCCCAGAAACCTGAACCAACTTATCCATTTGTACCTCTGTTTGTGGGTCAGACCTGACTACAGACCCGAGTACATGCTGCCCTCACCACCCTTGAGGAAAGACCACTGTGTTCTTTCCTGGGCAGAGAGCCTCCGTGTCCAGACCACAGGGCAGCAGAGGAGGTGTACACCACTGTTTTCTTCCCTTTGGGAATTGTTAGCGCTATGTGGCACTGTCAAAAGTGATACAGATCCAGAACCACAGCAGTTCCCCTGCACGGTGAAAGTAAGAAGGTTCCTGAGCATTGCATATTTTCGTATTTCTGCTTTTTTGCATTATCCTTTTTTTTTCCTTTCCACACTGTTTCATTTTCTCAGAGTTGTTTGTCATTTTACAATCCTACCCTGAACACCAGAATGACATTTAGGTTCTCCATCTAAAGATAAATACTTTCAGCCAAAATGTCATATATTCTAAACTCTGGTAAGAGGAAAGCAAGAGATAATCCACACTATGAGTACCTTCTGCATTTCAGAAGACTGCTAAATACTGCAGACTGCACAGGATATAATGTCAGTCCATGGGGGAAGAAAGCAGGAAGAAAGCATAAGTACCTGACCAAACTAGCAAGAAAACTCAATTACAGAATTGCTACTTCACTACTTTTTTCCACCTTACATTTCCCCTACTTCCATATTTGTCTCCTCCTTCTCAGAGAAATGCATTTTCTGGGAATATATCAAATATGTTGCTGTACAACAGCAAACTCTTCACTGAGATCCAGAAAGGTTCGTTTTTACAAGACGTCACTTTTCCAGCAAATCAAAGTACCAGATTTGCATACCATGTACAGGGGGGGAGGGGAAGGGGTGCTTTTTAAAATTAATTTCCCCCTCCTCCCCCACATTTACTATATAGAAATTTCTTTCCTTTCAATATGTCTTTTAAAGATTTGCACCCCTGAGGTCAGCATAATAGGCCAATCTTCACACCAATCTTTCCTCCCTTCTTACACAGAGAAACTGTGTTGTCACATGGTCCCTTTCCTCTTCATGAGATATTCACACATATGGTTTCATATGCCTTTTCTGTCTGAATTTTGGAACAACAGTTTTCCCACCCCCTTACTGGAGCCCATGAACTGTCCTCGGCTTTGTTCCCCCTTTGGCTGGTTATCTGCCATTTCCACACCTTCAGACTCCAGACTCTGCCTCCACGCCTCCAGACTCTGCCCTGCTGCTGGATCATCATTAGTTTATCCAACACAAATTGGTGGCTCTTCACAGCACAAGACTCTTTCTCTTTCCCACATTTCTTCTAGATAAGAACTTTTTGGTATTTTTCTCAAGCTCCTCTCACTTTTTTTTACTTTATTCCTACATATCCTGCCTCTGAGATACAACTTTCTATTCTGATCCCTCTTTTTCCTCTCTCGTTGCATTACCTACCAACATCGTTTCTGTGATGATTACCCACCAAATTAGACAAGGTGCTTTTCCCAACTGTCTTTCTTCTTTTGTTTGGAATATAAATTCTAAGTAGCTTTAACATCCGAGACTTTAAAAACTTCACACCTCCTCCACATTTCAACCCTGTGGCTCCTCAGTCTAGATGACTTGAGTAATTAAATCACATAGTTCATGAAAATTTTCCTCTTCAAAATCAGGAATCTTAATTACAGTCCTGATTCTATTTATTCTTGTATTTAGTGTAAACACAGTAGACTTGTGAGCACTTGAAATTTATTTTATTTTTATTCTTCCATAGAAGCCACAGTGGTCCTCAAAACTAAGCCAAAACAGGATTGGCTGAGAGGTCATTTGATGAAGAAGTATTTCATTTACCATGTTGCTTGAGAAATAGGTTCCTACTTCTGCACACCTTCCTCCAGCCTGCATCTAGCAAATCTAAGTCTCACATAGACACACAATTTCCAGTTGTTATTTATGTCTCTACTTATACTACAGAGATGTCTGTCCATGTCTAGACTATAAAGATGAACTAAGGGCTACAGCAAACATCTGGAATGGTTTCTACAGGTTCTTTTTTACTAACTTTTCCCAAAGTATTTTTGACACACACGGATTTTGTCTTAGGCCAGTAATAAATACTAATAATCACTTTTTTGGGTTTTTTGGTTGGTTGGTTGGTTGTTTTTTTTTGTTTGGTTGGTTGGTTTTTTTGTTTTGTTTTGTTTTGTTTTTTGTTTTGTTTTGGTTAGCTCCCTCAAAAAAAAAAAAATTTATTACACACTGGGTTTTTTGAGAAAAACAGTATACAATATTTCCAGGTCACTCCCAAAGCAATTGCATCACTGGGCAGCAAAAACGCCAGGGCTACTGGACTCCTGGCTGCCCTAACACTAGGATACCTCTAAAAAAGCAGTCTCCTGTGAAGTCTTGTGGAAGGACAACCAGAAGCAGAAGCTGCCTGAGGACTCGGTAGGCTTGGGGAAGCAGAACAGAAAGATCTGATCCTTCAGCAGTGTGACAGGAAGCAAGGGGAGGAAGTCTGAGAGCTGCTAGCCCACTGTATGGACAAGGTGGGAGACTGGAGCAAGGGACACTTGAGGGCTGGAGGGAAGGGGTGACTTTATCCATTACTACCACACCATCAGTCTGATCAGGCCAGCAGAGACCCAGGGGCTGGCTGGTAGGAGCAGGCAGCAGACCCTCAGCTCAGCTCAGCTCCCTCAAAAAAACCCCAGGGACAGCATTTCCACCCCACAAAAGTGGTATTTTCCAACTGAGCATGGCCCCAACCAGAAACTTGTGACACTTGTCTGCAGCTCTACCAACTCCAGTTACCAACAAAATATTTCAACCTTTCACAAGTATTAAATATGTGAAGCAAGACCAGTATTTAAGCCACCAAATGAGTAATATCTGAAGAAGACTCAACAAGAAGCTTGTGGGAACTTTGGTCTAGCATTATTTACTACTACAAATTACTTACCATACCTAGCCTGTTCAGGCTGCTTCTTACACTAACAAGAAAAAAAAGCTGAATTATGGGAGTCTTTTTTTCTGTTGTAGTGTGCTGTCACTCACTTTCACTAACACAACACAAAAATGATGCCTGGGATTACAATAGCGTGGTGGAAACTTTCTACTACACTGCAGTGAACCTTAAGGGAAAACACATACATATGTGCTACAGATATTACATGCATTTCCAGGAACCTTGTCAAAATGGATCACATGAAAAAAAAAAAGACAATTAGGAGGAAAACTGTTTCATCAACTTCTTCCATTACTCATACCATAGGGCAGATGTAAGATCAAAACCAAAAGCGTAATTTTCAAAAGCCTTTTGAAAATGTGAACATTTGGCTGGATTTCTTACCTTGTCACTTTCATGAGCCCTGGAGAAAATGAGCAGTCTGTGATCTTTCGAGAAGAAAAACACGACCTAAAGTATCAACATGGTTCAGGATTAGGTCCAAACACCAAATTGCATAATTCAAGAACAAACCACATTGTACTTTGCTTATGCATCTGCAAACAGAATAGGATATGATGAAACATAAAATTCTCCTTGTGGTTTTGTGTATATCATCCTTGCCACTTTCATAATTAGAGGACATAGGCTACCATTAAAGTCAATTGCAAAGTTCCCATTGACTTCAGTAGATGTAAACCAGGCTTTAATATTATGCTTTTCAGTTTTCTTGAGGTTTAAACACCTCATAAAATAAATTTACAGATGAACTAGTAAATGTACACTTACAAAGAAACCTCCTAAGGAGTCCCTGAAGCCATATTTTTAAATGCTGCTATTCATTCAGTTTATATCAGACAGATTAAGGGACTGTTAAAAATAGATCAAGAACAGCAATAAGAAATGCTGAAAATATACTCCAGAAACATAATTTTTAAAATATCATTTGATACATTTGACAAAACAGACTTAGAAGAGGGTTTTATATTGTGCAACATATTTCACAAGCTCAGAAAACCCTACCTATTTATCTGCCTATCCATTTCAGTGATCTGTAAATGAAAACATGTACAGTATATACAGCAAGTTTGGGGTTTTTTCCAAGAACCCTTTCAAAAAAAACCACTCACATAAAAATGCAAGAAAAGCTAATTGAGAAAGAGAGAAAAAGTGTGGGAGTAGAGAGAGTCTAACTGATGAGAAGTCATAAATACTACCATCCAGAGCTGACATTTTCTACTATAGAGCTATGTGCCCATTGGGCATAATTTTTGACCTCACAGACTTTCCACATGTAAAACTCCATTTGACTTCAGTGCAAATGAATGAACTGCAGGATCTCATTAAGCCTGCTGAAGTTTGAAAAACAATCTCATATGCTGCCTGAACATTTCAATGAATTTCAGAGATTTTTTGAGATAGTTTGCCCACTTCATTGCCAAATAATTATTTATAAATATTTGTAAGTATAAAGTGCAAATATAAATAGAAGGTGAACATTAGATTATAAACAGATATAAGGAACTACAATTACCTAACCTGACTTGATGAAGGGTTTATTAGATGGAACATCACAGATGACTTTACCAAAGAAAGAGTTGTGATTTCTGGATGACATTTGCACAGTCATCTCGTTCCAGATACTACTGGAACAAGCAGAAAGGGTCTTTTGGCAATTAATAACCACTTGGGAAATATCTGCTCATTACCACACAGGAGGACAGTAGAAGAGGCAAGGACACTGTCCAGCTCTCTAGAGCAGACTTCAAATACCTGAACCTGGAGATTTTGGGTTTTTTCCTACCATGCCCTGTTTCATTCAGAAAATACCTTGCACTTCTCAACAACTGAGCTAGAGTTCTACAGTTAGCATCCTCCAATCCTTCTCAGTGCTGCTTCATCTCCAGAGCAGATACAAGACAGATATAGGGATGAAACCATATGAGCAAAAACATAGTGCAATCACAAACATAGAGTCAGTGTTTCCATGCAAACATATGAGGTTGCAGACATCATTCTGTTAATCTTCATTTTAGGATATCTGTCTGTGCAGCTTGAATATTATCTTAATGAGGTGTTTTGAATACACTTGTTTTTTAAAATAAACTAATAGAGACTATTTCCACTATGTGCATCATACCCACAGAAACCCATCAACTAGAATGTTGCCTTCAGGCATACACACATTAGTAGAGAAATGGTCAGTAAAGAATCACAGAACCACAGACCCATTTAGGCTGGGAAGGACCTCAGGACCTTGTGTGGTCCCAATCCCAGCTCAAAGTAGGACTCATTTCACCATTAGATGTGGTTGCTCAGGGCCATGTTGAGCAACTTGTCCAACTCTCTATATGCATTCAGGCTAGTGGCAAAGAGAAACTATGTTGGAGGCTTGCCAGCAGCACACAAACTAAAATTTGGGAGCCCTAAGATGCATTCCAGCTGGAGGGACTAGCTCCCTACTCCTGGTTCCACCACACAACATTGCTGCAGCTCAAGGAACACCCAGAGACGATCCTACAGGGGCTGCCTCAGTTTTGGCCTCTGGTGCACCCAGCGAGTGACTGTTCAGTCATTCTGTGAGGATGGTGTATGGAAAGTCTGATCAGGGGAAGGAGCTGTGCAAGGCGGAGAAGATGAAATCTCTGGAAATATTTGCTGTTAGGCTTTAGTAAATCTCTATGGGATATTTGGTAACTGTTTTTTTCCATGGCTTGAAACAGTCAACCAAACTTGAAAGGCTTTGTGAGGATGGCAAAAGGCACATACCTGACTGAAAGGCAGAGAAAGGCCTGTCTTTGTTCAAAAATACAGGGGTCAGATTTTTTTTACATAAGTAAAAAAACTATTCTTCTTCTTATAAATAATTTAACCACTTTTCAATTCAAAAAATTAAAAACCTGGAGACTGACATTGGATAAAAATAAATTTAGCCTAAATACATTAGCATTGGCAGAGCTCTGGGGGAAAAAAAAAAAGAAAAAAAAAAAAAAACAAAAAAAAACACAAACCCCCCCCAAAAAAAAAAAAGGCAAAAAAACTAAAACAGCATATTAAAACAGGAAGCACTAGAAGACCTTCATCATGGCCAGAGCTGCCCATCCTGCCTGTAATATTGTTTGTTAAGCACTTTGTAATCCTTAGAAGTGAAGTGAACCACATCTCTGAAGCTGCTGGACTGCATTTCTCTGCTCCCCATTTCTGCTGCAGTATCTTACTGTTAATTATTATCATTCTAAACCACAGCTGGCTGGTGGGTGCACCAGTCAAGTATGTTTTCCTCTAGAACTAAACTCCAGGAAAATAAAAAACTCTGAATATGGATTGCATCAAGATAAAAGACAAATTTTGAAGTTTGGTTCCAGAGAAAATGCTGGTGCATTCAGACCATATTAATGTACAGGAGAGGGAGTGCCAAAGGACAAGAGCACTCCACAAATACAGCTGCAATTCCATGAAGTCAGAGCAAGCAACTCCTTGCCCACAAGATGAGGTAAGGAAGGGATGTAGTGTAACAGCCTACAGAACACAAATGGATCTTGCAGCTCTATCTGGGCTGCGAGGCCCCAAAACTAACAGTATTAAACGCATCACACATTTAGCTTTTGTATTCAGCTCAGATTTTATTTCACAGTCACAAATCCTGAGTTTTTAAAGAGTATTCTTTCTACCATTATTATTAGGTGTTGTTTTCTTTCTGAGATTCCACTATGCAATGTCACTAGATGGTAAGGGATCACTGATGGACCCTCCATCCTGTCACACTCAGCAGAAAGTTTGCTACTGATTTCAGAGGCATGAGATTTCACCCCACAGGAAATCAAAGTGGGAAATAATACTCATTTCATTCAATTAAATAATAAAGCTCAAATGTTTTCAGGATCTCAGTCCACAGAGATTTCTTTTTTCTGTCAGAAAAATACAGTTGGGAGGATATGTAACAGAAAGTACCAAAAAAAAAGGTGCTGTAACACAGTGTGAGACAAGGGGGCCAAAGCTGCAAATTCCTTCCATCGACATGGTAATCTGTATTTGTAAAAAGCTAATATTGAGCAGGCAGTGAAAACAGAAATGCATAACCACATCACATCATTCCACTGCCTGAAACATTCATACTCATTTCCACCATCAAACACACAGTATGATTACTTAGAGGCTTTTTTAACTTATAAAAACAAAATCCTCAAGATGGTATAACTTCACATTTTCATGTTCTGTAACATGAATACACATCAAATTGGCAACAATCTGTACCTTGTGTATAAGCCTTCTTCAGGGTCATTAAGACGGAATCAACTCCTTGCAGTAAGTAAACACTTACTTTTCTTGGGTTTTATGTTAAAAATTGAAAATTAATCTTGCCAGTCATTTTGAGCCAGCAAAACAGGATTGACAAAGCAAGCACTGTAGTATGATATCTTTTATTAGGCCAACTTAGAGTTCTAAAGTATGCAAGCCTCCTTGACCACACACAGGTTCATGTATGCAGAACTCCAGGCTGGACCCATAAAATGTATTAAACTACTTGCTTTGTCACTACCTATATATATATGTATATAATGTATATGCATACACATTTGAAAGGCTTCAGAATAAACTGTTCATTGATACAGGTTTAAAATAACAACTCTGAAGGATTTCTGTGGGTTGGCATGTAATCTTGCTATATATTACGGGGTTTAATAGACAAAATTTATCAGTACACAGAACAAATCCTGCTTCTGATTTCCAGTGAGGTCTAATTCCTATGTAAAAGGTCATAGTAATAGTGTTAGCAACCATACATTCTTTGCTGGTTATAATAGTAACAATGAGAATACCTAGGAAAGATACAGCACAGTGTTTCACATCGAGTGTTTTACAAGGAATAATACAGAGCATCACTAACCTTGTAGTAGCTATGGTACTTCAGGATGCTTTATGCAGGTAAGGCCCATTGTAAATGAATACATATACTCTGCATGAGAATTCAAATGTTTCTAAGGTTGTTATGTGCCCCAGCAAGGTGTGTGTGTTACCTGCTCACCTGTGTTTTCCATCCCACAAGCACGGAAACAGATCACCATCCCGTTCTTCAGCAGCTCTCAGCCCACATGAAAAGCCTTCCTCTCCCAGAACAGAAGGGCCAGTGGTGGGAGCTACATACAAAGAACATATCAAAGAACTGTGACAGAGGGAACCCCTCTTCTTCCTTCAAGTTCTGGCACCTGTGAAACTCTTTCTGGGTGTTTCGTGAGGAGTGCAGTCACACCAGTAAATGCAATCCATTCATTGGAACAAAGACTGAAGAACTGGTGTCCCTCAAGCCTTTGGGCTACCAGCACATGCAATGCTTTGTAAGTATGAGCATCAAAGATTGCACAGCGTCTGTACAGCCCTCGGCTGCTGGAACTCTGCCCACACAGGCTGTGGCAGTGCCTCGTGATCTAGTTGTACATGCCTTGGGATGGGTTGGTAGATCTGATACCATCAAATGTGGCTCTGATAAAGTCTGATAACTCATTTTGAATGAGTTTGAAGTGGATGCTACATCTTAGTAGATTCGATCCTGCACAACAAAGACTGTTTGAGACCAAAGAACATCACAGATTTGCAGAACATCTTTGTCTGGCTATGGCAGTACACTCACAAAGGATCAACATTTTGATTCTTCTACTGGTGAACTGGGTCATGGGAAAAAAATATTGGTAAGTGGATATACTGATTAATAAGAAATCTGAAACCACCTTTAGAATAAATTTAAGATGTGGCCTCACTGTTACCCTATCCACCTGAAAATAATATGGAGGATTAGACATGAAAGCTAGAACGTCGTTTATCCCTGAGCTGAGGTAATGGCTACTAAAAATGTGGATTTCATTGACAGATGATTTAGTGAACATGATGACAGATGCTCAAACATGGCTCCATTAAAGATAAAAGCAACATACTTAAATCTCATGAGGAGGGATTTTTTCTTATTGGTAGAGAATGTATGTCAAGACCTTTGGAAACTTAGGAACCACATAATGAGAAAATAACAAAGAATCAGCACTCATAAGTGTCTGGCTGAAGTTCCCACTAAACGGGCTTTGATAGATCATTTTTTCCTGACAACAAAGGCACCGGAGGGATTGGCTGGATTCTAGTTCTTCACTACAGCCTATGATGAAAAATACTTCCTGCGGCCAAATGAAAAGACGAAAACACTTTCTCCCTGGAAATGTGACTTTTTTTGCACTTCTAGAGTGAATCTGGTCCAGAAATATCATCTGAGAACATTAATCCCACCAGGGTCAAAGGGAGAAGGTGTAGATATGAAAATGTCTTTGTCATTATGTTCTTTGAAGATGAGTTTTATCAGTGTCTGAAAAGACACTGAAAATCTAAAAACTAAAATTAGTTATTCTTTTGCTTCTGAGAGTTCAAACTCTACTGCCAGCTGCAATGCACTGGCTCAGTCAACCTCAGTGTTTTGTGTCCTCTTCATGTTTTATGTCAATATGGGTGGCTCAAAGGCTAGCCCAGAGCTGTCCTCCCTTTCTCTATGGGCCTCAGTGACAGCTGACTGCTGCTATAGTACTGCTCTTCTGGAAACACTGGTCTTGGGTGCAGCTGGTGACAGTGAGTGGCCTCAGCCCTTGCATTAACAGGACACTAGAGGAGAGAAACAGACTGACGTGTGGTTCTTCTCACCACAATGGAAGTGTCAAAAACAGGTAAGAGGAATAATTCCCCAGAAATACCTAGTCCTCTCCTAAGGAGACTTGCTTAAATACAAACATTCATATTGCAGATATCTACAATTAGAAGAATCCCACCATGGACATCTGCATTTCAGAAGAGAAAAACATTGGTGCCTTATGGCACAGATGCACCTAAGAGGTGATATTACCAACATAGTCTTACACATCACAAAGACTAAAATTTTGACTCCCAAGTCTTCTTTGGGCATTCAGAAAGAATGTCAAACTGCGCATTTGGAATGCGGCCTATTTCTATTTCCAATGTGGCCTATTTCTCAAGAGGAGAATATATGTTCATCATGTCATACATCTTTCAGATATGGCTTAAAGTCTGAAAATTTCATAAAACTTTTAAAAGAAATAGCACATATATTGTTCTTGCAGAGCAAGTATACATTCTGTGATTTAACAGACTAAAAAAAAACAAGCTTTTTAGCTTGCTTTCTAACAAGATTCCTCCATAATATTTTCATAATTAAAAACTAGGAGTAGGCAGGTGAGAGGCAGAGCTGTTCCATGTGAACAAAGAGATGAGAAAGAAAGGCGTAATTGGGGCTCCTACTTCCAGTTCCTACTGCTCAAGCTATAAAATTGCTGTAATGTCTTTCTCAGGGACATTTAATAGGTTATTTCATAATGTCTTCCAGCTAGAGCAGACCTAAAAGTTCTTTTAAGATGTTTACACTGAATTAACATTAATTAGTGATGAAGGGTAAAATGAATGATCTGTTCCGTTGACCAAATGTAGATGTCTAAATAAGAGTGAGGTGAATTGTCTCTAAGCTCCAATGAATGTATGGCCAAGTTTGACTACCTCAGGAGAGGTTTGGGTTGGATGTTAGGAAAAATGTCTTCAATGAAAGACAGTGCACACTTAAAGAAGTGTGTAACTACATCACTGTTGGATCTTTACATACAAACTGAGCAATTTCATTGATTTTGTGTCTAAAAAATCACACACATTTACAGCCACATCAATTACCTAGCAGAATAAATGCACCACGTAGCAGATACAAAACTGTGCATGGAATTTCATGCAGTACTTTTGCATCTTTTTAAGCTGCCTGTAAAATCCCTGAAAACAAAGACAGCAAAGAAAACTCTGAAGACTCTGTCATATATAAACATCACTTTCATTTCCTTCAGCAACTTTCCTGCAGAATAATGTTATCACAGACCCAGAAATATGAGCTCATTCTTTGACCTTTTCAAAACAGATGGGTTGGGGGATCACTATGAAAACTGCAATTTCATAATCTTCTGACATAACTGTTAAAACCCGGTGCCTCCTGAGAAACCATGCTATCCATTTGCACTGAGTTAAGGCAATTTTCTGGCATTATATTTCAATGACCTTGTGCCCAGGGATGAAAAAATACTTTGTAATTTGTTCTAGATGTTCCAAGCATATGCTTACCACTTCTGTGAGGTCGTAGGGCAATAATACAGAGTCTTACAGCAAAGTAATGTTTGGGAGGAGAAGAAGTATGAACATGGCAATTAGCAATTTAAAGTCAAGTGTTCTTTTACACCTGTGGCTTCACCTGCCTATGTTTCTTCCATCCTGAAATTAATTATCATGTTACCGTTCTCTGTTTCTTAGGAGCTTTTACCAAATCTTAGAATTAAATTTAATTTCCCAGCTCAGTTTCAGGACGGACATTTTTGCTTGCATCATAGATCTCTGGGAGAAAAGTCAAGCACAAATGGTGTCTCATTCTCTGCATACTGCTATAATTGGATACATACAATGTGTCTTCTCTGTGCCTTGGCAAAACACCCTTAAAAACTGTTGTTCAGCATGTTGGGCATTTATATGCCAAGCTTTAAAGAGTAGCAAATATGATACCGGCTTTAATATTTTGACCCTGTATATTAAAAAGGTCATCAGATCTATCAGATTACAATAAAATTCCAATGCCATTGTTTTGCTTCTACAACCCATCACGTAGCAATGTAGAAGCCAGTGGCTCTGGGACAGGCACCATCCTCTGGAACTCCATCAGTGACACTTGCCACCCAAAGCAGTAGATACTGCAGCACTGACAGTTTATGTCTGTTAGCAGACCAGAGACATGCTCAGGATTTGTCTAGACAAGGAGCTTTGAGAAAACTAATCTACATCAACCAACTTAAGTGAACTCTATATTGGATTTACACTCTAAGTATCTGCACAGGTGCTTATTACTAGTCAGCAAATCTGCATTAGAAATCTATTGAGATTAACTTCCATGTCTCATAGGTAAGCCAGTGGCAGTTTCTTAACAGGAACTCCCTAGTGTAAGTCAAAAAGCCATGCTCTTTCTAAAGACAGCCAGGAGACACTTCACCTAAACCTGCAGTTCTTAACTGGGCAATAAGAGGGATGATGGCAGCTTATGAGAGAAGTGACCTATCAAGCAGACTAGAAGTTTATGCTTACATTTGGTATTAAAATTGAGGCATTTAAATATCCTATATTTAAATAGTGCCCTGTTTGTATCAAGCTTTCCTAAAATTCAAATTAGTGGCACATTCCACATGTGGAGATATTGCCCCTCCTTCCATAAGAATTGAGAGAACAGAAGTGATTTCTTATGCACCTGACACAAAGAAAAGCAAAAAAAAAAAAAAGCATAACAGCATTAGACACATAAAATACAGATGTTTATATCTTACCTGTCAGATCATGCTCTCACAAATGGGCATGTATGGGTACATCTCCTCTCTAAAACAGACTAGATGAATTATATGCTCAGAGTACCTACTTCTCTCTACTGACTGTAAAGAAGTGTGATGTGACATGGTACACACTGTATACCTCTAAAGATAAATTACATTAATGTGTATCAAGTTTTCCTTAATATTTGTTTCATCTTGGCATGCCCTGCTAGCAATGATCAAGTTAATGACTGTAGATTTCAGAGCTCTGGCTGCAAGTTGTATCACCCATGTGCCTCTGCAGGTCGTCTTCTGTGCATTTTCATTATATACCCAAAAGAAAGTCATATTTCAGTGGTTTATTTTTCTTTTGGTGTGTTCCAATGATCCAACTGTTTTTCTTTTGCTACAAATTACATCTGAATGTTACTTGGCTCAAGCACTAGTGTTTTAAGACAGCACGCTCACCTGGAGAAAAGAGAGATGGAAAATGCTGAAGGGCATTGTGTCACATCAGATTGCTCTGGCAGTCCTGCTGCTGAGACTGTGACACCACAGCAACCCTGGCAGATGTACTTCAGTCTGTAAGCCCCACTTCTCCGGTCTGATTTCAGGCAGGTTGGTGCATCCCCTCGTAGGCTGACACTTCACTTGAGGCCACAGTTTGGGAACTGGTGCTCCAGGCCTCATAAAGGCTTGAATTAAGCTTATATGGCATTTTCTGGATAAGTCTAGGTGGTACTAATCTACTTTCCTTCTGCAGCAGGATAACAGATGGGAGAAGCAGGAAGTGTCATATCTTGACTGTTTTTGACACTGACATGTATTATTCTTCTACCTAAGACAGAGAAACACAATTTAGAGGAAACTAGTATAAGATGAGTACAAACTGACTAGGGAGTCATTCACTAGAAGCATTTAGCAATGGTTAGTTATTGAAATGGAAACATATATAGAGTGGAATTCCTCAGGAATCCATACTAAATTTTGGGCTTCTCAATATTTCCATTAACAACCTGAATGATAGAAGATAAAATATGCTTATTCATTACTGCAGATAATCCCATAGAGACTGCCAACTCACTGGAAAACAGGACTGAAATTCAGATTATCTTGACAAGTTGGAGAAATAGTCTTAAAAATCAGTGGCAAAGTTATGTAAGGACATATGCAAATTCTGCACTTTCACACTGCATAAATACAGGCTAGGCAAGAAGTGGTAAGACAGCAGTCCCATAGAAAGGAGTTAGGAGCACAGCCAGGATGTAATCAACTGTGCTATTGCAATTAAAAAAGAATAGTACAAAAAATTAAACCCCATAGTGGGATACATAAAGAGTAAGACAGCCAAGAAACTTGAATTGTAGCAAGGTCCTAGATAGAATACCGAGTCTAATTTGAGATATGGCGAAAGAGAAAGTGGACAGAGTTCAGAAAAGAGAAAGAAGAATTGTCAGAGGCAAAACAAAACAAACATGAATGAAAAACACTAATGAAGAAAATGCAAAAGGACTGGGACAGTTAATCTACAGATGACTACAGAAGACAGGCCAAGAAAATACTTCCAACATGAGGGATGCTTAAGCACTGGCATAGATTACATGAGAGGTGTGTGAAATCTCCATCCCTGGATGTCTTTCGGAACAGGCTAGACAAATGGAAAAGACAGAGGGATAGCAGATCATCAGGGCATAGGGAGAGGTTCAATGATCTCTGAGATCTCTGCTACTGCTGTTTTCTAGGATACAGTCATTCTGCATGTTCTAAACTTTTTGTTGTGAGTAGTTGTGTTTAGAGTAACTGTGCAAAGACCAGCATTTCTCATTCAGCATCCTTGGAGCTGAATTAACCTGAGCTTTTTACTTGTTATAAATTCTGTAAGTCTGCTGCTTCTCAGAGTTCACTGCACTAAAGCTAAGGCAGTTAGACAGCCTGCTTTTATAATGCTTTCAGTGAATAAATTTGCACAGCTGCTACCTACAGTCTACATTATTGCTCAGCACCACTTTGTTAATTTGGAATCCAGATCTGGTGACTGATTTAGGAAAACAGTTCAGCTAATCCCTAGTGAATAGAAATCCTCAGCCTAAGATTGTACGGCTCACCAGATTCCCACATGTGCAAATGCAGCAGCTGCCTTGCAAAGGGAAGTTAAAATATCAAGCACAAACTTCAGGGGGTTTTCATATGACATGCTTATTTTCCTTCCTCAGAGACCTAGGGCTCCAAAAGGAAGGAGCAGAGACAATCACAAACTGTCCCAGTAGATGACTTTCATAGTAAGGTGGAAAGTGCACGTATGTATTCTAGAACGCTCTGTGAGGACAATGATCCTGGCAGGAGAACATCCAGGGCTAGTGTTAAAAACAAACAAATTCTAATCATTAGCCATGTCTTCTTTCTTCAGTCAGCCAATAAAATTAGTGTGCAGACCTATGTGATATCAATAACCCATATATTTTAAACTATCTCCATGTAATTGCCTTCTGCATGATAAAACACATTCAGGCAGAGTACTACCAACTGCAGTTCCTTGGTGAGAGCTTCTGGGCAGGCATTCATTGTTATGGGAAGGCTCCTGTGCAGATTGCTTCCTGCCTGATAGGAAGCCCTTGACTGACCCGAGATTTGTTGAGCTTTGGGAGACCACACAAGACCCATTACTTCACTCAAACTTGGCATGAGGTGGGCAAGCAGCTGGGATGTGGACATAGGCCAGTCAGTCAGACAGACGTATGTCAAATACCATACCTGTTCCCGCAGTAGCCATCCAAATTTAGAAATAAATGTATAAATGTAATAAATATAACTATTTTTAATTACAAAAATGAAAAGTAATTTCTTCCTCTAAATTATTATTATAAAGACATAATAACTGCTTACAGATAAGTCCTTCTGAGTGGCACTGCATTAGTGAACAGTTCTATTCCAGCTGAAACTAACTCCTATTAAAGACAAGCACAAACTTCTACCTACTCATACTCAGGAGAATACCCCTCAACTACAATTCTATCTATAGTCATATTTATCATATAAGTTTTGAGAATATTATGTAAGTTGTCTAGCTATATATTGATTTATATGTGCCCCTGGATATCTCAGACTTGTGTCTCCCTGTTCTCATTCTTGCTCTGCTCTTGCACTGGATTTTTTTTCACTTTCCCCCTGTACTTTCTTCCACTGTTTCTGAGATTTCTTCTTTTTTCTTCCAAATTAAGCTCTATGAAATTAACCTTAGAGGCTCCTTTCCAACAGACTTATGCTGTTCTCCTGTTCTCAAGAGCAAAAAGATTTACTCATGCAATACTTTCACCTCCTGCCAATTACGAGATGGAGCACAGTGCAGTGCAGGCCACTAGACCAGAACAGTTGAAATCTGTTCACCAGAAGCTGTCCAGGGTTACTTTCTAGCAAGTGTACATTTACAGGTGCAATGAGACATCTTTGATGTCATGCCTAAGAAAAAAAATTACATTCAGAATTTAAAGCTATTCAGATACTTACCTCCTACTTCCCAACGAGATATATTTAAACAGGAGTCAGATGCCCAAGGACCCCAGATGACATTTGGGGATCCAGGCCTATGGTTCCATCTGAGCAACACAACACCAAACAATTCAAGGTGCTCTCAGGTGGAAGAGAACCTCATGTGGAAAACTTTCCTGAAGTTTCTGAACTAAATATACTTCTGGGAAGTGGTGTTGCTGATTTATGTTGTGAAATCTGTATCAGAGATAGTCAATGTGTACCAGAATGGTTGTGTTACATGGGTAAACCATGTGTTGATTGTGTTAACTTACAGTTTTTGTAGTGTCACACAGAGCTGAGCCACTCACTTGAACTGTAAAAAAAAAAAGCCAAGCTGTATTTACTAAAATAAGGTAGCTAGATTTTGATTAGCAAATACTTTCTGAATATCATTTTACACTGATAAGACTTCCTTTTCATATAACACCTTATAATTTTTACCTTTAGCTAGATACTATCTTCTATACTGTCTCTAGATATGAGACTTCAGAGACCTGGACTCTAAGGTAGGATACAAAGGTCCAAATCAAATATTCCAATTTGCTGTAAAATACATGAGAAAATCCAGACTCTCAGAAGAGTGACAAATACATAGTTGCACATTAAACCCTGTAGAGTTAGGTAATATAACAGGCCAGACGTGAAGCTGCTGAAATCTCATTTCTCTCTGGAGTTTGCATACCTTGAAGCAACAATTCAAAACTAGTTTGAATTCTAGGCCAGCACCTAGCACCGTCCTGAAGCACTGAGAATTGCTGGTATGAGTGAGCACTTCAGCAGGAGCAGTGCTATTACATTTGCACATTGCAAATCTCCCAAGCCACAAGCATACATATTTCATTAACCAAAGTACTTTCATTTCTATCTATGCAGATATACATGACAGATATTGAAAGTTTCTCCATACATTAGCCATTTAATACACTAATCATTTTGGTAACTCTTCCTTCCATTCCCTCTAGAACACTTATTAATTTTTGACTGAGAAGTAATATTAATTAATTTATTAAAAGGACGAAATGTATATTCAGATGTATGTAGAGAAACTTTTTTTTCTATTTACCTTTAATTTACATCTTGATGAGTCAAATCCCCACTGTTACACCGCCAAGTCAAACAAAATTCCATCGTCAATTCAAATTGTCCCACGGGACTGCACAATGCACGCATCTTTAATGAATTTGGTCCGCTAAATGATTATGGCCAAGAAGAAACGGCATTTTACATGTCTAAGCAAAAGTAATGAAGAAGACGTCTTTCCAGAGCCGCTGGCATTTGACAGTGCACGGAGTGAGGGTGGAATAGCTCCACGGAGCGGGCAGGGAATCGCGGCGGTGCCGCTGCGGGTGCCCCGCACGGCTGTCCCGAAGGCGGGGGCGGGGCGGGGCGGGCGGCGGCCCGCGGTCCCCAAGGCGGAGGGGGAAAGAAAAACCCAACGAGGGGGGAAACCAAAAGATGTACTGCTGCAGCTGTACGGAAGCCAGAAGGGATTTATGTTACCAGCCGCCTTTTCCAGCTCAGGGCTACCTGTGGATTTTTACGTGGAAGAGATGCGAACGCGGACACTTCTTGAACGCGTTACCGGAGGGCCGGGGGGAGGCGGCGGCCAGCTGTGAGGAGCCCTGGG
>VZRZ01004218.1:1076179-1103885 GCA_013398175.1 Climacteris rufus
GCGGCCCCGGCGCCGCGGCGGAGCACGGCCGCCCCGCCCGCCCACCGCCCCCAGCGCCTCCCGGGGCACGGCCCAGGGCTGAATGCTTCCAAAGTTAAACCCAACTTACACGCTCCAGTACCAGCGTGGCTTACGCGATGCCCATTAGTTTGCGGTCGTGACGTTTTATGACTGAACGCTCGAGAGGGGATTTCTCCCGAGGGAGGCGAGGTGTATTTGCAAGCGTGGGGTGTCTGTGGAGTTACAGCGCTGCCCCGAGTCCGGGACACCCCTGCGGGAGCGAGCCGGGACGCGGGGGCCGGTCTCTTGCCGGGGAGCACGGTCCTGATGGGACTTTGGCACAGGGACGCCGTCAGCGTAGAAGCTGTCATATCGATGGCCCTGCACACTCCATTGTCCAGAGTGGACAACAAAAATATTAAAGGGATATAGATTTAAGTACCGAGGACAAAATCTACGTTTCACACACGGTATGCTTTCCCCAGTGCTACAAGTGTAATGTTGTAGGGTCAGAAACTTGCTGCAATGTGCTACTGCGTTGGGGAAAAGCGTCTGCGGGGTTTACTCAGTCTGTGAAAATATTGAACCAGCACTTACCCACTGCAAAGTCAATACAACTGTATCACACTAAAAACAAAAAGTGCTTTACAAACTGATATTTGTCAAGAATTGTCTGCCAGAATGCAGCAGTGTAAAAATTATTACCAAGACATCAGCATTTACTTGATGCAAAATTCAAGTAACCATGAAGCCCTGTTTAATAGCACACATAGTTTTTAATGTGTTAATGGTTTGGGTTTCTTCAAAGCGTATTACTTTTTGAAGTCTGGGTGTTTCTATTTGTGCAGAAAATAGCCTGAGAAGTTTTGAGCTCCTACTGTTACAAAAGTTAAAAGGAAACAAAGTTGAACTACTAAATCGGCAGTCTGGAATGAGTCAATAGTATCTCCTTTGTCCTGCAAGCTTTCTCTGCCGTGGTGTATCTTTGCTCTATTTCCTCTGCAAAAGCAAATGAGCATTTCTACCCTCACCATATTTAACAGACTTTATAGAACTCCTGGCTTCTAAATATTCTAAACCACCAGTAAAATCCCAACGTGTCTGCCTTTCCCAGCTGCATACAACAGTCGTGATACCGTCAATGACACTATGCTCACTTCTTTAACCAGAGATACTTCCACATTTTCCATTATTTATAATTAATGGAGCAAATTATTCTTGCTTTGTTGTAGTAAGCCTTCATAAGGGAACAGATATGCCTTTTTAAAAGTACTGCATTATCTCTTGGGGTTTTGGTTGTTTTTTTTTTCTTCAAAAAAACCAACCTATTGAGCTGGAGACATGAAGGAGATGTAAATCCCACCCCCAGCCCCCATTTACTTGGGGATTCCCTGGGAGTCTCAGAGGGCAAGGAGGTAACATAGCTGGCTTTTACAACAGGATGACAGGTCCTGACACAGGGTCACAGAGAATCTATGCTTGGCTAGCCCTGTGCTCCAGTTTTGTTTAGCTGGTAGCTAGTCCCTTGAGGGATCAATGTCAACTTAAGCAGGCTAACTTCTACAAGCAATGAGCTGGCCAGTGACTGAGAGCTGTGACTGGCTCCTTCAGGGCTCCCTAATTCTGCTGCACTTGGAGCTCAAGTGCTGCTGCCAGGCTGCTTCTGTGGCTCTGGAGCTGGTCACAGAGAGAATTAAAGCGGCAACAGTATAAAGCAAGCCCCAACAGTGCCCATTCTCTGATAACAAAAGGTGGGTAGATGTATTAGGTGGATTGGAAAAGCAGCTTGGGTAGGGACATGGCTTTTTGGCTGAGGCACAGAACCTGGAGCCAACTCCCATCACCATGAGCTAAGTTTCTGTGTACCTCAAGCCCACTTTGGCCTCAAATTCTGGCCTTGGATTGGTGTTAGTTGTTCCACAGATCTGTCACACTCCCAGAGATGATAAACAAATGTCAATTCTACATCCCACACATAAAGGTATTAGTGTTCAGCAACTAAAATATGAACACACTTTCTCTGTATTACATATGTACATCTTAAATTAGTCACTTAAAGAACAATAAATATATATATATATATATATATTTGCGTGTGTGTGTGTATGTATGTGCACACACACAAACACTCCTCCTCACACTGACAGCCCTTTCTGTTTTAACCATCAGAAACCATTGGAGATTAGAGCTGGCTTACTAGAATTCAAAGAAAAGTGATTTTCTATTAACTCACTGGGGTTGAAACCTAGATTTTAATATATATAGTATGTAGTTTTTGGTTTTATGTTACAGTACGAAGGCTTTTTAGGTCTGCAAGATCAAGATTGTTTTGTTTCTTTTTGTTTATAAAAATAAGGCTTGTTTATTATTAATTTATCTATGTCTGCTTTTCTTTTGACACTTGTAGTACATAAATGAGTAATTTAGTACATGATTATCTGCATGACCATTCCTTTCCTTTTTCACACTTGAAAAAGATTATCAGTCAACTCCTGCTGTAGTATTGTATCTGTGACCAGTCTGTCTGCACCATTTGGTGTCTGATAGTTTTTACGGGTTTTGTAGTCTAATTCTGTATGTAAGATCCCAGGTCTTTTTAAAAAAATGCAGCCCTATAAATCCTAATGATAACAAGCAAAACAGTTTTCTCTGATGACCATAAAGGCCTATGCTATGGATTTCTACAGCTTTTGTTTAAAACTCTAGACACATTACTATCTTTTCATTGGTAAAGGGTGTTACTAACGTACATTTGGAAATTTGACTGATTCAGGCAGCATAGTCTTCCCGGTTCTGCAAGCAGGCAGTTCCAGTGTTTCAGCTTTTGCACAGTAGCACTTTAACAAGCAGCAGCCATGCATAACTAACAAGACTGCAAGTCCAGTTACTGCTTTTTAGAAGCCTCTATCCAGCTTTTATATTATCCAAAATGTCCATTTTACGTTGTTGCAGCTGTATGACAACACTATTAAAAGCAGGGAAGTGCAGTAGTTATTTACAATGGATAAGACAGGGGGAGGAAAAAAAGTTTTAAAAAATGGAGCCTGAGGCACAGGAAGAAAGCAGAACAGCTCCAGCTATCCTTTTATAGTAACTGGTGTTTTATGGAAAGTGGTTAAGAAAAGAAAACTCTCCCTTCCTTCCAGCAGCTAGCCAGTGATGGCATGATCCTTCTAAATGAAGGCTGACAGTGTTCTTGGATAAAACTTTATGCAGGTTTAATTTCTAGTATCTGGAAATGAACAGTATTGTTTTCCTCAGTTCCTTCTCTGAACCTACTTCTAGCCTCTGGGTCTTATCCTTTAGCTACATTGATGGATATCTAATTGAATAGTTTTAAAATTTGACATTAATGCTTCATAAAAAGTAATACATTCTTATTAATATTTCAAAGTAGCTTTCATTAGTGTTTTCTGCACATCCAGTTAACATTCTGAAAACAAAATAGGTACAGACGATATTAGCTAATCAGGGCATTACTTCAAAATATGTACATAATGTGTATACAAGATACACCTCACACAGACTAAAAAAGTGCTCCTAGCATGGGTCACAGATACAAATAAATACTTTGTAAAAGATGAATGGAAATTAGGAAATCAGTAGTAGTTCATCAGATGAGAAATATGCCTTTACACTGCATGAAGAAGTAAAAAATAAATATGCTGAAAACTAGGCAACGCTAGCTAGCAAAACAGAATATGGAGACCACTGTACTTTTTAAGGATTCTTAGTATCCTTATTTCTGGCTGAATATGATATTTGCATGAACATCCTCTCTTATAAAACAATAAATTTCACAAAGATTCCACTGTATGACAGTGTACAGATTGGCTGTCACAACTGCTAACTAAATACTAATTTTGGTAGTCTTTCCAAGTTAAATCTGTAAACTCCTATAATCTGGATAACTTTTAAAACCCTACACACAAGTTAAACTCTCAATAAAACAATTTCCTGACTTGTAGATTGCCTATCCTTGTTTCTAAAGATCTGTTTAGTAATTTACTTCAGTTTGCCAATTTTACTTTTATTAGTTAGACAGAGATATAGATGGTCTCTTTTGATTTGAAGTGTATTTCATCTTAGTTTTACGACACTAAGGAGAGTGATAAACACTGCAGACTAACTAGAAGGAGTTCCACATTAGTGCAATCACTTCAGTTTCATAACTCCTACAGATTTTTAGCCCTTACAAGCAATGATTTACATACCATTGAGGGAAAATGAGGGGGAATCTCATTATGACACTGCAAAGTGTACTTAGTTTCTCCTAACACAGACTAGATTAAACCTGGCCTATGTCACAAGAAATGCAAAGGGTGAGAGCAAAGGGTCCTCTCTCATAATGGTCATGCACAATTAATGCTCTCTTTGCTCAATAGAGAAAACCAGACCCAAAATGGGAAGGAGGATCTGGGCTACTATTCTTTCACCTTCACTCCCCACCCCCACTCTTTGAGCTGTAAAGAAAGGATCATGTTGCACTATTTTGAAAGCTGGTGAAGTACGCACACTTCCTCAGTATATTGGCAAGCGCTGGGAGAAAATCTCTCTCAGAGCTCCCTGCAGGAGCTCACACTGCTTCATAACATCCTTTACTCAGGACTGTGACATCAACAGAGCCGAGCCCTCAATCAATAAAGCAATGAAAACTTTTCCTGTAAACATACAACATTTTAGGGACGTACACAAATAACAGTATTATTGAAATAACTCACCTTTGATACGTGGCCTTGAAAGCTTCGCACTTGATGCAAAGCATAAAAATCAAATTATCACAATAGCTCAGCAGGTAAAGTAGACCTGTAAATAAATTAAAAGAGAAGTTCAGCAACTTAGCTTAATTTCCTGAATATGCTTAAATAAACTGGAATGATTAACACATTAGAGAATGTAATTGCTCTCTCTTTCATCCTACTGCCTGAGCACAGATTGATAGTTACTGTTCCTACAGACACTTCAAGTTAAATCATACCAATGATGTTAAATCTATATCAAGGTGGAAGGTGGATGGTGTTCTGGCCAAAGTTTGGAATGGGAGTTTAAACAAGGGCCATAATCCTGTCCTTGACTCAGAATTTCACCGGTGGTTTTTCCATTCTAAGATAGGGACAATCTTCAATGAAATACTGTCTTGTAGCTCATTGAATCTAAGAGACAAAATAATGCTTACAGGATGGGGTTATACAAGTCTAAAATGAAATAACACTTATGAAATAAGTGTTTAGCAACTTTTTATTTAACTGTACATTTGTCTTTTTTAAAACATAAAAGCCACAGTTCCCGAGGCAAGGTGCCTAGTTAGCAGTGCCTATTGAATGTCAAAAGGCTAATCCAACTATGAAGATCTCTCTTAGAGGGAGTTCTCATGCCATATCATAACTCCACATCAAAAAAGAACCCCCAAATTATGGTGATTGAAATTCTCACCAGTTTTTCACTCTCTTCACATTAGATATGAAGACCTGACTGGGAAATGGCACTAAAAGCCTCATATCTCAGCCAGGGATCCTCCAATTGGAACTGTGGAAGGAAGCCATAAGCCTCCTCCTGTTGGAACAGGGCAAGTTTTGCATGCAGTGGGAGAGAGTCTGCACAAAGCACTGCGTAAATGCTGGGCTGTCAGTGGCACTCAGAGGCTAGAAGAGCTCTATCAATCCGTCAAGTGGCCCAAGAGTGAGAAGGAATAAATCCTGTTTAATCTTGCCTCAGCCACTATTACCTGAGCTCTGAGAGTTTTAGAAGGAACAAAATCTCATTCCGGGCTTACAAGAAGCTTGAGATCTATAGATAAAAAGCTATATATTACATCTAGTTACTACAATTGTAGTTGTTAATAATACACAATTTCAACACGTAGATTCGGAGATATTTCATTTGAAAGCAAGAATGAAAATGACAGGTTGTGTCATAGGACAACAAATTTACAAGTAATAGCAAAACTGTCCTTTTCTCATGTGTAAGTCATCATTGTAGAGGAAGAGCCTGCTGGAAATATGCAAGAGGCACATGAAAATGGAAGGAAAGATAAGAAGTTTAATGGAAGATGATGATCTGGATGACTGAAGTCTTCATCAAATAAGAAAGCAGTCTCCTATTTACTTTCTGATGCTGTGTAAATGAGTGAATCAAAGCCCACACATTCTCTTGCAAATCATGTCACAAGGATTCTACATCTCTATGCCCCTGAGGTCATGAGTGAGCATGTACTGACCTCTGACAGACTCCTGCCACCTTTCCTTTAATACACCTCCCTAACCACTTGAGCCCACATGAGCACCATACATTGCGTGCTTCCTACCCTACAAAATTGTCCTATAACCTTGTGTGTTTCTCTACAGCCTTTCTTGCACTGAGAAGTTTCTCAGTACTTAAGCAGACACATAATAAGGAATAAGGAAAAACATAAAAAGATAAGATTATTTCAGGGAGAAACTCAGCAACTTTTCAGAAAAAGGAATACTGTATTTCAAGTAAAATTGTTTCTAACTGGAAGAGGCTCACGTTTATATTATCACTAAAACTTTTGCTGAAAGGGGAGGAAACAGCAACTGTAGACAGTAGTTCAAAAGGAAGTTGTGTTATATAGAGACCAAAAAATTGAACTTCTTACAGTGTATAAAATACGTAATTAATGCTGAGCTTCTGCATATGCCTTAAATACTGAGCTGTGAATGTGGACTGCTCTTTAATGTGTCCAGCAGCTTTAATGTTGAAACCTATAAAAGGAAATAATTATTACAATAGCATTCACCAAGCACAAAACTGAGATATTCTTTCACTGAAACTTCTCCAGCTCTAACAAAGACAGCATTCAGAAAAAAAAAAATAAAAAAAAGGCATTCCAAAGACCAGTGTAGATGCTGGACATAGACTGATTCTTGAGTTAAAGACAGACATCCACTAGCCAAGAGGAGTAACTCAAAACAAGGAGAGACTTTCAAGTTTCAGACTTTCAAGTTTCAGACCTCCAGTTTGAACTTATCTATGTTTTCACACCTCAGCAGGTTCAGTGGAGTTAGAAATATCCAGCACGTGCAATGAAAACAATCTCTATCAGTGGATACAGCATGAACACGATAACGTACGTTTTCCAAGCCTAGAGCAATTGTCAAGCAATTCCTATCCGTCAAGGCAACACACTCGATAGTCAGGGTCATCTAACCCCGGGTCATCTCCTTCTACCTTCTGCTGGGGCTGGTCTCGGCAGCTCAGCTGCCCAGCTTTCTTCGGTTTGCTCCGAGCCCACGCTGCAGCCGCGGGCTGCGCCGGCCGCGCACAGCCAGGGAGGCGGCGGTGCCCAGGGCTCAGCTCCTGCGCGGCGCTGGCTCCAGCGGGCAGCAGCTGCTGGCGTTTTGTTCCCGGGCCAAGGAGGGCCCGCGCGGGTCAGAGGGGACTCCTGGACAACTGATTATTAACCAGGGCTTTCTAAAGCACTTGCAAGGCCCATATTGTGTTTGTTTAGGACCCAGAACTACAAGCGCATGTTATCAGCACACTGGGTGAATCGGTTTGTGTCTCTGAGTGCAGCTATCAATTCTAGCTAGCTTTTAAAACAGAAAAAAGCCTTGTCTTACGTGGTGTATTTTGGTCCAGTTTCACATTTCTTTTTTTTTCTTTAATTTAAAAGACCATTTTTCAATTAAATATATCCACTTTATAAAATATTATTCTTTCTGCTATCCAGATTGTGATTTCATGCCTTTTCTTTTTTTGTTTAATCATCTATATAAAAAACTTCTTATTCTTCATTTTTACATTTTATGATAGAAAATTTAACGACTTCTCTTTACCACAACTTAATCTTCCAATTACAATTTACAAAAGTGTGTGCATAGATGGAAAATGAAATTCAATTAAAATGTAGCAAAAGAGCCCTTCATTTTTTATCAGTGAAATTAAATAACCATGAATGTACATAACACGTAAGAAAGAAAAAGCTATCAGAACATACTGCATTGAAAACTGATTTATTCAACAAGCACTAATCACTGCTAGTTGGTGAACTCTAGTGATTGTTTCTGATTAGCACAACCTTCAAGACTTTAGAACTAGTACATCTTATCCTCTTACAGATTTCCTTCATGGATCTGATGAGAAAAGAATGAAATTACCTGGTTTTTCATTTCCCAGTAGATTTTTCAATTCTGAACATACTAGTCACTAATATAAAGTAGAAGAGTACATGAAAAGAGAAAAAGAAAAGCTATCAGAAGCAGGTTTCACATTCTGCAGGTTCCAAATGCTCTGCCAGTGACTTCCGCCCCTTCAGTGGTTTGACTTTATCTAAACCTTTGGCACAAAAAAATCTGTGGCACAGTATTTTTATTGTGTTATTTTAAAATACTATAGTAAATTCAACTTTAATTCTGGCTGGCCTACTTTCATAATTAATTTTAAGTGGTCTTGTTAAAAAAGGAACATTTAATTTAAAGAAAGCATACATAGAGAACTCATTAAACACATATTAATCGTTCCAGGAGGCCACACAAGTAACAGAAAACGTGAATTCCTTCTTTTCTCTTTTATCAGCCATTTAGATTATAGTATGTTCAAACCAGAATGGGTCCCTACTGTGCCTGCTGGTGTACATACAAAGTTAAAGAGACAGAGCCCTGGCACAGAGGTTTGCCTTCATTTCCTCAATACCTGAGGTGTTAGAAGTAAGAAGCCAAACAGGATAGGTTTTTACTCTAATGCACTGGATGTTCAGGGGCAGATTTACCAGCAGCAGGAGGGAAAGGCTGACAGGATGCTCTGATGAGCTCTAGATCCTTCCCTGTTCCTTCATCCAGTCTTCTCCTCCTCAAGCTATAGCTGCACCTATGCCTATCTGCTGAAAATCGGAGTTCTGGTTAACCAGGAAATTGAACATAAGCACAGACCACTTTAATCTCTGGTAAAAACAGACACTTTCCATTGAATTTTCTTGTCCTTGCTAAGTGACTTAGAAGGATAAACCTACTGCCAGGACAACTTCCATAGTTTAAAGAAAGAGAAGGAAAGTTATTTCTGAGAATATTCTAAGGTCGTGATCCTGGCTTGCTGTATTTTGGAATGTGACTCAGATATGGTATCACAGATCTGTGGATTTGATTTACTCACTTAACAAGAATCAGAATGAAATTCATCCTCCTCCCAAATTACTGTGATGGAAACAACACTACCCCATGAATTTTCTATTAATTGTCTTGCTCTTTTCTTTGGCAGGCTCAAAGATTTCCTCTCTGTAATAAACGAAGTGTCAAGGCCAGCATAAGGAACAAGAAAAGTCAGTACTCAGCATTACTACAGTAGCACCAAGTTTCTAGAAAGATAAAGATTAATAAAGTTGGGGTTAGGTAAGGGCAAGATCAAGTGAGAAAAAAAGAGGAGAGGTAGAGGCATTTCATTAACATACCTTATAAAATCTTCGACATACTAAGGACTATGAAGTTAGCATAGCTGAGAGTGCAGTAAAAGAATGAGAATGACAAAGTTTGACTCTAGTTGATTGAATTTAAAGAGGGGAAAGTCCTGAAAGTATTTTGTTTCATTTTTGCAAAGACTGTGAGTAGGTCATGATTCATAAACAAACTTTGTTTTAAGAATACTAGAGAGGTCAGACTGGTTCAGGCCAGGCATACACTTGGCCCATTTACCTACCTCCAATAGCTGACATAAGCCAATTCTTATCCAAATACTCTCTCAGTGAATTGCAGGACCAGGACAAGCACATTTGATTGGGCCCATAGGTTCCAGCATCCAATTCTGTTTTAGCTTGGAGGGTTTCCTGAAGCTGATGTGGTTTATCTAGTCAGTGACCTTTACTAGATCTCTCTTCCAGGGTCTTGTGCTGTCTCTCCTTAGATTGCTGTGAACTTCTTTAATCCATACTGTCTTTAGTCAAAGAATGTTGTGAGTATATTCCCCATGAACACATAAAGTAATATAATTTATTGTATTATTTGCTTTGAACATGTCTACTGCTAGTGTCCTCTGATGCACCCTCATTTTCTCATTGAGAGAGATGGTGAACAGTTGATCCCCATCCATCCTTTTTTTTCTTTGACATTAAAACACTTATTGCTGTTTTGAAAAAGCAAAATTTGCTGTTTGTTAAAGGGGTGCTGTAAATACAGTCCATGAGGAAGACTCCATTGCCCCTGGGCTGGAAATTTATTTCTTCTTAGCTCTGCCAATCAACCACCAGTTTGCCTGCTATCTGTGGCAGATGCTGAAGCTGCTATTGCAAAGAAGGCCTTCCAAGATCCTAGGGAACTGGAAGCTTAGATGAGCACATTCTGAGAGAGCCATTCTTTTCCACTGTTAGGGAAGATGCATTAAAGGAAAAGATGCAGTCATGCATATTGTGCTCTTAAAACCCTGCTGATCTTTCTGCAAGCATAAGCTAAAAGAATAGTAGGAAGTGGAAATAAAGAGAAGAAAATTTGCCAATCCACAGAAATCAGCCCCATTCCAAGAAAATTACTTGGTAATAACTAAAGTTCACAGAATCAATGTAAACTTTATCTAAAATCTGAAACACAAAACTGAAGCTAAAGTACTTCAAGCTTCCTCTAAAGGAGGAGGTATTGTTTCTAGAGTTTGGCAGTAGACCTTAAGTGGGCACAGTTAACATCATCATAAAAACAGAAGAAGCTTGTGAGAATTTCCTATTATTTCAGTAGGAGATTCATAATCCATGCAGTATACTGCCATTTTTCCTGCTATGTGTTTTACAAGACACAGAAATATTTCTTAAGGACACAGAAAAGTCCAGTTTCTATTAGTAAAAAATTACACAGGTAGTAAGACAGGTCTCCATTGTTAGGTAAAAATGTAAACAAAAGCCTTTCCAAAATCTTACTACCAGTTAAGGTATATCACTGTAGAGAAGAAGATAAGCAGCCATTGCAGAAAAATGCACTTTTAGAGAAATTATGCATACTCCACTTGATGTCAAAATTATTAAACAGTCCCATGCTATTGAAGTACAAGAGGGAGAAGAGGGAGACTGACGATGCCAGGATACTCAAACAGAAAGTCTTTACATTCAGGTTTGTGAGTAACTCTAGTTAAAGTGACTCTATTTGACACAAAATGATCTGCACTGTTGCAAAATAGTTTCTGTCAGCAGATTTCACCTAGGCAACGCCCTGTCTATCAGCTATAATCATACTGGGTTTGGCTGCAGGATCTGATTAGTATTTCGGAAGAGTATGTCTGGCCAAGCAGGTAAAGAGAATGTACTGAAAGTTTCACAAGACACAGAGAAAGATTAAAAAAAAAAGACACACAAAGCCCATGTTATTAAACTGGTAAACAAAACATTTTGTCAGGAGGTCTCATCATCCCTCTAGTTAAAACAGGGCACCTGTTTGTATCTGTTATGAACAAGCACACATTTAGAAGTGGCCATTTGAAAAAACGAGACTCTGGAAGACAAGCCAGTGCTGTTGACTCTCTGCTACGATGGCTAGGCATACTAAAAGTTAGAAAGGCTCAAGAGCCTCTAACATTATCAGCTCTAACACCAAATGTTGCCTGCTTCTGACTGGCTTAACTTTGAGCCATATGTCACACAAAAGTTCCTGAGGATGGTCTTGCCCCTCACTGGCTTCTTGACAAAATATAATTAATTATCACATTGACTATTGGCAGTTGCTTGGGAAGTCATGAAAAACAATCCCAAATTTACTTATTGTTCAAGGCAGAGGGTACTGACTCTGCAATATTTATATGCAGAGAAAGCATCTCCTGAACATCACAAAGATTTTTGAATGTGAGCAAATCCCTATCTCTGAATAGATCCGTCACTCAGGACCTTGGTACTCCAAGGTATGAAGGCAACACTGTAATGAGTATCGTTTGTTCAAAGTTAAATGAGCAGAGGACTTCTCTGTGTACCCCAGACATCTCATGCAGCAATTGTTGCAAGGCTGTGCTTTCAGTGCAGAATGTACACAAAGTACAAAATGTTTTGGGAGAGACTATAAATGCTGAGATGTTTTCATGATCTTGAAAGATGACCTAGAGACAGATTTAATTGACCTGTTGCTGTCTTTGCTCTCTCCTCTGGGAAGTAAAAAAGCTCTTGATTATATGATGTATAACAGTAAAACCATAACTAAATGTTTTAAATTGATGTTGTTGCTTTTGTAAGTCTGAGAATTGTTGATCATATAGTTTTAGACCTGTGTGAAGTTAATCAATGATCTGCTGTGGTACTACACCACAACGCTTAGCAGGCTGTGGTGATGGCTACCTTTTCTGGGAGAAGGCAGGGTAAACATTAAGTCAACAGAAAATTCCTGCTTGGTTCATGACAAAGACCCAAGGGTAGTACTCTGTAATGTAATCCAGAGTTCCTATGAAGAATCTAATGTCTTCCCTCTGCTGCATGGATCCCTATGTAAAAATAGACATCTTGCAGGCTGGCAGTTCAAAATCCCTGAGGATTAGTGATTGGTTAGGAGATTATGGATACTGCTCCAGTCTGAATTTGAAATAGCAAATGAAATTGCTGAGGCACTGATAGTTGACACCAAACTGCTAGCTCCCTCACCCTTCCTGTAAAGTTGTAATGACAGAAGGCTCTGTCACTGATTTGTAATGGTACATTTGCTTCTGAAATCAGTCCTAGAAAGGGAACTTATTTCTGGTGTTTATTGTTTCTAATAAGCTGGACAGCTTGGTAGACAATAAGAGAGAGAAAAGCCATGAGGCCAACAAGTCACTCAGCACTATGTATGACACAGTACTGAAATCAAAAGACAATCACAACTATGAGGGTTATAAATACACAAGGCACTTCACATAAAGCCAGTCACTATGAAGGTTCCTGTAGAAGGCATACAAGTAATAAAATTAGTCTTTTCAAGACCTGGACTTTAAAATCCATGAGTCAAAGACATGCCATATTGCTGATGAATCTTTTATCCCCTGTTGCATGCATGGGCAGCAACCTGTGCTGAGAATCCTGTTCCTCTTGCCTTCATCAGACTTCCCTGCCGGTACAAGTGAACTCTGCTAATGGATATGTCCCAGAAGATCAGAATCACAGCTTTTAGGACATTAAACAAGAGACACTGTCTTAAATCATGACTATAGCTTTACTTGTGGAATTTAGAAATCAATTGATTTCTGTTTAAGGGAAGCCTTCTCCCTCCCCTGCTGTATGTTTCCTCTCAAAAAGAGGAAATGTTACTATGGGATATGTTACTCTTTGAAGAATGACACTAGGGAAAATCTTAAATACCAGTAACCTCTGACTCCTTTATCCATATACAAAGAGCCATATCTAGTATGTTAACTCAAATTGTATTTTTTTAATGGTCATAAAGGGACTTAATTTACTGTATGAAATTAATTATACTATTACAAATAAAGTTAAGTAAATCACACTGTATATGTATTGCATTGTTTCCATCTCTGTGGTACGATGGAAATAATGAAATCATCAACGTTTGTACTCACATGGCTATTTAATGCCCTGAGGTCAGTGCACATGAGGGTACTTCAAGTACTAGTCTGCTGATACCATTTAATGGACTTTTTTGTGCAAATAATTTGTCCTTGCACTCATGGGGCACAGAACACCAGCAATGAAACACATCTACACAACCACTCAAAGAAGCATCCAAGAGCACCCCAGATAAGTTTTTCATGTTCTTTATAAAAACTGGGCAATTAAAGTAATTCTCTGTGCTTAGATGGAAAACTGGGCTATTCAAATTAATACACACACAAATGGCATTAATACAGCAACTATTTCTTTATGCTGTTGCTGTACCTCACACTATTAGTCTGGAGGGCCCAAAACTGCATAGAAATGCAATTGCTAGTTCTCCAAATAAAATATTTTTCTTAATGCTGACATTTTCTTATTTATTTCTCAAAACTGGCCAAAATTCATTCACACTCCTAAATACTAACACTTACACTTTCCAACCTATATCTTTCTGATGTACAGTTTGTATGACTTCCTTTCCTTCAGTCCAACTGCGGTTACGTTAAATAAGGGGATTACATTACATTATTAAATCTGCTAAAATAGAATAACTCAGAATAACTGCACACCATGTTTTCCCAATTCTACCTCCAATCATATATTCCTCTGCCAACTTAAATAAATATTATATCATTCCAGTTTCCTTGTATGTGGCTGTTTACGTCACTTAATCGAACTGCATATATTTTTTCTTCCTAACCACCCTTTAATTATTCTGGCTTTGAATGTCTTTCTTTAATCTGTAAGTAATATTTTCAAAATTATTAAATGATAATTTCATTAACACCCTTGAAAATGGGGGTTAGAGCCTTCTACATGTTATTAACTCTGTATGTCTCTGAGTGTCATACTATCCAAAATAGTCACCTTGCTGGGGATTGATTTCTCTGGTAGTTGCGCTGGGCCTCTCAAGAAATGCAGGAAAACTACACTTCTCTGTTAAATGAACACTTCCTTTAGTCTTTCTTTAAACTGTCCAATAAAATATTAAAAGGGAAAGCTTAAAAAATGGAGTTTGCATTTGCAACTTCAAAGTTCAAAAGCAAATGTTCCATTACAAAAATTATTAAATTAATATACATGTTGAGAAGCAAGTAACCACAAGTAAAACCAGACAACCATAGGTTTCAATTGTAAGTAAAGGGAGCCTTAGTATTTTTTTTATTTTTCTCAATTTGTTCAATTGATTAAGGCATCTTGCAAGTTAGAACTATTATTCTCTCTTCATGAAACATCTTGGATCAGAAATTATTTCTTTGACTTACATGAGAAGTCAAGTCACACAACTTTCAGAGGCCTTTTTAAAGCAGTATTCACTTCTACCCAGGAATTATATTTTCCTGTCCTTGTAAAAAACTGTAAGTTAAACATTCTAAAGTTATTTGCTAGACATGTTCCTCCAAAAATTTCTCTGACCAATACTGTTTTTCTTCTATATAAACTGTATTAATATAAAGATGCAGTGTTATGTGAGTCATATTCTTGAATAATTCTATTCAAGTTCACAACAATCTTTCTTCAGACTGGCTTTTATTATAAAGGTTTTAAGACTTCGGTGGTCTCTTTCTAAGTTAATTTTCAAATAGCATAAGCAGATGCCTCCTACTTTAAAAACAAAACAAAACAAAACCAAAACAAAACAACAACAAACCCCAACAAACAAGCCATAAACCAAAGCCAGGTAAATCTAAATTATACAAGTGCAGTATTACACAAAAGAGTCACAGTAGAACCTCCTGGCTCCTTACCAAGATAACAAGATACAATGAGCCACAAAAGTGAAGGGATGCTGCTTTTCTTATTTAGATCTTCTTCTCTGGGATGTTAACCGAGTGAAAGTTATTTGATTCTCTGTACAATATTCACATTTTTAATACAGCTGCTTCTAATAATCAAAATGTTTCTAATACAATTTGAGGGAAGAGGGTAGAAAAAAATGTCCACTTGCAAATGTTCACAGCCTTTCCTGTTGCAGTCCCAATACAAGAAAAACCACTGGAAGATGAACACTTTAATTTGAAGATTTTAATTACTGTTTGATATGAACACATAAGTCCTCAAGCATCTAACAGATTATGACAGTAATAATTATTAATAGTTTTCTCATCATCCTTCAAGTTGAATTTCTAAGAAAGCACAGAAATGCTACCCAGTATTCTGAGTAGACTGAATTCTGTCAGTATTCTGAATAGTCAAGTGATCTTCATCCCTTCAATATTCTTGCTCTAACAAAAGCATATACATGGATTATTCTCATTTTAATCAAGGTTATTTTCATGTTAATCAAGGTCATGAACGTTGGAAACACGAACCATACATTTTCTTTAATACTGTTTTTGAGCACAGGAAAATAAAATAACTTGAGGTTTGGAGCAGAAATACAAGTGACACTTTCTAATACCACTAACTAATTTCACTTTAGAGTTCCATTATCACAGTATAGATACTAGGTTTCATTTTTATTACTAACAGACTTTATTTATCACTGTAAAAATAGCCTGTTAACCACAGAAAGTAAAATTCACCATCAAAGTTCTGGTTTTGTTTAGGAATCAGACTTTTTCAGATATTCTGTCAAATAGTAAACCCTAGTTATCTGTATGTGACTTAAAAGAAACTACACGTGTTTTGTGTTCAGAATATTTCCCTGTAATACCTACAAAGCTGTACATACCTGAAGAGCATGTGCTAGACAGAACTAGAAGCCAAGAAGAAAGGGCATTGGCAATGCTGAAAACAGCTTCCTGACCAGAAGACCTAGCAGTGTAAGCAGAATAATAGCACTGCTTGCAAGAACAGGTAACATGCTTTATCCTTATAGATGATCTGTAAATAGAAATTATATATAAATAAACTCTAAAATGTAAATAAGTGAAAACTAAAATATACAAAGGTATACAAAATTCAATAATATATCTATAAGGAAAAAGAAAACAAACCTGCATTTGTGATGATTTATTATGTGTTCAGACCGTACAACTTCATCTCCACATTCCAAAATTTATTTTTCAAGTTACAACTTAACATTCTGGATTATTTATTGCGTGGAGCCAACAATTATGAAAGAAAATAGATGTAAGAGCATTGTGATGACAGAAACATTTCTTCTAATCTGTTCTGTCAGTGAGGAAGATGCATGAGCATCACCAGATTACTTGGTTCCAGTCTTTAACTGTCCTTGTACTTAGAAAGGTTTTCCAAATATGTAACCTGTTCTTTTTGACTGTAAATTACTTTTTTCTTGTCCTTCCACAACTGGGTACAAAAGACTATTGGTGACCATTTTCTTCACAATAATCTTCAGATGTCTTATTATTTTCCCCAGTCTTTTCTCTAGACTAAACAAACATAACCTTTTGGAAACATGCTTCATAAATCTTGCTTTCCAAACACCTTTTCACTCACATGCTCTCCTATGGATTCCCCTTTACCTGAAAATTGAATTTTTCCTTTTTTAGACTTTATTTTAACACAGAGATAAAAAGTTTTGTTCACTGATTTTTATTCTGGCCATTTTGCATGTGTGTTCTTTGATTTTCCTTCATCTGTAAAACTAGGTAGTACCAATGTTATTTGAAATTTTATGGTACTGTAGAGCAGTAGGCCCCACAGATCCTTGAAACAAAATACATCTCTACATCTCTTTGGTAACTTTTTTTGGAAATCAGTATTGACAATTTTCTTTGATTAGAGAGTAAGTCACTTTTTCCTATATTTTTTCTTTTCTTCAAAGAACTGGTTAAAACAGGGGTTTGTGTATCTTCGTAGTTTTAGAGTTAACACCTAAAACAAGAATTATAATATTCTTAATAAATAAGCAGACAGATGGATAGATGGGCATAAATCTAGTTTATCCTTGAGAATCAAACATAAAAGAAGGGAGATTTGACTCAAAGCCTGTGTCTCTCTCAATTGTCTCAAAACAGGTAATGTCTGCTGAAACAGAGCAGTTTATGACATATAGCCCAGATTTTCTGCTTCTTTGGTCTACTTCACTTGCACAGACTATACAACTATACCATAACACACATGAAAGTTCTTCTCAGAAGTGGTTTCTACAGCTTGGTTTTGCTTTTTATTATTCATACAGTTTATTCATAGGGTACTTTCATAATGAATTTCTGAGATGTAGTAGTTGTTCTTTGTAATCTAGTTAATCTATCCAGATGCCAAACGTGCATGATAGCTAGATGTGCTCTCAATAGACTAAATGAGTTAACAGGCTGAAGGACTCCCTGCAGCATTACACTCCTGCTCAGAGCCACTCCATCTCCATCCCCAGAAAAGCCTCTACCCTTCAGCTAAACTTCTGAATGCAGTTATCTGCTCGTTCCCATACTTCAGTTTAGCTTCCAGCAGCTCCTAAAAACAATGTCCCTGCACTTCCTCAAGAAACAGACAGGCAATCCCCCAACAAGTCATTATTTAAGCAGGAGTGATGGGCAAGGAATGTGATCAAGGTGTGCAAAGTGTGTGTGGGCAAGGAATGAGAGAGAAGCAGTCTGTGAAGGCTTCTCTAGCAGACCTGTACTGTCTGCCACGGGATTTTTCAGAATCTCTTTTCGCAGAAGTCTTGAAGCAACTCTTTTCCTCAAAACAGGAACTACCAGTTCTGGCAGTTCAGACAGTAGGTTTAGCATATATAATGTGCTCAGAGACAAGTGGGTAACTTCAAATATTTTGTTTGGCTGTTTCATGTAATCTTCTAAAACTATACTCGAGGGCATCACAGTAATTTTATATAAACCACCTGCATTTCCAAAATACGAGGTCATTATAAGAAAAGATCATCTTTTTTATTGGCTAGGTATGTAATAAATGTGACAGATTTGCTTTATGTTACTCTGCATGTGCATTTAATTCTACTTTCTTATACTCCTCATTGATATTCTCTTCCTTCTTTTAATGTAGTTTCCATTATTGGCAAAAACATAATCCTACTGATGTCAAAGCAAGCCAAATGTACAGAATCATACGTTCGTACTACAAAATTCATTTTTCCTAACGCAGTTCCCTACTGTGTTGCACATCTGGTTGATGGCAACATGGTAAAGCCAGAATAGCCAGTTTGTTCCTCCGAAAAAGCTGCCTGCATTTCTGCAGAACTGCTTCTCCAAGCAACAAACCTACAGGCAAATTTATGCTGAATAGTTGTTACAATGGTCTATTTTCTTACTAGTGTTCCATTAAGAATAATTTCCTATTAAGAACTGTTTCCAAAGCCCTACTCCTAATCTTACTTCCTAAATTCTGGCTATTTCCCTTTGATCTATAGCATCCTAAAATTTTGTGTAATTTATTTCATTTATGTCCCTTATGTCCTCAGCACTCACCAGAGTAGTTGACCGCTTTCAGAATCTGTATATTGTTTTTATTTGAGCAGTTTATTTCCTCTCTTTACCTCCAAGTGACTTAAAAGACAATACTCAACTGAATGCTAATGAATCATGTTCCAATATTGTCTGACTTGCCACATTTTCCTTCCCTTTTTTATTTTCTGTCTTCAGACTTAAGCAGTTATTGCCAGGTCACAAAGTAGTCTATGAAAGTAATTTTATTTTCCATTTTTGTGCTGTTTTTCTACATAGTTTTCTACAACCTGTAAAATCAGAAATGATCATGAAAATAACTGGTGACCTCACAGGTCAAAATATGACCTGGAACCTAATAGTAATTATATCACACACTGAACACCTGTCCAAGCAATACAGAGATTGTGCTAATTCCAAGACATTCCTGTATAACCTTTTTTTTCCAAAACTGTATAAATATTCAGCAGAGCCCTTATCCCATCATGTGCATGATGAGGTGACTATTTCTTATTGAAACATGCCCACTTCAGCATCAGGTCCTTCTCAAGTGTCTCAGAATACAACACCAGAAGCAAATGTTTGTTTTTCAGGCTTTTATCCTACAAGGAGATCCAAGCAGATGGGACTCAAAATGCATTTTAATAATGAACTAAATCTATTTACCCAAATGGTGCTATACTGACTTCTTTATTGTAACCTTGCTCATCTTGAAAAGAATATTCACTCATCTAATTGGCTTTTCAGTTTCCATTTAAAAAATACTTCCACATCAGATAAGTACTGTTTTCACTTTTATTTTCCTCTTACTTTCTTAATTTGCCAATTTTTCAGATTTTCTATAGCTTCTCCCCTTTTAATTGTCCCATAATACATCCAAATGTAATATATTAATTGACATTTCTAGTCAAGAAATAGTCTGAAAGATTACTGGTTTTTATGCCATTGCATTTTTGATCTGAAGCAGTTCTAGGACAGTTCTAGTTATTGCCAACTGGAGGTAGTTCCTGAGGTTACATCTCTGTTACTGAGCTAAACAGGGTTCAGGCACATACTTGAGCCCTACCGTGTGATAATCCACATCATTTAACTGTTAGCCTGCTCTTTGGTGTGCTTTTGGACCAGGCCAACAAGCACTCAGGTAAGTGCACTCATACTGCAGGATTTGAGGAATGGCATGGGTTAGAAACTGCTCTAATAGACAGGACAAAGAGGCCACTCTGGTTCAGGAGAGCAGATGGACCAGGCGAATGTGAGCTCTAATTTGCTGCCAACTCTTGACTGGGTTGTGGTGTGGTTTGTTTTGTAGTAGAGATGTGATCTAAGAAATTAAATGCAGTCAAAAACTGGTAGAGAGAGACCTCCTGATGATGCCATTACCAAACCTGCACAGAGGACATGAGCTGTTGGTACAGAAGGATAGACCTGCTGACTGTGACTTCCTCACAGCAAGCAAATTCTCAGCCTGTGAGTAGGAATGGATCTTGGCTACCTTGTGCTGACTCCAGTGAGCAGAACAGAGGTACAGAATCTGGACCCCTTCATATCTGTAGATACTTTTCTGTATTTTCAATTACCATTTTTGTTAGCTGTCTCTTTAACTATCTTTTCAAATAAATGATCTGACTCGTAGACAGTGGTCTTAGATCTCCTCTTATTCAGTATTATTCTATTGGGAAAAAAAAATTAACCACTCAAGAAACTTGGAAAAAATCTGTGTTCTTGTGCTGAAGTTTCACATACTTTCAGAATGTATTAGCAAAATTATACTAATTAAGTGGATAATTAGGCTTTCTCAGATAGCATCACATGGTCTGAGCTCTCTTTCTGTTCTATCTTTGCATGATGGCAAACTTGAAGTTCCTCTTTCCAATTCCTTTTCCTTTTCTCCAACTTTATACTTCACTAAACATTTTTTTACAGTGGAATCTTTCTTTTATTCTATTGCAATGTTACTCTGAACCATCTTTTTGCTATTACTCTCCAAACTCATTACCTTTCTGCCAATGATTTCCACAATATGTTTATGCTTTTTCTGGTCTTTTTATTAAACCAGAAGTATTGTACAGTCATAAGGTCTTAATTTTAGATCTGGTATCTCTTTTTTCCTGATCACTATCAGATCCAGTACCAAATTAACTCTCATTACTACTTTCAGTTGTTTAAAGTACTATACAAAAATATCCTCCTGTAACCTATTTCTAAGCACTTCTTGCATGTAACTCAAATTCCTTTTACAGCTTTTCATACGTTTCCATATCTACAGCAATATATGTATGTATAACATGAATACAATATGTCTATATATATATATATGATAATCATAGACACCCTCATAAACCTAGAGAAAGTTAAACAAATCAAACCTTCGACACAATCTTCATGGAATTTGTAACTTCCATTTTCATTTCTGAAATTATTTGCATCTGCCAGCTATGTGAAATGAGGAATCTGCAAGCAGGGTGGTTGTTTTATAAATTATGTTTCCCTCACCTTGTATTCCTTCTATAGCCACAGATAGTTATATTCTATTTATGCCTTTGCCAGTCTTGTTTGTAATGTGATCAAAGAACGTTTCTTGGAATTTGTAGTGGCACTGCGCCTCTCAAGACCACCTGTACTTAAGCTGTGTTTATGCACAGAAAGACCTATTTTTTCATGATTATTTCCTGCAGGACTTTGCAGATTAAGTATGTTTTCATATCTCAATGTAGCAATTTACTCAACTTCATTCTCTTCTGGCAAATGTTTCCTTATGGTTACACTTATTCATTTACTGAAAAATCTTTTCTGTTTTGTTAGTATTTGCAGGTATGCTCTCCTCACTGTTCCTAATACATTTAAAAAATAGAGATATTTTAACTGGTTTTTTTTTTTAATTGAGATTTTATCACTCAAAAATTGGAAATCAAAAATACATAGAGTCTAAAAATAATTTTATCATCAAACTACAGGTCTAAGTTTTAGATTAGAAGTATTATTTTAAAAGCCATCATTTTGTAACTTAAGTTATATCAATACAGTACTCTCAAAACCAATTTTCTAAAGCAATGCTAAGTCAGTTTAATGTACTTCTTTCTAACAATAGTATGCCATTGTTAGAATTGTATTATTTTTCATGATGAGCAAGGCCTTATTCCATAACAGCACCACTGTAAAATGAATACGAGTATTAAGTCATGGATTATTTCAGAATCTGTATTGCATTTTATTGTTAACAGAAAAGACAAATCTTCAGCAACCAGTAGTGACTTAACTGTATGCCAATTTGCAACATTTGAGGATACATGCCAGAAAGTCCTTTGAGGTTTTACATAGTTTTTAATATTTTTTCATTTTTTATGAATACTTTTCGTATAGTTTGTCTTTACAAAATTAGTTGGAGTTGATACAACTTCATTTTAGGAAAAAAATTACTGCTTCCACTGTTCAACACAAACTCATCATTGGTGTAACTGTTTGAGAGACTCCACATTTCCTCTGCTTTCAAGTTATTGTCTGTAATGTCATCCTCTTGCTCAGTACACAAATCTGGCAAAGGTGTTTTTTTAATGGCCTCAAAATTATGCGAAGTCCTGCCTATAATTACACAAGTTAGAAACTTTCAGGCACAATAAATGACATTCTCCATCACAACTCCACTAATTTTCTAGTATATTATTATTACTACTGCTATTATTATTGCAATGTACTGTAGGTATCAGAAGAGGCTACAGAATCATATTTTACACATCTAAAGCAAAAGTTCTGAATATCACAATGCTGTTTTATCATGGCATTCCTTTTACTGCAATCCAAATAATTCAGATCATTTAGATTAATAATTCGAATAATTAATTAGAATAATTCAGATCATTCTAAAGAACATTTAGAACCTAATAAAATATGTAGGTATCTACCCCATAGAAAACATTAACTTTTATTCAATATTTTTGCTATAACAGAGCATGATTTTCAAAAATTCTCCTGACTTTATGCATATATACCTTTGTCTTTTCTTTAAAATTTTAACTCCTTATATTGCTTTCCACACAAAGCACTCTTTCCAAAGCATCTTTCTTTATCTGCAAATAAAAGTGAAAACTTCTGCCATACCATTTATGAACCCAGCATGCTTTCATTCAGATGCTCTTTTTAAGTTAGCATTCCTATGTTGAACAAGTACCATAAGTCTTTATTTTTATAGGGATGTTTATCTCTGTCTATAGTTATTATTCCATTGATGTAGGACACGAGATACTTTGATCCTCTGAAGGCACATGTATCATAAAAAACCTAAATGCTGTCACTGAATCGTTAAGTTTCTTCTCTGCTTTACTGGAAGTCCTAAAAGAGCAGATCCATCCAGTGTTTAGAAGTAAATACATTCTTGAATATTTACGATCCTGCTCAAGGCAATATTCTAGGCAAATGAATGCAGATGTATGGGAAAAAGGGATCAGTATTGGACCAAAAGAGTTAGGAGAGAGCAGTGTAGAAAGAAACTAGAAACTTAGGTTAACAAAAGGAACAAGTAAAAAAAAAAAAAACAAAAAAACAAAGCAAAAGACAGAGAACAGAAGAGGAGAGATCTTCAACAAGCAGAAATCAAGAAAATATGACCAGAGGGAGAAAGAAAATAATTTAACCTTTTAGCAAGTCAGACTTTACCAGTATACAACTTTGCAAGTCTACCCCACTTTTTGCAAGTGAGCCATGTAGGACTCAGTTGTTAAAATAAAGACTAATGCTGTATTTTATTAAACTTATATGTCTTTAATATGGATTTTATATTCTTCACATTTAATTTTACATTTCTACAAACATCTTTAAGTCACAATTACATTAGGAACCCAACACATTTTATATGAAGCCAGAGGAACAATATTTTTTGACTATTCAAACCATTAAAAAATTAATGAATGACATATTCTTCTTTTGCTATGTCTTCATTACAGTACTATCCATCAATAAAATAGTGGTATCAGCATCAAAGGAAGGGTCAGCAATCTTCCACATCAGAAGTTAGGACAATACTTTCAACATGGAAAGTAGGATTGTCAGACAGGTAGCAAGTAAAAAGCTTCAGAAAGGATGGCAGCTAAAAAGAGTAAGAAAAAGAGAAAAAAAAATAGGGAAAGATAAGATAAGATTGAAAAGGACAGGAAAAAACCAAAATACACAGGAAATGGCAACAGCAACAATTGTGTTTATTCATATTAGAAACAGTACAAGAACACCAGCAGAAAAGGTGAGAAATAAGGCAGCTTTCTTAAAGAGTTCTAAAGACAAGATCTGCTATGGTATGAAATACTCAGTTATTCCCCAATTGAGGTGACAGGCCACACTCACTTCACTTTTACTTTGAACTAGTCAGTTCAGAGCAGGATTCCTGTGAAGTCAGTAGACTAAAATGGGCACCTCCAGAGGGCGATTCATCCCATCCTAAGGTCTGAATCCTAGACTCTGAATCACATATTTGAAATGTGATCAATTTTGTGAAGTTCACTAGGTATTTATGAGCTTAGCATCTTATCTTTAAGCTGAATATTTATGGATAACAACATCTGGATTAAAATAGTAAGACATTCATCATATTTTCAACTTCCTTTAATCTCAAGCAAGAAAACTTACTAATGACTTTCATCTGCACAGAACATGTAATAGGTTTGTGCTGCATCATATTTTTTACTACTGAACAGTACTTGTGCTCACTACACTGAGCACAAAAATGAAGTCTGACCCAAATAAAAGGGAGTTTTCTTTACTGTTAGAACTAATTATGTGCTACTGGAGCTTTATCTGCTGTAAATAAAAATTAAAGCTTAACATCACTGGGATTCTCTATTCCAAACATTAAGACCCAATTCATCAAATATCACATTTAACTGATACTTAAAATGACACTGTTGATATTTCAGTGATTTGTTACTGAATACAGTAAATACTGCTGTGAAAAAGTGCTGAAATCTAGTGCCCTGGTCATGGACACATAATGGTTATTTTAAATGAACTATAATTAAATAAAAGAGTCATGGGTGAATGGCTGTTTTTTAAAGACAGCCCAGTCTCTGTGCAGGAAGTTTCAGTATGGAACTGATCTGTGGAAACAACCTCTTCATACCACCTTCACCAGCTTGCCAGTACAGATGCAAACCCAAGACTATGTTCTTACAGAACAGCAGTATCAAAGCATAAATAACCAGAGAAGAGGATGGGAAAGTGAGCTTTCCTGCTGTGCAGTGATCTGGGGGCTGGAATACACCAAAGGGACAGCTCAGAGCAGGCACTTTCTTGCTAATATGGAAAGTCTGAGAGACACAGTCTGGGACTGCACAATTCATACCTCTTTGGAGAACTATGCATGCAGTGGTCTTCCATTAGTAACTATTTCAGAATACAGTCATCTTGATACTGCTCATTACATGAGGACAACACAGAGCTGTCAGTTGCAATGCAATCAAAAAGACATCTTTATAATTTAAGTATACTTGAAATGTGATTTTGCACTGAACAATTTGTATGGTCTAAACCACTCTAGAGTCATGCAGCATGAACATCAATACAAAACAACGTAACAGTGAGGGCTAACTATAATATACAGCAAGAAATGTCTTATTTAGAAGTTCTAAAAGTTGTATCTGCATTTAATTTCAATTTCCCTTTAGAATGAACATGAAAAGTACAGTCATGTCAGTTCTTCAGTATTTGTATCTTCACTGGGTGCCCTTAAAAACTGTTGCCCAGTGACACAGACATGGCAGAGAAATTGGAACTCTACCATCCAGCAATTTATAACATAGTTCTTATGTTGACCTATCTCTATCAGCAGAAATTAATACACTACATTCCAAAAAGTAGACGTTACCATTCCAAAATTAATTGTGAACTGGCACCATAAGGCCTCTCCCTGCTCCACCCATTTTCACTCTGTCCCCAGTCAGCAGTGGGGCAGTTTTAGAGGGGATGTTACTCTGCCATGCATCAGCTCAGGGCTCAGTTACACTGAAGTGTTGCTCAGGTGAACAGCTGAAATATTTTATGCATACCATTGAACGTAAGAAAATGGGAGGTCCTTATCTCTGAAGTTAAACAGGTTTTTTGCATGGTAATTCATGAAGACCAGTTACAGTCACTGTAGGAATATCATTTAATTGCTCAGTTTTTAAAATATGTCATTTCCCTAAACATTTACTCCTGCTATGCTACTATATATACTCCTGGGAATCATGGAGAAACTAAACACATAAATGAACAAATTACTGAATTATAGGTTTTTTTGCAATTTCCTAATTTACCTTATTTTATTACAGCTTATAGATGAAATCCACACTCCGATGTCCAACCTGTAATGAATGCCAGTGTAAGTAATCCATTGTTCTACAGCTTCATTTGGTCATGAAATGATTGACTTTGCCTAGTGCTGCTGAGTAATGAGTAATTAGCAGTTTCTATTTTCAATTTCACTATTATTACAATTGGGTTTTATGCACAAATTCTGCCACTCTTTGCATGCTTGCTTGCGCCTTTTCCCAAATGCTAGTGACTAGAACTAACAGAAATATACATTAAAAAATGGTTTGGGTTTTTTCATGTCTAATAGTGGGGGTTTTAAGAGATAACCTAGGGAGACAATCACTGGGGCAGTCATCATTTCACAGCAGGATAATGAATTTTGTGATTCAGGTTGGCCCTGAAACTCAATTTAAAGCCTTCCTTAGAAGTGACTTGCTAAAATAAAAATGCACAGTGAGTAAAGTACAGATCAGAACAGCAGTTAGAAAGATGAAGTCTCACTCTGTTTTCCGAGCAAGGACAAAGCTTAACACGTCTGAGCACTACATACAAAATATTTCTGTAAATACTTACCTGACTCCTCCCTGTCACCCTAGTATTTCTCCTACATGCAATAAATTTGCTTTCATCTTTCCTTTCCTTCTGTAAAGGAGAATAATTTCCTTCTCTCCATTTCAGTTTCTTCCTTTGCTTTTCCCTACTCACCTGCACAATTTATGAAATTCCAAAATATAAAAGGGCTATGGATCCAATCCTGGGATGAAATATCCGGTTCTGAAAGCTTTTAGCATGGCTGAAGATCAACAACTTAAATTTGAAGTGTTTGTGTTCTCTTATTTGCAACAAAGATATAAAAACACTAGAATAAAGTTCAGCAATAAATCTCTTTAGATAACTGTAACCTTAGAATGAGATCACCACTCTGTCAGGAGCTATCCTCATACAGCAAAACATAACCAGATTTTTACTGATTTGAACTATATCATTAGCTCTGATACCTTATTTTTATGCTCAGCTGTTATGAGAAGTGCATGTCCACTTCTCTCCTTTACTAATAATTCTAAATGATGCACTGAATGCTTCAACAAATTAAATTATTCATGTCTTTCAATACTTTATAACTACCATATGATATTTAGGAGATTAAAAATACCTAAAGCTAAGACTAGCATATTGTACAAAAATGTATTTTCTATCCTGCAACAATTCATAAACAACATTATCTGCATCCATGACATACATTTTTAAATGCCAGCTTTTCTAAACACAAAAACCATCTTTACAATATTTTTTCAAGTAGCATAATAGCCATAATATCAAATGTTGTTTCACACATAGTATCAACATTTGATGTTTGACTGACACAGTAACAGGAAGCCAGCTCAGTGTAAGTTACTTTGTAGAAGATGGTGCCAGAACTTCAAGGTGTTACTTCTCAGGAATCATGAACTCCTGCAGTCTTTAAAGCTAAAATGACACATGACAAACAACGAAAGTAAAGCCAATTTTTAGGGACCAACACTGACTAACTAAAAGAATGATCTCTATATCCACTATGGAAATCCGACCAAGAAAGAAATATCAAAAAAAGCTTTTTATTAAAATAATGTACCTTCTAAAAAAAAAA
>VZRZ01004218.1:1103906-1123610 GCA_013398175.1 Climacteris rufus
AAAAAAAAAAAAAAAAGCATGCTTTATTTTACTACTGTTATGGTGATGTTGGTACATAACCTATTTGTATGGTTGCATGCTGAAAAGATTTAATTACTGAGTTCCAAACCTGTGCAGCAATCATGCATCTTGTTAGCTAAGTTTAGTCATAGACATAAGTATGCAATCATAATCAATATTAAGAAGGAAAACTGTCAAAAGCTTAAGACTTATTAAAAGATCTGTGCAAAAAAACCCCACTGCATTCTAAAAAACCTTTCATGTAAGGGGATGTGCTATGACATTGCTTTCAGTCTTTCTGCAGACTCTTTAATCAATTTTTAGGGATCTGCAAAATAATAATTAAGAAAAGCAATCCCACTCTCCATAAACACCAATTTATCACCAGTAGGTGCAATAATCCACTGAATTAATTTATTTTTAGGAAGGTCATAGATCACAGACAAATGCAAATCAAAAGGACCAGGCTTTAGATGTCTGAGGGGTTTTTTCCGCTGTTTAAGACAAATATTATCTAAATGTCATAACTCATCATGTGGAATAAAACCCATCACGTTCTTATGAGTGCTACAGGAAGAGGGGAAAAGGAACAAATGAATTAATCTACACTCAGCAGATTTCAAATGATGGGACATGTCCCACTGGGGGAAGATGCAAACTGTATGTTGGAAAGGAGAAGCACCACTATTTTGCACCCAGCACTTCCACAGCATCTCATCTGAACCCTTTATTCACTGGTGAGGCCACGCTGCCAATACCGTGTTCAATTTGGAGCTCCTTGCTATAAGAAGGACATTGAGGTGCTGGAGCACCAGAGAAGGGCAATGGAGCTGGGGAAGGGTCTGCAGGACACGACTTGTGAGGAGCAGCTGAGGGAGCTGGGGTTATTTAGCCTGGAGAGGGGAAGGCTCAGGGGAGACTTTATCACTCTCTACAACAGCCTGAAAGGAGGGTGTAGCCAGGTGGGGGCTGGTCTCTTCTCCCAAGTAACAAGCTATGGGACAACAGGAAATGGCCTCAAGTTGTGCCAGGGGAGGTTTAGGTTGGATACTAAGAAACATTTCTTCATGGAGAAGCTTGTTAAGCAGTAGACCAGGATGTCCAGGGCATTTAAGAGACATTTAGACATGGCACTTAGGGACACGGTTTAGTGGTGAACTTTTACTGATAGGTTTATAGTTAACTTGATGATCTTAAGGGTCTTCTTCCAATCTAAATGATTCTATTCTGTGATTCATTTGTCTTCATCTGCAGTGCAGAACTCCATAGGCAGGAGGCTGAAGAAAGTATAGTGGGACAGAAGAGAAGCTTTAGACGGGAAAGATTTGTAGGACCATTTGTACCTTTGCAGGTAATTATTCCTGGGGTAAGCAGGAAAGTAGGTTTTCCACTTAAAAGGGTCATGTGCAGAAACTGGAGAAGAAGCTGAGGTTCCAGAAGACAGATAAGGGTGTAGCTAGGACAAGTATGAAGTGACCTAGAGTCAGATAGAGAGCTGTATCCATGTTCTGTAGTAAAGTGACTTCCAACTGACCCCAGCGTATTTGTCCAACTATGATCTTTCCAACACTTACTGAAACCTCTTTTCTGACACCTATTCCAAATCCTTCATTCATATATACTTAATTCTCAGACCTACCCATACAGCCCATCACTGCTTCTGTACCCATATTCTTTGCCTAGACTCATGAATTCCTCTCTCCTGTCACTCGCAGGTAATGCCAGGAAATCAGGTTTTTCCACACTATAGCAGAAGTCACTCTCTCCTTCCTTACAAGTTCCTTCCTGATACAAGGCAAAGATTCCCCTCAATCTCATATTCAGCTAGTAGCTCAAGCCTGAGCAAAGACAAGATCAGAATCATGTAAGTTAGCAATAGGTATTTAGCAAGACAATATAAAAACATACACAAACCCCCCCATTTTCCACATATGTAACAAAAGATGAGTAAGAAACATGGAACACAAAAAGGTTAAACAAAGCATGCTCACCTGCCAACTTGCTTTAGTTCCTTTCAACACACTATTGTCAATATCTGTTTCCAGTATTTTTTTTAATTTCATAAAATATACTATAGAGGCTTTAGATCAGATAAATTATTTCTTTCAAGGTATTTCTTCAAGATAAACATATTTCTACCACTTGGATATGGCTTATAATTTGGTGTATCTCCAATTTGACACCACTGTAATTTCTAACACAAAGATGCACAGTAGGTTGGAAAAGCTAACATCTCTACAAATTACTTATGGATGTGCTTGTATGGTACTCAGGGCAATGGGAAGTAAGCTGTGTCAAGGGCAACGAAAAGCACTGATAATACAAATATTTTATGATGCTGGAAAATTACCAATAGTAAAAAAAAAGTAGTAAGAGACGTGATATGATGACAAAGAAGCTTTTTACAATGTAAAATGACCATTCGGAGAAATAAATTAAAATAAGTTGGTCAAATACAACTGGGATTTCTGAAAAAGTAATAAATGGATAATAAAACATGCTAACACTCTTAAGGAAAGTTTAGGTCTGTTAATAGTGACAGAAAAAAGCATTTTAAAATCTGAGAAATCAGGTATTAAATCAAAGAGGGATTATCTATTGTAATCTAGTGGAATTGAAGAGTTTAATCCTTGTCAGAGAACCCAAGACTTGAAAAATTACACTCACTCCTCAGAAAACTACATCTACTAGTCGGGAGTATATATGAAAAGTAGGGCTAGTGAAGAATTTTAGGGATACTCAAGAACAACACAACCATCGACAACGCCACAGTTCTGTTACTGGGGAAGGTGTGATGGGGACAGAAGGATTAATGCTGCCACACTGTTCTTCCTGGCTCCTTTCTGGGAATGTCTTGCTGTTGCTTCTGGTGGAGAGGCACGCAACCTATCTCAAACTGAGAAAGTAGGGAGCACTCTCTACTTTTTCATACACTCCAGAACAGTGGTTCCCACTTCTTTTGGAGCAACAGATCATTATCAGCCCTCAGCATTTTTCAAAAGCCACCACACACCCATCTGATCAAACTCTTAACTGAAAACACTCTTTAGAAGCACTGTAAACTACAGTTTAGCCAAACAGGTGTTCAATTCACCATAGCCCTGGAGTCTGCCGGGGTTTGCAGACAACAGCTTAGAGGGCACACCAGCTGTTCCAAAGGTACAATGATGTCTTCTGCTCCATCCCTCCCTCCAGACTTTCTGGTTGCTGTGTGAAACATTTCTGCTTCTTTATCTGATTTCCCCCAGGATTAATTTCAGGCCCTGCTACTGCTTTTAGCTTCTGAAGTAGCAGCAAACTGGCACTTTCCATTGCCCACAGGTTTGTAAGCAACCGAAGTAAAACTGATCTGCCCATCCGTAATATCGCTACTGCCAGAAAAAGGAACAATAAAAAAAAAATCTACAGATTTAAGAAAATGGGAGCAGCTTACACTTGATTCATGCTTAAAAATTTATCATCAACCAATGAAGACTACAAACTCTTATTTACAGATCCAGAATAATTTTAGGAAATTAACAGAAACTTCTAAAAGTCCAAGCAAACACCCATAAGGTTGCTTGAGAGCCCTGGCTTCTTAACAGCAGCAAGGCATTACCTATTCCTTTAACAGTGATATTCCAACCCTACAGCAGGCAGGAACTCCAGGTTCAAAACACATACTTTAAGCTCATTGGGGTTATGAAACCCTGAGAAAGAGGGAGAAAGAATCTTCTTTTCAATTTGCAGCCCATGCTGTTAAAAAGAACAGCCCCAAGTGCCAGCCTTCCTGAGTGGCAGGACTGGTGACAGCCTGCTGAGCTCCCAGTGTAGGGGCTGATGGCTGCTGTAATCCAACAGCCACTGCCTCTCTGATGATGGATATGGCTGAACAGTGGGGTCAGCGAGATCTGACTGCTGTGACAGTCATGGCTCCTGGATCACCACAGGTCCTGCTGTGAGATCCTTCTGCAGCTCTTCAGGGTCAACATTAGGTCTGACTCCAACTGTGAATACTTTCCTGTTATCATCTGCAATCTTTTCAGAGAGGACTTTTTCAGACTGCTTAGGAACAGGTGGACCAGCAAAGGTGCGAGTACAAACTTTGTGAGGTGGCAATGTTAAAACTGCCCATTAGTCACCATACTGTTCCTTACCTTCTAACCCTTTACTAATCCACACAGAATTTTAAGTGACTCCATATTTCATTTTGTTACCAGTCTTCAGTTACAGAACTTTTTAAAAAACTCTTGGGTCACTTTTTCCTGTGCATCTGGAAATGACCCCTTCAAGTAACTTGCAAAGCTCTAAGACAAAACTATTTGTACAAAAGCCATGATGGTTGGTATTACACCTATCCATGTTCCTATTAATTTTATGCTTTATCACAATCACTGGCATTTTGTCTGTCGTGATAGCCTGACTTTTTAGTCCATTAGTCCAAGACCATCCCTAGAATTCTGTTTAAAACTAGGGTCACATTTGTTACTTTCCATTCCTCTGTTATCAAGGCTAATTTAAATACCAGATTATACAACACAGCTCATAGTTCAGCAATTCAATTTCTGAACTTTTCAGGATTACTATATGAATAGCATGTTAGCAATTTATTAATGTTTATTCAATCAATTTGTTAAATACATCTTTTATTGATATTTCAAATCGGAACTATGGCCTATAAAAGGCAAGTTCTATATGGGGATGTTCCTGATCTCCCTGTCATAAACCTTGTCACTGCAATGGGTGCAATTGTTTCTGTCTGCAATGGCTTTGTCATTCTCTTTAACCACAATTATCTATGAAACTCACCTTCTTACTAGCAAAATTTACACTTGAAAAAAATGGGGCTTGGCCTTTAGAATTTTAGCCTGTTGCATTTCAAAATCTTTTTTTCCGCTTCATATTAGGTCTACACTCACCAGAACTGTGCTCTTTTCTGCTTTGCTTGCTTAGATTTTACTTTTTTTAAAAACCTCTATTTATTTCTAGTAACTTCTTTCACTGTTGAATTGTGTTGGATAATTCTTATTTAATTGGGTTAGAATTAGAAAACAAAGTCTCCATGTATTTTTTAATACTTATTTTAACTGTATCTTCATTAGTATGCAATTCTTCTTTTTTTAAACAAGACTGGACTTTGTTAAAATTTTAATCTTTTTCTCTCCTACAAGTATGAAAAACTTGAGTATCACACCTCACTACTGAATGATTCTTCCACAATCATTTGTTGTGTGCTGATCTAGACTAAATCATGCCCTGTCCCTTCCCTTCTGGATTCTCAAGCTCATTTGCTCAAAAATTAGTTTTCAATTATATCTAAATACACAGCCTGTGTGTGATGGCCTAACGTGGCCTCACATGAAGTTTATCCAGTCTGTAAGTATATAACCAAGAACTGGTGCTATGATCAACTTTTAGGTCATACAGCCTCACCAGTCTCCCACAGTATTGCACATCAGCTCCCTCCATCCCATCAACTAGCCCAGAGCTCTTACTAAAGTTTCCCATTCAGCTACAGAACCACCAAGAACTATGTTTTGGGTTTATTCTGGTGAAATTAAACAATTGGACTATATTTTCTGTGATACATACAGCACCATTTGTCTGCATAGCCCACTTTCTGTTATCAGCCAGGCACTCAACATTCCATCATCTCTGTATGATCTATACACTGACATTTCAGTGTCCCTTTGAAAGAAAGGAGAGGGTTACATGCAGACCCACTTACAGACAGAGGCTGACATACCTGGGGAATTCCTGATTGAGTTCATCTTTACCACTCTTCTGAAGACTCATTACTTTCAAGGCACAATGGAAACAGAGCACTATGAGATAGCAATGTGCCAAGATACCAAATAAAAATGGTTGTAGGTTCCTTCCCAATAGAGATCAAATGGCATTTGAACAAAGGGCTGACGAATGCCACCGTTGCAGTTTTTCAAGATTTCTCTACCAAGAGATGCTGTGTCAGGAAGGGAACACATGAAGGATGCTATGGAAGTACAAAAAGTCCTTTAATCTTCTGCATACACTGCAGGACTTTGTGATATTTGCATTTACTTCCTTATAGGAGAAGGGAAAATCTGTTCTTACTGCTGTGGAGAGAATAGAGGGATGCTTTCAGGACAAAATGCCAGTAGCTCCTGAGTTGAGTTTGAGAGCTGAGAAGGCCTCTGGGGCTAACATTTTTTCTGTTGGCTGCAACTCACTTCTTTCCCTGTTGTGAAGCCTCTGGTTGGAGCACCTTCTTTCTGCATTAAATATGACATATAAGGCACAACAGAATGCAACAGCTACACTGCAGCATCCAGTGGGTATTCATTACTATGTATTTGTACTACCATAAATCTTGGAAGGCCTCACCCTGGACTGCTTCACACTACACTGGGCCATGAATAAACACACAACAAAATATAGATATCCTTAAATTCTCCATAAAGAGACAACAGAGTGACTGTGGCAGAGTCCAAATGCAATGACACAGTGCTACTGTGATATGCACTGGCATTAATATACCTGCAATATAACTGTTGTCTAGTTGGATTGTTTAAAGCTTCACAGTATGTAAAACTTCTAAGAAAAATTTTAAGGGAAGCCAGTAAACACTTCTGCTTATGAAGAAGTCAACCAATACACGAGAGGCAGCTGAGGAGAAAATATCCAGTGTGGTCTGAAAATCTAATGATTGAATGATGGAAGTTGGCATCATATGTTGATCAAAACCAGAGTCAACCTCTTGATACTGAAGGAGAGGTATCAGGTAGAAGTAGTCTTGATGGGCCTTGAAAATAAAGACAGATAGCTTAACTTTATTGCTTTAAAATGAAGCAGGAAATCTGCTAGTAAGTTTGGAAAATGGTACTTACAGTAGAGTAGCACTTTGACTAGATAACGAGCATGGCAAGGCTGCATTTTGTCAAGGTAAAGTAAAAGATTTTCTAACACAGCCATGATCCATAAAAAAAATGGATGAAAAGCATATAATCTTCTGACAGAAAAGAATTACCATCCTTTAAGGGTTGGAAAAAGATTCCCAAAACGCAGATTTGCCCTACATTTGATGACAAAACAAAAGACAGCGTTCATAGAGGATGCAGAGAGGTTTTGTGAGGGCATCAACCTAAATATGAAAAGGAACTACTATCAAAAGACCAATAGTTGTAACTGGAAATAAAGAACTGAGGGCACTGCTGCAGAAAATTTTCATGCATTAAATCTGTTTAGGATTGGGAAAGAAGAGGTATATGAAAGGCATAAAACATTGTTTTTCCTACAAATACTGTGAAATGAGAAAATTCTTTCATGTCACATTTATTACTAAACTTGTTACAGCTATCTATGCTACCATGTTTTAACTTTGAAGGGTTGAAGAAAAACAATGTTCGTGACGTCACAATGTGAGGAGCGCCTCATTCGACACAAACAAAAACATGCTACATTCAGGACAGGCACAATACAAGCCAAGTGCAAACAGCAGCAGAGGAAAATATCTCTCAGATTTAGAACAACTAACATGCTGAATACTCAGGCACATTCCTTTGCTCTTCCTTCTCAGTGCACAGAAGGAAACTTACTCTGTTGCTGTAGCTCAGCTCTCGAGGTATTCTCAAGCCCAGACAATGTGTAGCTGTGCAGCAAATGCCCAATCCCTAGATTACAAAACATCATCTCCTTCTCCTGATATCTGTTTTCTTGCTTTTGTCCTGGTTTCAATCATTTATAGCATCACAGCATGAGTTAAACCAAAGAAGCAACCAGATCAGGTGTCCAACAAGAGGGGTAAACAGCAGTGAGTATGAGAGCGCTGGTTACAGCAGGAGGCAACTCAGAGTTCCTTCTCTTCCAAGTATTTGTAGTAGCAGTGCTGCAAGCAGAACAGAGCTGTGCCCCAACATTATGTCCTCAAAGTACTGAGAAGCTGCCATCATAGGAAGGGGAAGCAGCCACAGCCAGGTGATCTGCCTCGCAGGGGTGAGGAGAGAAAAAATGGGATACAAATGAAACATCCAGAGGATTTCTCATACCCCACTCACTAGGACATCACTTTCCTTCCTTTTCTTGTCTGAAACATATTCTAAGGCACTTCTGTTCTAGGGGCACAACTGATGCCATAGGGCAGCCAGAGGGCTGTGTTTAGGGTTTTTTGCAATCACCTAACCTCCCTCTGGTTTTCTTTCTTTTACCCAACTTAATGCAAGTAAGAATATATATGGCCAATAGGATTAAAAAGTGAAAACAGCAAACCAATAGGTCTAAATATTTAAAAATTAAAATATGCTGATGAAATGTTTTCAAATCATGATTTCATCTCATATTGAAAAATCTCGATTTCATTTTATATTGCTAAATCTTGTTCAGGCTTTTAAACTAGAACTCTGAAATTTCCCATCCCGTAATGAACATAATAAAATTGTGGTTTGAGTGCTGTTGAAGGTGATGCATTTCAAAATCATTAAGTTCTGTGTCTGAACAAGAAATTATGGCTTCTGCTCAGCACTGATTTTATTTAGCAACCTATATTGTCCTCTGTTCTTTGTTGTAATTGTCATCTTGAATCCCCAATTCGTACAGTAATTCGAAAGTAGACACTGAGTCTTCTTCACAGTTCTTATACTCCTTTCCAACAGAAAAAAACCCAAAAACTTGGAGAAAAGTACTTATTGAAAGTTTTAAACCTAAATCTATCATATACTCAGTGCAATGAAAAATACCAATAGCTATGCATGTAGTTCTCCTTTCAGGTGTATTTTTGCCCCCCACATTATGGCTTCTGGTTTTATTGTAGGGTTTTTGCTTCTTTGATTTTTCAGTTTTTTTAACTGGACTCTCTAGTCTACTTCTGATCTGAGTCTGATTTCTTCCTTGGTCTTGCTCTTTCTTCAAATTACTTTCATTTCATGCTGCTCTTGTGCCAAGCAATAAATATAATCCTGTCCTTCTTACCTTTACTCATCAATTATTATCTGTGTCCTTGCTTCATGAGAAAGGATCTCTAACTGTCCTTACACACAATTCCTTACACACAATTGTGTGTCCTTACACACAATTCCCATAATTATCCACAAATTCAGTAACATTTCCAGTTCTTCCATTATTTTGATACCACGGTTGAAAACATTCTTGAATTTGAATACCAGAAAGGAAACACAACATAATAAAAAAGGGCACAGGGTTTACAATACCCCTTTTGTTATACAGGGAAAACACCTACATGTAGTTTTTGCTCATTTGTATATAAAAATAGGAGTCAAAGCAATAACTGTACCCATAGCTACAGGAAAAGAGCTTCCTCCTTAATCCAAGCACAGATATTTATAGCTATTTTTGGGTAAATCCACTGACATATGATATGGGTAATATGTAATTCCTGCCTAAGACCATAGCTGATCAACATGTATGATCAAATTCACTCGTAATGCCAGCTCAGTTTAATTTAACCAAGTTACACTGACACAAGTATAAGTGCAAATTTATTAACATTTCCATATTCAACCCAGCAAGACAATTACATTAGCAAATCAGTTTCCAATATCTACACAAATATTAGTGTATAAACAGTTTCTATAGGTCTATAGATTTCAAAAAGTTTATCGGTCAAAATACGGAGCAAGTCAGAGACACATTACTCTGCAAATAAAGAAAACTAATTAGAACTCCCTACCTAATTGCAGTAGAGAAGGACTTCAGGATCCCATGGTGAGTTACCCAAGAATAATAACATCCTTAATGGGTATATTGTATATATTTTCTAAAAGAACTGAATTAATTTGTCATAAGTCAAACCTCTTGATTCACATTTTTATCGTTATTAGCTTGCCAAAATCAGTAAAGACTAACTGTTGAAAAAGTCAATCATTTCAATGTACTTACAGCTGAATTTTCTCATCATGTGACCAACTATCCACAAAGCCTCTGTGCCATTAAGAAGTTTTGAGGAATACAGTATTTGGTACTGCCAAAAAAACATAATTAAAAGAATGCATGTAAATTATACTAATCTTCTAATTAGAAATGTTTTATGATTAGTTCACGTCTAAAGTACATTTGGGGGAGAAGCAGGACTTACATCATCCCAATAGGCAGGTTCCAGCACAATCAATGATACACTGACAGAATTCACAGAAAGGAGTCACAGTAGGGTCCTGATCTTGCAACTGAACTTTCACAAAAAGAACCCCACACTACTGCAGAATCTCCTGAATTTCAGTAGGGCCCTACCCACACATAATCAATTACAGAGTCTGCCTATGTGGGAGTAACAACAGCGAGAACAGGACCTGTTCCTCCACACACCTGCAAAAATACCAAGATTAAAAAAAAGAAAATTAGTAACATGCAGCAAAACCTATTGATAGCCTTTACAGCATTTAGCACATAATAAAGGAGTTCCATACATCTTTAAGTTGCATATTATTTATAGGAATTTTTAGTTCCTGCTTTAAAGAATGTTGGCTTAAAATTGCTTACGGATTTTACATGCCGTGACAGCACATTATGGGAGCTTTTACTGATATTACCTGAAATACAATTTTTTTAATTATCATTTCTAAAACTTACTTATCCTTGTTTCTTCGGTCTATTGTGCAAGTCACTTTTCAGTGCTTCAAATTTCTTAAAATCTGTTCCACAACACCCATTTTAGGGACACAGCATAGGCCTGTGAATTTATTGAGGTCTTCATGACTTTGAAAGTGTCTGACCACATATAGTAGCATGCAAGACCAAAGTCTTCAAAAGTACATAATAAAAAGCTGTTTATTATTAGTCATTTACAGACAAAAAGGTGGCAGCTTTTTAAAACAAAAAAATCCTTATGAAAATCAACTATAATTATTCTTTGCTAGGTTTAAGGACTTTGTGAATTTAAAATACAGGAAGCACACAACATAGTGTTAAACCAGAATACATCACCACTTTGTTGTTTGTACAAAATTTAACATTCATTATTTGACCTTACTCTTCTTATTAAAAACACATCTATGTTGATCTTTAAAAGGAAAATGTTATAAGTTACAATATTTTTACATATTATAGACCATTTAAAAGCAGGTTAGCCATAGGTTTCATTAAGTAATATCTAACTAGAGACACTAGGCAACACTACTGATGACAAAGGTTTTAAGAACCAAAAGATTCTAGAAACATGCAAAAAAACATTTTTTCATTCCTTCAATACAGTGAACACTGCAGAAACAGAAATATTTTAAAAAAGAAAAAAAAAAAGCTGGGACCAAATGAAAGGATTTGAGAATCTAACAGACAAACCAGAAGTTTCATAAAATGGAATACAGTTTGGGGTTTTTTTCGTAATGACTAATTGTTCTCTTCTTGGCTCTGATTTTGTGAAAAAAAACCAAACAAAAAATAAAAACCATGAAAATTAGCAGAAAATGGAAAAGAGTATCACAGGTTTTTGTTCCTTGCTGCCAGGTTGATGGTCTTCAACTGGGCAGGAGGACAAACAAAAAAGTTGAAATTTCAAGACAGTTATCTTACAATACTGAACTGGAAGTGTTTCTTCTCATGTTACTGCTTTTAAATTTTACATTTCATATGCATGACTTTTAGGCTTCTGTTATTCTGAGAAATTCAACTGTTTCTAAAGAATATGCTGCAGCACTAAGTTCTGTTTAAAAAGTGTTACATCTTTACCCCTGTCTAACATTATACAGAAAATATAAAAATTTTAGACATATGCCAAGTTAGTGTGTCTACCAGAGCCTGCACAGTGAGTAAAGCAGCACCTCTGGCAAGTGTAATCTCCCCATTTCTCACTGACTGAGATGAATGGGCAGACAAGATCTTTCAGTACAATTTTGGTGACAAAATCACACAGCTACAGATTTAGCATTTCCCAAGTTGAAATGCAGTGTGGTAACTTGATGCAGCCTGATCCTAATATTGTTTTCTGTCCCTGTATCTAGCTCCACATCTTTCTTCACAAAAGAAGTTAATTGGAATACAATACATATTTTCTGCACTGTTCCAAGAGTGTAGGTTGTAGGATGGGTCAGGGACACATAGCTGCAGTCGAAATTACAGTCAGTTTCTGGAGAGAGCTGAAAACCGAGTTTTGCGATTTTGACAGCTTAAGCAATAGCTCAGAGCTAACATCCAAACAGCCAATGAAATGAAATACTGAAGCTGTCTCAACAGTTCCCTTCTCTGACATGGACAGAAGAAACATGTTTCTAATACAGGTATAGAAACTACCATAACATGGAATGAATCACAAGTGGTTTGGGAGACTAGAAGGTCCTGGCAAAACCAATTTTTTTTCATGACCAGCAAAAGTGATGACATCTAGTTACCTGTCAGCATGTTTGTAGGTACCACCACCACACTTGTGCCAAAGATAGCCTGGCTGTTTTTCCATTCCCTTCTAAACAGATTTCCATAAATTCCAGCTTCTGACATTTAGGAGAACAAGAGGCAGCTCACATTGTGGCTAGGTCTGAGCTACACGTGTCGACTGGCAAACCAGCCAAGCATGACGACCTGCAAGGCAACAGGTTGAACAGAACAGAAAATTTCTGAGACTGTGCTGCAGCTTTTTCTACCCTGGGGGCACTAATTTGAGTCTCTTCTCAACTCACAGCTGCTAAATTTCACTCAAATTGCAGAAACTTGACTTTGTGACCTCTACCTCTATGTCAAATGCAGCTGAAATTAAGCAGCGGATTCAAAAGTTATGAGGAGATAACACAATCCTATACATCTTGTTGTGCTCAGAAACCGGGCATGAAAAGTCTGTAACATAATCACTGTGACAATAATGATTTTTATGTCACTTACTGTTTCCATTCAGCAGTTACACCACAAAGTCAGCTACAACAGAACACAGATTTTTACATGGTGATAGCATAAATTAACCCAAAGAATATAGAGACTGTCTCAATAAAACTGCCAAGGTGAACAGGGCCCTAAATACAGATTGCTTCATAAAGGTGAAAATTTAACAGAAATACAATATTGTGTTTTTTTTAACTTACCACAGCTGTAACTGACTGCCCTTCATGGAGATTCCTGTTTCTCTTCCAACTCCATGGTGTCTTTCCTAAAGCTTAAGAAAAGTTCAGTGATACACAGCTCAATAAAACAGCGACATCAAGTCTAATCAGTCTATTCAGTATACCTGGACTTTTGTGGGGTTTTTCATTGGGTTGGCTTCTTAATTTTTTTTTTAATAAGCATAACGATTTTTAAAGCATCACCTTAAAATCCTGATCTTACTGCCTGGATGCAGATCCTAATATCCCAAATAGGGAATAGCTTTTAATAATATGTAAAACCCATTTCCCTTTCTATAAATAGCATCCACAATGCTCTGCTTGCCCTTTTTATTGATATAGCACTAAATTTTAACTTTTGCATTTTTCACTTAAAAGGCATATTTGAAATCAGAGGGGTTTATTTGTTGCTGGATTCCAGGAGCTGATGAAAGAAGGAAAGAAATTGGGAAAGTATAAAGACCTCTCTAAAACTCCAGTAAAAAAGAAAAGAGCCAAAGAATAATCAGTGTGGAAAAGTTAATAGAAAACTGGACATTAGAGGAAAGGTTAGCAGGACACAATGGGTATAAGAAGAGTCAGAGAAGTGAAAGTGATTCAACCAAAATGGGATGGAACAACAGAAACAAAATTATATTCTTAGCAGGGTAATGAAAACAAGCTTTTCAAAACTGTTTGACATTGGCCTATCTCTTCTACTGAAGTAAAAGAATCACATCAATTCAAAAAATGCTGTAGGAAAACCTTAAAACCACTTAACTTGAACCATTTAACTTTAAGCATTTTGAGTATCTAAACTCCGCTCAGCTAAACAATTAAAGAAGTGCTTAAATGTGAAAAACAATTTGAATCATATTGTCATCATTCACTAGGTCTGTAGTATCAAGAACACATTCACATCTGATCCCTTAATAACACTCAGACTCACACTTAGGTGCTAGTCAGGATCCAGCCCATTGGCTGTCAGACAGGCAAAGTCAAATACAGGACACGAGGGACTAATGTGGATTCAGACCCTTCTCTCAAAAGCCATATTCATGCAAGTATTTTGACTGAAGTGCAAGATTAATTGTTTGATGAAGCAGAATGTAAATAGTTAAGTGCTCAAAGCTAATTCAAGAATCAGCTGTCTGAAAGAAAACTAAAGAAAAAATGGCTGAGAAAGAACAAAGAAACAGATTGTTGGATCTGTATTAAAAATAAATGACCTCTGGGTTACATCTCAATTCACTGTGCTTGAAAACTGCAGCTTCTTTCTGACTTAAGCATTAAACCTTGTTTTTAAAACATGAAATGGTAAAGAGCCCTGGCAAAGGTTAAATTATTTCAGTGGTTGATAACAGTACTGAAGCAATTCTTAACACAGGGTGTAGTTCAGATACTGGCATAAAGGGCTCAGCATCTCTCCTAACTATTTAAACACACTTGCACTTCCAAACCCAATCTGGTAAACAGCTGGGACAGGGTTAATATCCCATATTCTAAGAGGAGAAACCGTGGAAATCGTAAGCCACTACCAGGGTTCTGACCCTTCTAGTCCTTACTCTACAGTTACTGAAGGAAAACAGAAATTGAGCCATTTGTTAAGATCCCAAAAAAGGTCTGGGACACCTCTCAGCATTTTGCGAACTTCTGGTCACCATGATCCGTCTCCTGAACTATGGATCATTCTGTGAACCATTATTTTAAACTGTCACCTATCTAAATCACCAGGAAGCCAACATCAACACTTAACACCTGTATTCTTACACACACAAGCCCCTGCTACCAATATTCCATCCTTTATTTATGGCTGTAAAAGAAAGGAAACACCTTGTCTTTAAGATTTATGCTTAATAAATCCATACACATACAAATCACTACCTAATGATTCTTATGAGTAAGATAAAAGACCTGATTAAGGCAGTGAGAGGGAGTTCGTTCCTCTGTATATTCAGTCACTTTTTCACAAAATGGCTAAATAAAATAATGTTTTGTTGTTCTCAGGAGAATTATGAGCACTACTAAAATTTTATAAATGTTGTGAAGCTCAGAGCTCAAAACTTCCCAGAAACTGGAAAACTAGAGAAGCGAAATAACAACTTGCATCAAACAGTCTTAAAAGAAATAAATTGAACAGCAAAAGAGCAAACAAACTAGCAGTAGCTTAAAGCACTTCCAGATCCCCCACTCCTGCATTAATTTCAGTAGCATTTCATTTAGATGCAGGCATACACATCTGCAAAATTTAAGCTTCAGTCTTTCAAGCAGTTTCACATATCCTGAACTTCACTCTTCTAAGTAGTGCTACTGATAAAACTGTTCATGTGTACAGTTAAGCACATGCACAGGACTAAAGTTAAAGAAAGTAATAGAGAAATTAGCTAATGAATTCAGTGCATCACTAGCAATTATTTTTTAAAAGTTGAGGACAGTGAGGAAGAAAGCAAAGTTTGAAAAATTAAGAGCTGAAATATAAGGTGTGGAGAAGAAATTAGGTTATGGTCCCAGAAATCACCTCACCAAAATCTAACTTCAATACTTCTAAAATAACAGAACCGGTGCTAGGCAGGAAAAAATAGTAAAGCATCCCTAAGTTAATAGTCATGACAACCACACTATTTTCTCACCATTTGATGAGTCTTCTTCACTTCAAGGTTGAAGTTCATGGGTGCTGTGGAGAAGATCACTTGGCAACTGCTCTGCTGTAACTAATCCATGAATAAAGAATGGGCTTTAGTTTTCACAGATACCAAGCCAGAACTTTTCACAACTATTAAATCCACAAAAATATTAAAACATTTAGAAGTTACAGTTAGACCATTTAAGCAAAACTTCACCACAGAATCTAAGTTTAATACCAAATCCTTCCTTAAAACCTCAGGCATATGTTCATTATTATGAGTCAGGCCTACAGATATGGTGGAGTCAATATTGTAAGATGTTAACAAAATACAGAAATCCAACTTTTTGGTGATTACACCACTAGTCTTTATGGTACACTGAGCATTTTAGTGGCTTTAAAAATCTAAATTAAAGTTTGCTATTGAAAAATCAGGACATAAAAGAAAAAAACCCTAATTTTATTTTTCATGTGGAAGTTCATAAGAAATCTAAAAAACTATATGCAGGTCCTAAGCCAGCACATACTTCTTGCAGTCCTTACAGTCTATAGGAGCATCCCTAGATCAGGTCTATTCTGGCAAATTCAAAACTGTTTTCATTGTACAACAGTAAACGCTGTCCACTTCAGTTCTTTCTAGATTACAACTTCTATCATTGCTAGAAGACTAAAACTGCAAAAGCAATGAATTTCAAATCCTGTATTTGTCAGGGTAAATTAAAGACTGAATGGCTACAAAATGAAGCAAAACACACATGAAGGAGAATGTCCAACTACAGTTACTAGGTTATTAAACTGAAACTTTTAAATTTCAAGTGATACGAAATTCACAGGAGAGGCTTAGATGAACCTATAAAGGGGTCTAGAAGGCTTGATGAGCATCAGGGGCAAGGCAGAACTCAAATTAGAAAAATAAATAGAAAAAAAATTCAAATTCCCATTGGCTGTATGTCCATATACAATACAAACACGGAAGAACAAAATAATACGTAGGTGTGCAATTATTAGAATTATGTGGGTGTATGTTACTGCCCCCCAGTTGGTCTAACTTACCTAGGAACTGATCCAGATGAAATGGAATAACATGCAAGAACCCAGGCAAGCCAAAGAATCTAACTAAAAAGTTACATGGTGATGACACAATGCCAGTTTTCATTACAACAAATTCCTCTAATCCTCATAGCTGTAAAATAAATCTTAAAAACACACAGCAAGGTAATTTGTAAAGTAATGCATGCCTGAGCCAGAAGACAGCCTCCAGCTTTCTAACTATCCCTAGCTATGAGCCTCTGTGTCATTTCAGCAAAGTACCTTCCTTTGGTTTTGCCACCTCTCAGCTGGATCTAGGCAATCCAGTACACCCAAGCACAAATTCTGCTGCATATAGGAAACTTCAAGCACAGGAAGCTGGGGGGATGTCATCTCAGCAATATAGGTTATTATAAGCCCTTCCCTATGCTGATTTTCTCTAGGCTTTTAATTTACAAATTCGAGGTCTCAAGATCCTCCAGGGCCTAAATCCAGGATTACTAAAGAAGTGCCTTCCAGATCTCTAGACTGGATCCAGTTGTCAGTAGTTCCCCTCATCTGACATAAGAGAACCTATGCAAGAAGCAGGAAAAAAACCTATAATTTCTAGAGACAGAATTGTCTCTGGGCTGATGAAAGTCTAAGGAATGAAATTGCCTAAGAGCTAAGGGCCATCAGAAACCCAACTGCACCTTGCTTGAAGAACAAAACACTTCAGCCTTGCCTCACTAACATAAAGACATAATATGTATATGAAAGAAAAGACAGATACAATGAACTGAAAACATTCAATTGCACATGCTCCTTCTTTTGGCAACGAGAGAACAGATAATATGACAAGTGCTGGTCATGTCACTTATTACTGTATGGAGATTCTCTGACAATTTAATGGCACTCTCTGAGGAGAAGAACCAGTAATGCAGGACAGGCACTACTAGGAGGTGTTCAGATAGTGCTGCAATGAGAACTGCATGAGGAAAGGAGTCCATTATAGAAACTGCAGCTTAACCTCCTATTAGACGTCCACCACTCCGATTAGCCCAAGTTGGTTGGAATGGAAATTTGATTTAAAGAATTGACATCACTTTTGGTGAGGCTCAAAATCCCTTTCTTTTCCTTCTGTCCTCAGCTGTGTTCCTGCTGTGACTTTTTGGCTTCAGTAGTCACTGAGGAAACAAACTGATGATCCTCTCCCAGATGCTACAGCCAAAGAATGCAATAGCCACCTCGTCTTACATGGATTTTTACACTACAGCAATTGCCCTTCTCACTTGTTCTCACTGTTGTTAAATATTTACCCATTCTAATCCTCAAATTATTGTAATTGTGCACTATTTAAGTTAAAAGATATGCATGGGAGGTGCAAACTAAGACTATTACATTAGGTTTAAGTTTCGTGCAGTCCTAAGTAATTCTGAGAATAACGATTGTGTAATATCACTGTTAGCTCCTTAAGGCCGAAATACAAGAGCATAATAATGAAGAGAACTATTCAGTGTGCTTACACATAATAATACACATTTCAGCCTGTGCAGAACTGGGGCCTATATGCATTAGGTATGGAACCTGAGAGCAAGTACTAGATATTAGGGGATGTAAAAATTTCACTTTCATTAAAAATCTTAATGAAATCTTAGGAATAACATTTGAAAGGACAACAGTGTCCTATTCACATTAGAGAACACCATGTATCATAGAAACAGTGTATCATAGAACACTGACATAGTATCTTCTACATCTTATTTTTATATTAGTTGGAAAATGGGTGAAAAATAATAACTAGAATTATTTTAGGGCAAAACTATACACAGTCTAAGTACAAAGAAATGGTATCAGCAACATCATTTTTTTTATTTTATTTTTTTTTCACTGCTATTTCTACTGCAAAGTTTTCTTTTCACAGGCACATAACCTTCAGGAAAAAAATCAGAAAATATGTACTATCATTCTTTTCAGTTGAAAGGCACACTTTTTGAAAATTTTGCTCAGGGTAATTTTAATAAAAGAAGAGCAAAGTGTAAATATACTGCAAATCATTTATATTTCCCCCTTTTTAATAGAATGGCTTTACGATAGGAAGCTTTTTGATCTGGCTCATTTTCACTGAGAACCTGGTTAAAAAAATTAGGAACCGGTTTCTTTAGCAATACCAAACTTCAAATCCGAGGAAAATATAATACCATAAACGCATAATATTTCCTATGTGATTACTTACATGTTGCCTCGCTTTATTATTTTCACTAAGGAGCTCCAGAATTACATACTTTCTGAGCAGCAGTAGTTTTCATAGCCATGATGCTTTTTGAGCCCAAAAGCTTGGTGTTCTGTACTGTGGCTGTTGGTTAAAAAAAAAAAAAAAAAAAAAAAAGGAGCGAGAGAAAGAAATTACCTCTCCCTTTCAAAACTTGTTCTGCTTATATTTTTGTCAGTGCAGCTCTAGCAGGGAGCAGTGCAATCATGAAAAGCATTAGGCCCTGAGCCTGCTTGCGCTCGTCTGCCAGCAGTCCAACCGAGTTCAAGAGGACTCGCTCACAGACGTGAAGATTTTGAAAGTCAGTGGGAACAGAGCTCCCAGACTCTCACTATGTACTTCTGAAAAATCTTCCCCAAAGTCATGGGAACAAAAATTTGCAGGTCTGAGGCCTCTGCTTTCCCTTCCCTTTCTAAAAAGCGCATCAGACTAGGAAAAAAAACCAAAACACTGAAGCGAAAAAGCCCGAGGAGCGGCTGGCAGGGATGCGCTGGGTCTCCCTGCCGAGGCAGGGTCCGGAGCTCCCAGGGAAGGACCCTTGAGCAGGCACAAGTCAAGTGCAGGCAGCGAGTGGCTCGGGCGGCACTGTAGCCTGCCTTCCCCCGCGGCTTTCGGCAGCTCGCTAACCTCCATCTCGGCTTCCCCATCCCTGAAACGCGGGTGGGAGCGCTAACCCAGCCATCAGGTACCTTACGATCAGTCACAGCGTGGGGCGGAGGGGAGGATGCGGCGTGAAAATGAAAGTTCGCGTTTTCCCCGAGCGCTCTGCGCGCAGCCAAGGCGGGAGCGCTGCCCGAGTTGAACCTCGCTCCGTCAAGTTCCTCCGAGAGGGC
>VZRZ01004219.1:0-22389 GCA_013398175.1 Climacteris rufus
CCAGGCTGGCCTTCCGCTTGTGCCGCTCCCAGCGCCGGGGCGGCGGTGAGCGCGGAGCGGGCGGCAGGCGGGGGAGAAGCCGCGCGGTTCCGAGGGATGCCCCGGGAGCGAGGCCTGCCCTCGCCGCGGCGCGGAGCGGAGCGGAGCGGCTGTGGGAGGAGGCTCGGGGCGGGACGGGCCTGCAGCCTCTGCTCTGACCTGGCTGCAGGAACGCATCCGCCTCCTGCCCCTCCGCCCCCGAGCGCAGTCCAGAGGGTGACGACGGGACCGTCCGGGTGGCCGGGCTGTGGGGGCCGGCTCTAATTGAGAACCTTGTTTTCTCTGTACTAAAAGCACCACCACTTCAGGACCAGTGGTTTAAATAGTGCGGTACGTCCTTAAGCACTTTTCAAATGTCTTTCCTTTCCATGGAAAACCAGGTAACCCACAGAGGCTGGGTGGGCTCCATCCACGGAGGTTTTAAAGACCTGATGGGACTAAAGAGCCTGGAGCCTGCAGCCCCTGCTTTGAGCTCTTAAGGTCCCTTCAGACCTCGATTGTCCAAGAATCCTCTATATTTTTTTCTAGAAGTTTCATGTTGGTCTAGCCTATCTTTTATAATCCTTTACCTCGTTTCCACCACTAATGCAAAGCAAGAATTCACCTGTTGTCTGTAAGTGCAGAAGTGTGAACATTACTCTGCTACCTATCACTGATTTCTTCACAAACTATGCAAACCCTGTCTACACTGCTCTCTTCTAGGTAGATACCTACTCTTCCTGGCTAAATTAAAGTTCAGTCTAGGCATTCAGTACTTTCATTTAATTCTTTATAGCCTACTAAGTTTCCTGTAGTGAGAATGGTAGTGATCAGCAACACAGCAGCAGTCATGCTGTTGCCCTCTTTACTGAAAGATTTTCTGAAAAATACAACCTGAGTAAAGGTTGGGTTTGCTGATTTTCAGAAAGGGAGAGCTAAGTTTCAAAACACACATTCAGAAATTCAAACGAGGGACAAATCAACCAGTTGATTCTGGTGTCCATTTCCTATAGAAGATATAAATAGAAGTCTCATTAAATAATGAAACTTGTAGCATTCCTTTACTCTGTATATACAGGTCTCTCTGCAAGTGTGCTAGCAAGCAGATCACAGGTAACTTGCAGACATTTGCTTACTTCCTTATTGCTGTTCTAACACTTGGTGGTGAGAGGGTGCTGCTGGCAGAGAGCAGGTGTCTTATCTGAGCTGACTGGGTTTTTTTTCTTAATCTCTCAATTGCTTTACTATCCCCACTGCTATCTAAGTATGTAAAAAGTTACAGTGGGGTCCTGCACATTAAACCATGCATTAGATCCAACATTAGCTTTAAGAGAACTCTGAATTCTTGAAATCAGTTACATTCCCTGGAAATGTGATACTGTCATCTATGGACTTGGAAATACATCAAATTGTAACTCTCAAATCTTCCTGGTTTCTGTAGAACACTGTGACATTCAAATTCATTCATGTTAATGTGCATGTTGTATTTTGCCTAGTGCTTTTATACAGGGCCTCCCAGGTACCCCAGTCAAATGCATTTTGACAAATTAAGTTTTCCTTTCTTTTACGGTGTTCGGTGCTTCTGATGATCCTGACTAACAACAGGGAAAAATTGACTGTGATGTCAGACACTTTTAGAAAATGTAAAGCTTCTTTTAAATGAACATAATCATTCCCATGTCAGATCTTGGAAGAGCACAATTAACTATATCAGATTTTCTTTTAAACTCTGTAATAGTAAAAATTATAGTATTTTAAGGGACTGCATTACTCACAAGGCAATTTTAACAGCAGGGTGACACACTGAAGTAAAAATAAGCCATGGTTATTTTCCAGTGTGTACTTTGGAAATATTATTTGACATCCCAAACAATTTTAACAACACTTTGCTGGCATCTTCTAGCTGAGCTGAAGCATTAACGAAGAAAGCCCTGATCCTTCAGAGGTTTACTTATTTTGACTGGACCCACTAAATTCAGTGCAGAACTACTCAGACTGCTCAGACACGGGCGGTTGTGTCACTCCTGTGGAGGAGAGGCTTTAGTCTGCACTCACTTTTTCAGGACATGGAAATGTCAGCACACAAAACGTCTGTGACTTACCTACACTTCCAGTGCTTTCAGGGCTGTTGGGAAAAATCACTTGTTTTGTGGTGGGGCTTGGGACAGCACTGCTCAAGTCACAAGGTTTATGAAGACAAAACCATCAGCCTTGGGGGTATGACACAAGCAGCTCATTAAGCAATTGGTTTTGCCTTAGAGGCGTGAAATAATACTAAAGAACAAGTTACCAATAAACAGCTTCTCTTAATAGCATAAGCTTGCATATAGGAAATGATGTCTCGTTCTGTTAGTTTATGATAACATAACAAGACTCTAGCTTAGAAGCAAGAAAAAAGTAACCTAAAAGCAAAGGTACAATTTCTTGAGAGAAAGGATTTTACTTCTAGAAAATACATAACCTTACCTGGCAACCAGAAAGAGGACCTACCACTTAAGTTCTCTAAACAAACCACACATTTTCTTAGAAGATGGGCTATAAAGAAGATTCTAGGGATCTTGTATAGCTGTGCAATAGGTATCTTGGTCTGTTATATAGGAGATTAGACTGCATAATCACAACAGTATTTTCTCTCCTGCAAAAAAAAAAACAACCAAAAAAACCCCAAACCAAAAGTAATTTAACATAATGCCCATGCAGGTACTTTTTGAAGCACGCTATACACGGGCAGAGGTGAAAGCAGCTGTGCAAATGTTCTCATTTTCAGTGTGAGCAGTTTTAAGCACGTTACCAGCAGCAGCCATTTGCGTATTTCAGAGATCAGCAGTTCTCCCTTTCACGCTCAGTGCTTCCAAAGGGTTGTTACGAAAACACCCCCTGGGAAGTTAAAGATACACTTGATGATATCTTTGTTTGACTGCTGCGGCTCCTTTGCCCCTGCAGAGCAGGTGACAGCACATGTGCTATCGGTGGTACCGGGCAGCCAGTTTGAGCAAAGGTGAGGGGTGGGGTTGGGCCACAGCTCCCCGTGGTTGCCATGTGAACTCCAGCACAGCCACGCACTATTCCACAAGGACTCTGCCTGCTGCGGGAAGCTGGCAACAACAGAAGAGACCTGGAGGCAGAAATAAGGCATTGGTGCAAGGGGCAGCTTAGCAAAGTGGGTGCTGGAAGAGGCAAGTGAAGGCCTGGAAGTTTTACTGTGTACTTGCCTCCTCCCCCAAAATACCAGGGTGCTTATTCAGAAAGCAATTAACAGACTCAGCTAGTGAAAAATGCTTACATAAAGGTTCATGTGATTTTTTTCTCCCTTAATTATAAAAAGAATGATTTCAAAATGAAGGTAGGCTACAAACTGCTGCTGAAGCAGCCCTGGGTGGTGGGTCTCTGACACATGAAGGAACAACTCACACTCCAAATAATATTTCAGAAGTTAAAACATTCATAAGAACTAAGAAAGATATTTAAGCTGGCTTTTTTATTAATTTAGTGGGATTACTGTCAAATGAAATTGCATGAATCATTTTTCTCATTCAGTGTGAGTGATCTGTAATGTAATAATGTTAGCTGCAGGAAATGGCTGATAGTTTAGATCTTGTGTGACTGCAGGCATTTATATGCACTGCCCTCACATCAGGTCTGTTGCATCCACGTTACTGTTCCAGTGACACATCCATCAGAACATTAACCTTTCAAAAATAATCTCTTCCCCCCGCTTTCATGTGAAAGCTGATTTTGTGCTAATAACAAAAAACACCTTTGAGAGTAATTTCTTAGGCCAGCTCCAACTAAACATCAGTGATTCTGACCATTAACTCCTTCTTTAAATGTGTTTTCTTACAGTTGTTCTGTCTCCATAGGACTGACTTCCATGATGCTGAGAGGAATTGCTCACGGTGCAAAAGACACATTCACGGTTCTGTTGACAAGATCTCAGTGCTGTAACCTGGGACTGAAGTTTTCAGCAGCATGGCCTGATGCAGCAAACAGGAGCTTCCTAATACATTCCAGTTACACAACTGATACCAAGTCAAGAGAGGAAAATAAAAAAACCATTGAGAGTCTGTACAGTTTGTCAGTTGACATTACGAAGATACGCAGACTGAAGGAATGGGTCCTTCTCCAGGACGTGACCTATGTTAAAGAAATTGCTGGTATCTTACAAGAAATGGGAGCAGATGAGACCACTGTAGCCAACATTATAGAACGCTGCCCAGAGGCAATTCTCCACACCCCAGCAGAGATAAACTCTCAAAAAGCTCTATGGCAGTTAGTATGCCAGAATGAAAAACAGTTGATTAAATTAATAGAGCAATTTCCAGAGTCTTTTTTTACTACTGAGTATCACCAGAACCAGAAGGCAAACATACTGTTTTTTCAAGAGCTGGGACTTAAGAATAATATAATCACCAGGTTCTTGACAAGTGCACCCAATATTTTCTACAATCCTGTTGAGAAAAACAAAAACGTGCTAGAGACACTGCAAAGAAATTACTTAAATTTAGGGGGTTCTGAAGCAAATATGAAGATCTGGATACTGAAGCTGTTGAGCCAAAATCCATTTATTTTATTAAATACCTCCACCACAATCCAAGAGAACTTGGAATTTCTCCAGAAGAATGATTTCACTGACCAGGAAGTTCTACAGCTGCTGTCCAAACTTAAAGGCTTCATTTTTCAACTCAATTCTACTACTATGCAGAAGAGCATGCTTTTTTCCAAAAATGTCTTTAAGTGTAGTGATCAAGAACTGAAGCAACTAGTGCTGAAATGCCCAGCCCTTCTCTACTATTCTGTGCCAGTTTTGGAAGAAAGACTTGAAGGTCTTCTGAAGGAAGGAATTTCTGTAGCACAGATTAGAGAGACACCAATGGTGCTGGAGTTGACAACACAAATTGTTCAGTACCGAATTAAAAAGCTCTCTGCATTGGGATATGATATAAAGAGTGGAAATCTAGAAAGCTTGAATGGTACTAAAAAAGATTTTGAAGCTACTTATGGTAAGATACAATCAAAGAAAGAGAGACCAATTTTTAATCCTGTTGCTCCTCTACATATTGAAGATTAATTTGAATGCTGTACTTCAAGATATGCAAAAGAAAATTAAAAGGGTTGTTGGTTCTTTGAGAAGAGATGAAACAAAAGTAATCTTAACCATACTGTAGTCTTACACTGTACTTTGTCTTTGAGGGGGTCTTGGGCACAACATCATTATACAATTGTAGCTTTCTAATCTTTTCAAATAATATAATGGAACTTATGGTTATGATAAAGGTTGTCTTTTTCTAAAAGTACCTCAGATGTTACAATTTCTTACCTGACAGGGCATTAACTGCTTTGGATTTCCAGCTCTGTCACTGCACAGTCCAGCCTGTGGTAGTGATTAGCACAATTTTTATCTGAGGAAGACAAAAGGAGCATTATTTTTTCCAGCAGTGTTCATCAATCCACTGGTTCCCTGTCTTCAGGAAAGTCTCTTGGAGTACTATTCCTAACTGCTGAAGTAGCTCTAGCTCCTGGATCCTGACCTGCAACAAACCTGATGTCTTGGATAGAAAAGCCCTCTCCTGAGAACAGAGGCAGGACGTAATTTTTTTTTTAAATTCAGTGACTGCTACAGTGAGGCCCTTGTATGTTAGTGTACAAACCATAATGCAAAGAAACTACAATACAACCTCCTTTACATTTCTGAGTCTTCAAAATTTGCTTATTTTTCAAAAGGTTTGGGACAGGAGGAAGGGCACTTATTGCTATTGTCTGGTTCTTAATTTCTTTTTTTCTAGTAAGGTTTGGGTAGAGGAATGATTAGGGAGACATTTGCCTTAAATGATGGTAGGAGGAAAGAAAAAGTCATGCTTTTATATTAGGTGTAACAAAACCCTAGACTGTAAACCTCTGGTGATTAAAAATGACTACCAGATTTGCAAACAGCTGCCACAGTTTCTAAATATATGGGTGGCACTGCTTCTCAGATAACACCATATGATAATTGGCCACAAGTGCTGGCTTTCAAAATAGTAACTATCAGACAGCATTGAAGTTCTCAGAGGATTTGATTTCTTCTCATTTATGGGCTGTGAATGATAATATAAAATAGTACCATCTCTGGCGATCACGTCAATAGAATTAGGATCAGTGATTTTATTTCTGAGACTTTCCTAAGCAGCTATTCCACATACACATTCCCTCTTCACAGCAGAATATAAAACAGCTACACACCACCCTCACTCCAGGCATTCTTCAATGTCATTTTTAACACACATTTTGGCAGCAAATCCAGGCCTCCGTTTGTTAAAATGCAGTTTTAAATTGCTGAAGAAATCTGGTACTGAATTACTGGTACAGATGCAAGCTGGTGATTTTATACAGTCTGCCACCTTTTCTACTGTGAGCTTGGAAAGGGCTGGCAACACCTGGTAGGAGCAATGCCAAGATCTCAAGAGCTGAAGGTGTGACAGTGGGCACTCTGCAGGGCAGTGTGGACGTGACAGGGGCTGGGGGTAAATGCCGCTCTTGCAGGAGCACGGGCAGCAGTGGCAACAGCTCAAGAAGGGGACACATCCCCAGCATGAAAATCATCAGGCTGTGTTTATGCTGACTCTTTCAAAACATATTATCGTTTTGTAAGAGGAAACTGGGAAAACAACCATATTAAAAATTCACAGGAACTTGCCTTTGTCACTTTGTGACTCTCCCTCCGTGCTCAGCTATTAAGCAGACCATAGTATGATTTGAATTCAAAAGCCTCCTTCCCCTCAAACACAAGGGGGCATTTCAGCTCACCAGAGCTGCTCATAACACAGTCTGTAACTGAGCCAGAAACCTGATTGGTGGCTGAGGAGGAAAAGGAAACCAAGATGTAGAACAGTGTTTCCCCTGAATATTTAGGTTTAGCATTTCTACAGGTTTCTGTTTTTACAAAGTTCTTGAAACAACTTATTCCCATCACTTACAGTATCTCCAGTGGCAACAGAATAGGAAAAGGACGTATTTCCTTAACTGAGTCACAGCCTGAGTTATCACAAACTCATTTTGCATTCTGAATGTTTCAGTTTCTCTTCCCTTTCAAAACAAAAAAGGGTATGACAATGCTCTTTTTCTCTACTACCAGATGAAAATTCAGCCAATCATTCATAACTCTATACCTGGGACCTGTTTTTCTCTTCTTCACAGGATTAATTTACAATAAAACCTTAGGAAAGCTCCCAAACACCAAAACATTGTATTGCTAAAATCCACATCCTCATCTCTTATTACAGTGAACCAGTCTGTGTGTAAGCCTTTCATTACATAGTGAGCAGTTAAGCATACAACTTGCCTTCATAAAGACTTCCCCTTTTGAAATGGGGACTGGGAATAGGAAAGTGAAATAAAGCCACCACAAAAACAACCCAAAGACACAAGAACAACCCCACTCCCCCTGAAAACTTCAGTGCCATATTCCATTCAGCTCACTATGATCTTAGAAGTGGGTATTCCCAAGTGTCATTGACCAGGGGAAAGGAAAATCAGTGCTAAGGATTTTGTGTCTGTGCACAGCTTACACACTGAAGTTACAGATTTTGTTAAGAGCTGCTTGGTGCTAAGCAGATACAGATAAAAGACACTCTGGGGCACGATGCTGTGGGAAGATTTATACCTAAGAATGCCTTTTTCCATAAAACTAAGGAAGCTTTCAAATGTCTGAAACAGCAACAATTTAATGTTTCACATGAGCCAGGACAGAACTGGAACAAGTTTTTAAGATGAAGCAAGTTTCATAAGTGAATGGAAAATACATAGGATATAGGAAAAAGCTCTTTGAAAACTAAAACCATATGCCATGTAAAAGTGTTTCAGTTACAAGACTCAAAGTAATAGCTACAGCACACGTTAAGAACAAAACATAATGAAGTGTTGGCAGCTCTTTACATATCTTAACATTGCTTATCTCAGACCACACTTATTTTGCTGCAAGTTTCATAGTTTAAAAATTAAAGAATATACTAAAAAAACAAAAAGGGTATGACCAGTTCAACATTTCTGTTTTCAGAAAAACCATTAGGAAGGGTTTGGTTGAGTGTCACAAATTATCACTGTGCTCCAAACAGGTGATTCTGAAGTGTTCAGTGGCAGCACTCTGGGAATATGGCTACACTGGAAATCACAGGGGAGCAGACTGTTCTAAATTATATGCTGCAGCAGCTAGATTGCCTCTGACACCCAGGCTAACTCATTTCTAGAGCTAACTGGTACCTCTAAACCATACTACCCTCTATGCAATTAGCTTTTGACTATAAAAAAACAGTTAAAGTCTTTCATTTGTTGCATAAACTTACCTCACTACATGCTTGCAGCAGATCAGAACTAAGCAGCTGGTGCATCTATCAGAAGGAACAGACAGCATTTCTTGGGTTTTTGCTCTCCCCACCACCCCAAGTTCCCATGCTTACAAGTATCATATTCCAACATATAAAATTACTGATACAAAATAAAGTTGTTACAGAGTGCAGTTGAAGTACCAATGGCTCAGAGAGACTGGATGACTACAGTACCATAATTTAAACATTGTGTACTTTCAACATCTGTGAATAGAGGACTAAGTTTTAGACAAGTGATATGTTTTGATTTTTTTTCCTTTTTAAGAAGTCTCCCCTTATATCCTTCTAGTACAATCACAGCCACTGAAAAAGGAAGCATACAAGTTGTCCATAGGAACACAAGTTTTTAGAAAATACTGCATACACAACATTAACAGATGCCTTCTGTGGGCTTCCAAAGAGGTTACTTACTTGCAAAGTCAGTACACAAATAAAAGATGACAAACAGCTTTGATTTTAAAGCTGTGCCATTACAAGTGCATTTTGCCTCACACGCTGCAGAGGACCTAGAGCTGTTCCTGTCTGAGGTGTGTCAACATTTGCAATCTGTCAGTATACGAATTACTTGAATGATGTTTCTTTTCCCTTTTTTTTTAAGGCCTCATCTACCTTTTTTGGTTTGTTTTATTTAAAAGTATTGCATTTTACTCAAAAATCAAAATGCAAAGTATGAGAGAAAGATGTAGTGAAAAATTCCTTACATTTGCTTAAACAGAGCAAAAAGCTAACCTGGTGCATCCTGGAGCTGAGACAACAGCTTTGCTAGTTCTTCAGTGGTTTCCAGCTACACAAAGAAATTTCTAGCAAGTTAGACAGTTGTGCTAGATGACCACAAACATCAGCCCAGTTTCCATTAGGCCATCACTTTTTCTAGTGTCTCTAAGAAGTTTGTTAGAAGCAAGTTTCCACTTGCAGGAGATAGATGCATATTATTAAATATACCTGAGATGGAGCAATCACGTTTTCAGCAAAATTTGATAAAGTTTCAGATATCGGGATTTGTGAAGAGTCTAAAGCTCATTCTGTGAACTGCACTGAAATGACAGTTCTTTACACAGCTTCACCTAGTAAAAAGATTTTTTTTTGTCTAGTAAGGCATTAAGTCAGTTTACTCTTTATGTTACCTTCTACCATGGTGTCAAACTTTTTCACTTCTATCTCCCACTCACAATTCCAATTTCTACACACCTCCTGTTCTATTTGCTCCAGTCTTCACTGGCAGAATGCAGTCAGGGATAGTTTACAGGCTGCCTGCAAATACAGGTTCATAACCAAGACTGGGTATGTCCAACAATGCTTTTACACAGCTGAAGGATTCTTAGCAGGAGCGTGTGGAAACCACTGAGAACAGTAATTGGCATCTCGTCGTATCGATGGCACTGCAGAGACTACCAAGTTTCTACATTCACATTTTAGTCCAAAACTGCAGAAGACTTACAGTAAATGAATATTCAAATGTATTACTCCTTCAGATACACTTACTCACTTCTATAGTTATCAAGTGTAACATTTCACCAGATACAAAGCTTCAATCTAGGCTCTAATCAATCCTCATATGCTGTGCTAGCCAAGCTTCTTCTGTCCTTTTCAGATGAAATCGAGTCACTTGCACAACTCGTTAGAAGATAAGAGTGTCTAAGACACATGGCTTCTCATGGTCCCAGTCTTAGCAGATCTTAATGCCACTGATGCAATATTCTGGAGAATCGAGTATGTCTCAGTTTTGGGTTTAGTCAGACTTGTCCTTTTTCTTTCCTGTTAAAGGCACTTTACTTGCAACAGCAGATCCTACAGCTGTAACGCCTCCAGCTACAGCGGAAACACTTCCTTTGACTAGACCCACTCCCACGGAAGGCACAGATGTGACTGCTGTTTTGGTAATTTCCAGGCTCTTCCCTCCAATCCAAGCAACACCCCCAATCGTGGCACCAACAGCTCCCTTTGTGACGCTGAAGAGGCCACCAGTGACTCGGGAAAGCACGCCAGCCTGCTGCTGTGGGTGGTCTTTGAGTGAACCTAAGGGAAGAAACCAGCAAATCAATCTCAGCACTGTGATTTAAGAGTTTTCCAAAAAAGAGTTACTCCTAAGTATTTCCTTTTCTAGCCCAACAGCCATTGCACACAGTGTATACTTACCTTGCAGGCTGCTTTTCTTGGATGCTCATACAACACCTAGTTCCAAACAACAAACAACAGGGGAAACCAAGAAAAGAGCAAGTGGAACCACAGTGGGTAGAGCTAGGGAAGAAACAAACATGAAATAGAGAGGTGAGGGAGTCAAGAGCAGAAATAACATGCTTGGAGGAGGACAGAGTCTAGGAGGCAGCAGAAAAGAAAAATCAGATCTAGATCCACCAGTGACCTCTGTCCAGCCCTGTCAACACGACTTTCTACCGGGACCTGCCTTAGGAGAACCAGTAGAACAGGTCTGTCTGCAGCACCCCCCACTGCAGACAACCTGCTTCCAGAGGGCAGTTTTCAAGAGTCAGGTTCCAGCACTCATCTACTACAAGATGAAAAGTAGGGTGAACAACTTTCCATGCACTGTCAATGAATTTGTGATAATGCCAGGACTGACCCAGAACTCAAAATTCATTAAAAAACTGTAAAGGTCAGAGTTCCTATGTGCATGGCTGGAATAATTCAAACAAAAGATGCCACCTAAATGAGAGATTTCTTACAAGTTTGACGAAAGGAAAAAAATGATACAGAGGAATAGTGCAGCTCAAAGGAGCAGAAAATACTGAAAGTGCTTCCAGCTTACAATAGTCTCTTATTTAAGAAATTGATATAGATAATAGAAAGGGTAATGGAAACTGAAAACATAAATGACAGCCTTTTACTTAAAGCCACGTAAGACCCTTGCTGGTTCATTCTGGGCCAGCAGCTTTCAACGTGGACATCTCCACCAAAAATGCATTGCCAACACAAGCACACAGAGATCAGAATTTCTATTTACATACAGAAAGCCTTTAAAGCATCACACTCAGAAAGGAGCATGCAGAGCCTGCTATAAAATCCAATGTCTAGGGATTATTCACAAGAGAATTCTTGTGACCAGAATTACAGAGTTTGTAACAAACTTTGTCAGAAACTGTTTCACTTCCACTTAACTGGGTTACTATCATTAGGATGAAATAGGAGTAAAGTTTCATCCCATTGAATTTTAAGAGCTGATTTCAATGAATCACAACTGATTTTAGCAAGAAATGATCCATCATAACTAACTTTAAAAATAACAAGAGAAACAAACAAGAGTAATCGTTATGTGTTTTTCTTTACATTACTTCAGGTAGCCAGTCCTTTGACAGCATCTGCTCTATTTCACAAGTGTAAATACAGACTGTGACAGTGCATAAATAGCTTCTGGTAATGGTTGACACACTCCCATTTCCATGGGAATGTGTCCATGAGGTCTAGCAAATGCCCAGAGCTGCAAAGTTTTATTGCCAGTTGCTTTCTGTTCTAGAATACAAATCCCTGGTCTCCTTTCTTCTGAACAGTGTGATTCTGAGTACCACCACATCATGCCTAAATCCAGGGAGGCTGGCTCAGTTGCTTAGACGTGGCGTTAGTAACATTAAGATCATGAGCTGATCCCGATATGGGCCCTCCACTTAAGAGCTGGGCTTGATGATCTTTGTGGGTGCCTTTCAGCTCAGAATATTCTGTGATTTATGGAGCATTGAGAAAATGACACGGGTTCCCTGTCCAGGAGTTGGCTCTACCAGGCTATCTTGCAGACAGATTCCTGCTGAAAGGAATCCAACAAGGAACAAGAGTTTGGATGAACTTAGGTTGCAAAGGTTGGCAGTGTTTGCAAAGCAGAAAATACAGCATTAGAATAGCACTACTCATAAAAAGCAGGAGCACAAAAGCTTCTTCCACACATTCTTTAAAGCCTTTGGGCACCAAGCTTGTTAAGTGTGATTTGAACAAGCTACAACTATTGCTATCTTTATGAAAGACTTCAAACAGGTTTGGGAATTGAGCCTTTTCTCTAAGGAGTATTTTGGCAGCCTGTTCAGAGAGATGATCTTGCCAGCACTGAACTGGTATCCTTCCATCCACATTTGGCCATCTTTCTAGGATGGTGTAAGTGTATCACATATGAAGGCCTTGTACAACATTCAAAATGGGGCTGTTCTTGAAGGGTATTCCAACATTTTAACTAAACTCATAAGACTTGAAGAACGCACGTGAACCAGAATCAAAAGGAAAAAGCCCCTTCAGGAGTGGAGTTTACATTAAGATGAGCTGTGCTTCGTTCTGCTCCCTCTAACTACACCAACTTTCTCCATCTATTTAGACTTCATATTCAAACTGGTTATTGTTGTACTGAAAGAAGACAATGTGCACAAGAAAATAAGTGTTAGCTGCTAACAAATTTTAACTTTGGAATAACCAGTGATGATCAAGTTCTGATGCTATTCTCTGAATCTGGAAAACCTAGTGAATATTCTAGGAAGACAAAAAGTGCCCCCTTCTTTCACTGCCTTACTCAATAAAGAATCAGTTCTAGTTTTCAGACCACTGTTCACTTTCTGTACATGAAGTTTAACATGTATAAAATGCAATTAAATCTTTAAGGCAAAAAAAACCCCCAAACAAGTAAGCAAACAAAACCTGGCCTTAAAAATTAGACTTGAAGATAACATATTAAAATATAGTTGCCAATTTGGCATTTGCTAACAGAAATGCTTCTGGGATCTTGACAACACCAAAAGAGGTTAAGAAGCAAAACTTTTTTGTCCTCACATCGTGCTACTGTAACAAGTTCAAGTATATTAGAGCTGAAGAATCACTGTCCCATGAAAATCTATTTCTCCCTTTCCTCCCATCTTCTTGTACTTGTGTTTCCTGCCTAGTAGTTGTTAAGAATAGAGTGAGCTATTCCACTTCAACCCTTTCTGCTACAGTTAGTGGATAATACTGATGTTCAAACATAGTAAATTGTTTGGTTATACAACATATGAAAGCTGAGGTGAAAAAACCCCAAACCAACCAACAGAGCTTTAAAGGGCCATTATAAATTGAAGAACAATGAACTGAGAGGAATCATGACTCACCAACCTCTACATCCAACACATTTGGTTTTAAAGCAAGAACAGAACAGAACACAGACTACCTATGTGCCAAGAATGGCTTTTGATCTGGTGTGCTTCCAGTCACATTATGCAAACAGGACCCTTCACAATCCTGCCAGCCCACAGACTGGAAGGAACTCTGCTCATTTGCAACTGCATTTCCTCTGCAGATCTAATAACCAATTTAAGATTCAGTTGGTTCAGGAGACCACGATGTCACTGCATTAACAAAGTCAAGTCTGTGCTTGTTTTTAGGAAGCAGTGAGATTGTAAACAGTTAGAACCATGGTTAATTGTATGATGAAAAACAGTCTCCAGAAATGGTAATGAAGTTCTATATATTTTTAAACACATCTTGTTTAAAAGTCACATTGAAGATTGGTTCTTTCCATATCACATAATGAACAGCTGAAATAAATACCCATTAGACCAATTCATATCTCTGGAAACTAATTTGCAAATTAAGTCCTTCAGTATCTGCCCATCTTCTCTATAACTTGTAGGTACAGTTGTTTACTGAGTTATATTCAGTGGCCTTTTTGTAATCAGGATAATGCAGAAGTGAACATTAATCCAGGCCCATCCCATCCCATCCCAGGGCTGTTTTGTTTACCGTTACTTAAATGAAAGTTGAAGTGTTCAGCTTGCAGATCCATTTTTTTTAAAGAGAGAACTGAACATCTGATTAATTTACTTCATATAATGAAAACTAATACATACCTTCTGGTGGTTCATCATGAAGGTATGATGGGACTTCCTGTTGATTTTTGTCCATTTGATTCATTATTGCCTAAAAAGAGAAATTCACATATGCTATACATCTTTTCTGGCAAAGCATAAATGTAATCCATGGATCCAAAATTCAAGTAGTTTAAGTTCCACAAAGAGAACTTCTTCATTATTAGATAAGCTAGGAGCTCTTGTCAAACTGCTCCTATTTTTATTATCAGAGTGTGCTTTTGCATTCTTCAGCCAGACTCAAGACTTGAAAAAGGAGCCCTCCAGCACGTCAGCAGGCTTGGTGAGAGCTGCCACCCACACCCAGTGCATTTCAAACCTAAAAAGCAATGAGGAAGACAACCAGTATGGAAATAAAACAGCTACTATCATACAACAGCTTATGTTTAAGTACTGAAAAAAGAAGAGCCTAGTAATCATAGAGGTGGTGGCCACGAGAAAAACAACAGCAGCCTGCCTGTAAGGTCTGCTGGTACCTGGAAAGCTATTTAAAAAAACCAAGTCCTTGCAGCATAAATTGAACAAATGCCATGAAAACAAGATGGAAGGACAGCACAGAAACACACGATTTATCCTGTGACAGTACTGCATAAACAGTGTGGTGACAGACTGTTTTAACTCTACACAGACTTTCCAATGAAAGCATTTCAGAGAAGATTTCTTTACACCAGAAGCTGTTTCCTAGAGCAGTTCTAGAGAGCAATCCCTGACAGTGAGGGGAAGCACAGGAGAAAGCTCAAATCAGCAGCTCTGCTTACAGAATTTTCCCTCTGGAGAGGAAGAAAGCAATAACCAGGCCAGGTTTCCTTCCTGCTTTCCTCCCCCACCAAAGCATGCCTTGATATTAAGTCTTGCCTCCTCCCCTGAATCCTTCTGCTAATCTTGCTTTCCCTCCTCAGCAGGCACCAAGGTCAGAAAAAGGAAAAACAAGTTGCATTACACCAGTCAGCATCCTTCTAGCTTTCTGCCAGTGACCTCTTAGTTCTCTTCGCCCTGCACAAGTTTTCAAAGCATTTAATTTCTTCCAGGAGTCAACAAGCACCACAAAAATAACTGCTGCCTCTCCTGCTGTGCCCACATCTCTCTGTATCTCCTCTGGGTGAGAAAGCAGTGGCTGGGATTTGAAGAAGAAACGAGAAGGCAGAATCAGGTGGGAAGACTCATCTGGAAAACAAGAGCTAAAACCTGCACAGTACAATTATGGAGTCAAAGCATCAAAGTAAAATCTGGCACCCACATGCTAAATCACAGATCTTTGGATGGGAAGCTAGCCTAAATTGAATATTAAAGAGTCCTCACAATCAGCACTAAGGGTATCAGTTCAGGACTCAGAAAACATGGATACCTTAACACAAGAAGCTGAACAGGAAAGCAAGCAAAAATGCCTACTACCAGGATGGCCAATTTGATGGAAATGCTAAACAAGTCCACTCAAAAGCCAGAAATGCATACATGTAAGCTAAGAAATAGCAAAGTATCACAGAATACCCCAAGCTGAATGGGATCCACACCAATGATCAAAGTCCAAGTCCTGGCCCTGCACTTGACAGTCCCAAGAGTGACACCATGCACCTGAGAGCACTGTCCAAACGCTTCTTCAGCTCTGTCACACTCGTGCTGCCACCACTTCCCTGGGCCCAAGCACTCTGGGTGAGCCTTTTCCTAATATCCATCCTAAACTTCCCCTAATATCCATCCTAAACTTCCCCTGACACAACTCCAGGCCATTACCTTGGGTCCTGTCACTTGTCACCACGGAGATCAGTGTCTGCCCCTCTACTTCCACTTGTGAGGAAGTTGCAAAGTAGCAACACATCAAGCTGGAAGACTAAAACACACGAGGGCTAAAGGACAATTCGAAAAAGTACCAGTTACAGAAGTGCTTGTTATTTTATTTAATCAAACATAAGTCCGGAAAGAAAAAAAGAACCTGACCGATCACAGGGAGCAACTGAGGGCAATGGGGTTCTGAGAAAGGACCTGATTTAGGTACTGACTTCTTTGCATTCATCCAATGAAAGCATGCAAGGATATCATCCTCACTATGTGAAGTTACATGTAGGTTTGCTGCTTTTCTCCAACTTGAAAAAGATATAAAGCACTGTAAGAAAGAGAAGGCAGATGCTGCAAGAAACTGACAGGCCTCACATTATTCAATCAAAATATCTGTACCAAGATGAAGCAACTATGTTCCTAATTAACACGGGCCATTTTGGTCATGAAGATGATTACTCTACCAGGAATGTGGAAGGAGTTTAACCACTGCCTTAGGGAAAGTCTTAAAAAGAGTAAAATTGAAGTCAGAACCCAGCAAGTCTTTATTCAAACAAATTAATGAAAACGTGATCAAAACAGTTTTAAAGCAGACTCAAGGGAGATAAATTATTTTTTATAAAGAACTACCTTCACTAATATATTTGTATCTAGCCAGCATGTAACTCCTAAAAGAACAGATAAAACTTGGTTGAACTTCCAAAATGTTTCTGTCAACAATTCCACACAAGAGACTCAGGAAAGTTATCTCATCTTATGAGGACAGAGAAAACACTGTCAGGGATTATCAACAAGTTCAGAGGGGAGCTGGAGCAAGTTACCAGTTTTGAACATAGTTAGAACACTAGAAAGTGTCACAAGACTTCACCCAAGGTTGAATGTTTTCTGCTATTAAGAAGGTATTGGACGCAGCAGCACTGACAGCAGATACAGCCCAGATGAAGCCCCAAGAATCTGTTGTACAGGACATCATAGCAGTATTTAAGAAAGGTAAGATTTGTCCAAGGGAAAGAGCCAGAGTAAGACTGGCAGACAACACAGATAAGAGATGCTTTCCTAACTCTCCACAATCTAGTTTAGACTGTCACATTTGGTTTCAGTTCCTGCAAAGCTAAATGAGCAAAGCAATGCATTGGTAGGGGAGTTTCACAGCAGAGTTTCTAGCATAGTTAAAAAGTGTATTAGATAAAAAAAAGGCAGCACATATAAAATCACAGCACTATATATAAAAAGTGGTTAAGATTAGGCATTCCTTCCCATTACCTTGCCTACAATCTCAAGGTTACGTAATTCTTCACCCCAAGCTTCTTCTTAAAAGTTAGACTTCTCAAAAGGAATATTACACAATGCATATCACTCACATGCAATGGTTTAACACAATTGCAACAGAAATACTTCACTCACTCACAACTACACAGATCACAGTGGTCTGTCTTCTATTGCTCAGGCACTGGCAACCTGCTGCTATCAGACCCCAGAAGTCACCAGAGAACTACAGAGGCCTGAGAAGAGCAGCTAAAGGAAGTCACTGTTGGTAGGACTGAATTTGTTCTACACAGAATGGAGCCTTCAGGGGTTTGCAGATCAGCAAGTTGAAAACTGCTGTATGATGGGTGGTTCTACAGGTGCCTGGAAGCACTCTAGAGATGTTAGGTGGATGGTTGGACTGGATGATCTAGAAAGTCTCTTCCAACCTTGATGATTCTATGATGCTGCAAGAGATGTGCCCAACCAGCCTGTACTAGGTTTTACTCACTGTTCTATGACATTGGTGCAAGTGAAAACAGAATCAATCACAACACTGTCAGAAAAGGCTTACAACCTGACCTGAAACACAACTTGGCACACAAGACCTCACAAAGCACGATTCAAGTCCTTTTGTTTCTCTGTAGAAGCTCTCCAGGGAATCACAGAATCAAGACCAAGATCCAAGAAAGGACTTCTATAGAATTTTTTCAGATATCTACATTACACTCTGAGTTATGCATCCTTGTATCCAATTTAACACGTCAGGAGACTCAAAAGACTCTGTAAAGCGATCCAAAAATCCTGTGTGCTAAGCAGGGTGCAGCATATCTGGTGAACAGGATATGCACAGGAGCATGTTTTAAACCTGGCTCCCTTCCAGACATTTAAGATGAGTATTTCTATTGACTGGAGGTCAAAGGCCTGGAATAACAGCTTGGTGGCAGATTACTTCATCCAGTCTGCAGACCGAGAGGGCAAGAATATAACTTTCTTCTTTAAAAATTGAAGATGGGGGAAAAAAACCAAAACAAACCACTCACTACATTTTACTTAATACATGAAGGTAAAAGCACTCAATGCTTTCAATGTCTATTAAGATCTAGGCTTGGATATCCCACTTGGCATCAGAGTCCCCTGGTCACCTGAGTGCAGTGTATCCAAAGGGAGAATCCCCTTCATGCTTCCCACTGAAGGTGTGTCCCCACAAAGAAGAAGAAAGCACAATTCATGAGACAGAGATGACAACTCAGTTAGAGCATACAGCACTGATCTGAAGGTGCAAGTGTAAGACTTTGGTGCAGTTAGGTCATTCAGACATCCTGTAGGTTAAGGAACTTCAGCAACTAAGAAGCTGCAGATTCAAAGTCCTTCCTATGCACTGAATCATCAGTCACAATGATAACCGGGACTGCCCGCGCACCCAGCCCGGCAAAGATTTATCAGAAACCTGAACTCTGGAACTTTTCTGATAGGTTTTTCAGAATCTTCTTCAAAGTATGCTAAGACTGGCCAAAAAAAGGGAGAAGAAGAAAGCAAGCATAGAGATTTTTCTTTGGCATTTTCATGCTGTAATGACAAATTCACAGAGACTTTTGTCACTGGAGAAAAGCCTCCAGCTTCATTTAACATCTGCATTAAATGATCACATGGAATGAGGCAGGATCTCCACGAGATCAGAACTCATATGGATATTCATGAAGCAGGAATCTATGATACCACTGGCACACTCCAGTTTCCTTCTTCATCTGTCTTCTCACGTTCAGAAGTAAAAGCACAAAAGATATTTCAAACAGGGATAAATGTAAACTACTTTTTGGGGGTTTTTTCCCCCTGTGTACTAGTCATTCAAGAAATAAGGGGTAACTTCTCATCTTTCTTAACAATACATTAAATAAATTATAAACTTCATACAAAAAAAAATTAAAAAACAAAAGTCACTTGATTTGAAAGAAAATATCTTCATATTGTCAGAATATGAAATACATAAAAAGTTTAAATGTTTGACACTGTTGTAAAAAAAAGGAAGAAATTGTTTAGAAGAGGATTTTTAATTCAAGAACTACTTATAATATTAACAGTGTTATAGAGACCCTGAGTGAAAGCGACAGGAAACTCTAGAGGTAATGGTACAGCCACACCTACATTCACATCGAAGCTGAGTAAAATAAAACTTACCAAATATATTCCTTTGTGAAGATTTCTAGTTAGTTGTTTCCACAAAAGCGTTCTGCATACACCTATGAGAAAGGCAGAAGGTTAATGACATCTTATGGAACAGTACTACTGTCACACACCTGCCATGGGTACATGGTGGGAATCAGAAATACAAGTCCCCACAGTGTGGAAAAAGCACACTTTGTATGGCCTTAAGATGCCAAAATTTTATGAGATTTACCTCACCAAAACACCAGTTCCTTCTGGGCAATGAAGATGATTTGACTTGCTCCATGTGCTGCCGTGAGGATGGCTACGAAGCATGGTAATCCATGTTAAGGCACAAACGCTCCTTAATGAGCCTGCAGTTCTTGGACAGTAATTTTTGTAAAGTTTTAGCCTTCCATTAAAAGTGGGCTCTAACCATTACAGATGTGTAACTTACCAAGTTTCAGTGGATGCTCTTGGTATCTTTCTGACTTTACAGACAGAAAGCCCTACTGTCTCAGCACAGCGAACCTGGCCCAAGCAGCAGCCAGTGAGAACTGCTTTGTTTCAATGCCACTACTTAGATATTTGTGGGCAGCAATTAAACTACCCAAGGATGGGGCCAATTTTAGCTGGCAGCATAATGCTGCTCCAGACAGCAGCAGCAGCAGCAGCCAGAGCTGGAACCATTCACCTGACAGAGCTGCAGACAAACCCATGGCCTTGTCTTGTTCCACCACGAAAGAAGTTAGCTCCTTCTGGCTATCAGCTATGCAGTTAGAAAGCTTGGCTGCAGAGCTGATGGAAAACAAACAGCCCTTGCCACATGTACAGCTCTCCTTCTCCTCTTCAAGCAGCTGCAGCCGATTTCTGAATGAACCTGATGTATTTCACATACACGGAAAAAAATATTTTTAAGGATTCAAATTAAAGCAAGAAATTTTTGAAAGAGCAACAGTGCTCTACACTCCAAATTAAATAAGGAAATAAGCATGAAGCCAAAGAAGGTAATCCCACCCATGGCTGCTTTTCAGGGTACTGCTTCAAGCTGCACAGGCGGCCCCTCACTACCAGCTTTGCTGCTTTACAGTTCAGATTAGGGCTTGTAATGTGTTACAGATCGTTGTGCTCAGTGCTCTCAGTTCTCTCAGACACAACCCTCACAGCACAGCTGACGTGGAAATGGCTTTTTTAGTTTGTTAATGCAAGGGAGAGAGCTGACTGAGCTTCTGCAGGAAGAGTTAATGCTAACAGCACTAGAGGCAACTCCAGGCATGTAGAAAGCATGTACCTAAAACCCAAGAGCATAGCTAGCATTTCAACAAGCCTTCTGTTTAAAAGCCAAGATTCAAAATTCAGATTTATATACAAAGCAAGACTGGCTTGGAAGTGAGCATGCCCATTTCAGATGAAAAAAAAGACTGCATTTTCAAGGAAAGACTCCAAAAAGTTGATCAGAAGTTTACAGGTGTGAACCATGGCTTACTTCTAAGCCTATAGCAGGATGGGCTACAACTTCCTCCAAAAGATGTTGCCATAAGTAATGTACATAAGAAGCTCATAGTATGCAGGGTACTGAACAGAGCCAGGAAAGTAATGTCGGTATTAAAAAACAAACACACACCACAATTAAAAGCAAAAGAGAGGTACAGTACCTCTTGCAAAAAAAACCTCTTAACTCTGCCCAGGACATTACCACATCATATCTACCGTGGATGGACAATCCACCATTTCTCCATCACTCTCAACTAACATAGACCAGGGTCCAGAAGAGGCAGAGTAAGGTGCACAGCACAGCTTCAGAAAGACCATGAAAACTCAATTTCACCACTTCTGTCATCCTCCACCTCCTGCTAGCTCAGTTTTCAGAAGGGCCTTCCCCATTTCTTCTAACACCTTCCCAATGCCTGAGCTCCAGCTCAGTCTCAGACCTCCTTTTGCAGAAGGCCCTCAAGGACAAAACCTGACTGTGTCTGACAGCCAGAGCAATAAAGCAGCTTCTGAACTTCCTTGTCACCTGTGTTAATGAAATAAAGAACTTTTTCCTAGCATCCACCACCTTTTTGTTGGCTCCTGCCTGACATTTAGACACGGTCACTTGTTGGACAAGGACCACTTTTCAGTTTGCGCTTTTTCAATGCGACAGCATTTAACCACAGTGTAACAGAAAGCTTTACATAATATGTTGGATAATATTTACTAAGCAGTCTTAAAACTGATGTGCATACAAACCAGAATTTACACACTAAATTAAGCTGTCTTGTAGGTACCCTTCCAGTTCTACAGGGACACACTGCTGAAGCAACACAGCGGACACAATGAAAGAAGCTACGTGCACTTGGTATTTGTCTTCCTTACCCAGTGACATCCTGATTCAGAGTTCTCGTTTGCAGCCCAATTAAACGAGCAGAAGGAAGTGTTTAATTGCATCCAGAGGCTGCGTCTGTGCTTCGCACAGTGACCAGAACCAGTGTGTGGCTAAAATAACTTGCCTTTACTTCCAGGCCACGCCACATAAACGCCTAGGCTAGGTCAATGTGGAAAGCTAAGCTGGTCCCAAACAGTTCACCAAAAAGCTCTTCCGATTCTACTCCATCAAGCTGGAATCGAGAGACATGGATGAAGCAAAGAGCACGTTACTACAGCAAACATCTGACTACTGCAAAGTTTAAAAAGAAGAACACTCGAAACAAAGCTGCTTCTGGCTCGGAGAAGTTCACGGGGAAGAACAAGGCCATCCGGGCGCGAGGCCGAGGCGAGCACGGCTCCTCCATGGGCGCCCGGCTCAGGGAGGGTGGTAGCGGCAGGGCAGGGCAGGGCAGGGCAGGGCAGCCCATCCTGCTGCAGGTCCAGCACCCGGGAAGCCGCCCCACACTCCTCAGTCCCCGCCGCGTCCTCCGCCCGCAGCTTCCTGCGTGCCCGGCGGAGCTCCGGAGGCGGCCCGGCAGCGACCCCCGCCCGTGTCCCCCGCCGGGCCGGCGCGGGCACCGCCGGCATCTCGGCGCAGGGCGGCGGCACTGACG